>JAVYIG010002775.1:0-228768 GCA_035222895.1 Strongylocentrotus droebachiensis
ACATTACTAAAGTTTTCCAATCGGAAACCAGATGTGAATCTTTTCGCATATTTAATGAGCTATGACCTACGTACTCCAAAATCGAATTCAGCCTGTATTTTGATATCATGTACCTTCATATCAAATTTCATTAAAATCCGTCAAACGTTACTGAAGTCATCGATTGGAAACCAAATTTGTTACGGACGCACGGAAGGAAGGAAGGACGGACGGCAGCGTTACTATATCCCCTCCGACTTCGTCGGCGAGGGGATAAATAACATAAGGAAATGATAAGGCCTGAATAATTGAAACATAGAAGAGAAGATGAAAGATGGAAAAACAAAAATAACATAAGAAAGATAGAAATAAATAAATGAAAGAATAACATAAGAAGTGAAAGAAGGAAAAACAAAGACACAAAGAGAAGATGATGAATTATAGAAAATTCAAGGATAGAAAGAAGATGAAAGATGGAAAAGCAGAGAATAAAATAAGAAAAACAGAAAAAGAAAATGATAGAATGACAAAGAATAACAAAATATAGCAAAAGACGAGGCACTCTTATTGGATTTAAATTCCGCACAAAACTTTTGACCCGCTGACC
This sequence comes from Strongylocentrotus droebachiensis, assembly GCA_035222895.1. Classification (NCBI taxonomy): domain Eukaryota; kingdom Metazoa; phylum Echinodermata; class Echinoidea; order Camarodonta; family Strongylocentrotidae; genus Strongylocentrotus; species Strongylocentrotus droebachiensis. Next base: position 587 of record JAVYIG010002775.1, read on the forward strand.
TTTGCTACCCCAGCAACAGGAGCGGTCTAGCTCGTTCACGCTATACCATAGCAACAAGAGTGGTCTAGCTTGTGAGTGTGAACATAAACGAAGCTACCTCTGGAGCGATCAAGTGGATTGGCCTAGCCTAGATCGGTCTAGGAAGTGAGTGAGAACGGAGTGTGTCAAAATGATAACGATTCATATATATATATATATATATACACATATATTTTTTTCTCTATATCTCTCTGTCTCTCTCTCCCCTTTCTCTCTTTCTCTTTCTCTTGCATTAAAAGTCCAAGTACCAGTAGAGGTTAATGATGTTACATTAAAAGTATTACAAAGTTTTGGTATGGGGTCATGAATTTGGTTCAAATTAACAATTTCAGAAGCATATGCGTTCCTACAATATTCATTGATCGTTGTCGCGGTTGAAATCGAGTCTAAAGTTATGAAATTATAAATAATAAGCTCTTTATGTTGTATAGCTCCCTCTCAAGGTCAAGATATTAATTTAGCTATGAAACAATGTTTCTTGACTAAAATCGACCGATTAGCTATTCCCGTTTGGAAATTATATATCACAACTACATATTCTGAGATTTTCATGGTCGCAGCTACCATTGTACGGCCATAGGCGCTATTTCAAATTTATCAAAATTTACCGGGAGCACCGGTAAATTTTTATATTCACTTTTTCTCGAAAACAGAAGTGTTTTAGGGGCTAATTTTTTTAGTGCCTATAATACATCCACAGGGGCATCCAAATATAACAAAATTTTAAAGATTCACTATCCACCCAATTTTCAAAATTTCCCAAAACTTTGTATTACCTTTAATGACAATGACAAATATTTGAATTAGACATGTCGTCTATACCGTAATTAACGTTGTATAAACCGCACCCTTATTTTTCGCCCTCCGTCCGCGTGAAGAAAACAAAATCGTTGATGTTACCGGCTTTTATGACAAAAAATAAGCCAAAGGAAAGAAAGAAATGAATGAAGAAAATGATTGCTGATACCACCATGGCAGCATTTGAGGAAAAAAATGAAAAACAGATTGAGGGAGAGAGAGAAGGCATGCCGATGGAAAGCAAGAAATGAATGAAGAAAATAATTGCCGATTCCACCAGCGTTTGAGAAGGAAAAAAAGAGACACAAGTGAAAACAATTGCTTATTTTTAATAAGGCTTTTATAATAAAAAATAAGCCGACGGAAATAAAATAAAATATGAAAATTAAAAAAGTTATCACTGATACAAATTAGTACGGCGCATCGCGCCAAGAACGAAGATGTCTTATGATAAATAAAACTTCTGATCTAGACTAAAAGCAGTAACGATCAAAGCATGCGCCAGCCCAACAAGAATATTATTCGGCTGTGAAGGCCTGCCATTGTATTAGCTTGATCAATCAAGTGGGACGCGAACAGTTGTGTAAAAAAAATATGCGCGGACGGCCATATTGTCATTTACCACAATAAATCATATGTATATACCTATTATTGCTTAGTCCTCCAGACAAGCAGTCATCAAAATAAACATGTCACAATTGTTTATACCCCACCCCAAGACCCCCCTATACCCCTAGTCATGTACGCACTATGCCCGCATGCAAACTTCTTCTCTCTTTTTCGCAGTAATTCGATTAGGATGCAGATAAGTCACTCGCGCAAAATTTTGAGTTTTTGACTCCTTGCAGCGTTTTGAGGTGCCTTTCTTTCGGTAAATTCCAGTTCCATTTTGTTTTTATGCAATTTGGTTCGGGTTTTTTACCCTCAGTCACTTTAGTTTGGCAGGAATTAGTGTTTACTTTTGCCAAGCGAACTTCCTTTTTTGAGTTAAGTCCTGTGCACAAAATTATGATCGACTTGGCAGTGACAGAGCACAATTCCAGGCCCAAAATTTCATATTTCGCATCATAGGAATGAAATGAAAATTTATCAGATACAAGATTATAATGTAACATTCACATTAGATATATTTTTTCTGATGTTAAAACTTCCAATGGATGATTTGAAAAGCATTGAAAACGAGTGTCACTTTCAGGACGATGGTGTCTAACTAAACCAAAAATTTGCTGCATATCATTAAGAAGATTATATTTTCCTCTACATATAAATTTGACGTAGTAAGGAATTTCCTGTGATAACCAATGACAAATCTACATTTTTTGGGACACCCCCCAATCCTCTCCTAAGCGCGCGAGCAATCTCTGTAACACAATTTGACCGCTGCTGAATGCGGAGATTGTAACATACCTGGAATTTGCAGCATGATGCATGTCTGTAACGTGTATAAACCGCACCCTGACTTTTGATGTTTACCGGCATTAAAAAAGGTGCGGTTAATACACCGTTAATTACGGTACTTGATAAAACTATTTACTCTATTCAACCTGTCCTGTCACATCGCCAGATTGAGGAGCTGAAGCACATCGGCGGGGATCTGGGTTCTGCTGCATCCTCTCATTTCGCTAGAGGTCTCTGCTTCATGCCAAATCTGCGATCACTGCATCTGAACAGTGTGCGGCTGAGTGATGAGTTCTACTCAACGATGGCCACTGAGGCATCAAAATCAAAGGTATGCCCAAACACGATTTAAGTTGGAAAGGATTTTTTTCGAAATAGTTTTCCATTCTTCAAATGCAACATCATGGGGTAACTGTTTTTCACACTATTTTGAAAGAAATCAAGTATTAATACTAGCCATGAGCGCTCTAATATCAATATAATAAATAGTTTGGCCATGCTGACAAAAAAACAAAATCATGTGAATAGAATTAACTTTGGTGTCATTATGATATACATTCATAAAAAAGCATGTAGTATTTCACATTTTTGGCTCCGGAACAAAGGGCCCGATGAGCTTATGCCATGGCGTGGCGTCGGTCGTCCGTCCGTCCGTCCACAGTTTTCAAAATGCTTCTTCTTTGTTATTTTTCAACCGATTTTGATTCTGATTGTTTCATATGATAGGGCTAGGAGTGGGATTTAAAATTTCTACACAGAATCGTGAAATTCATTATCTATGCTAATTCATGCAAATTTATTTGAAATCCAAAAAATGCTTCTTCTCCTTCATTTCTCGACCGATTTTGATTTGGTTTGCTTTATCTGGTAGAGCTAACTTTGGTACACTAAACTTCTACACAGAATTTTGAAATTGTACTCCATTAATTAATTATGGTAATATTTGCAAATTTATTCCAAAAATAACAAAAATTGCTTCTTCTCCCTCATTTTTTGACCGATTTTGATTTGGTTTGCCTTATCTGGTAGAGCTAACTTTGGAACACTAAACTTCTACACAGAATTTTGAGATTTTGCTCCATTGATTAATTATGGTAATTTATGCAAATTTATTCCACAAATAATTTAAAAATCACAAAAAATGCTTCTTCTCCTTCATATTTCGACCGATTTTGATTTGGTTTGCTTTATATCGTGGAGCTAACTTTGGTAACTTTGGCAGGAAATCAATTTTACATGTGCATTGTAAATAGATGGATATACCGTATATAACGGTGTATAAACCGCACTTTTTTGCCGCCGAAAAAATGTCAAAGTCGGGGGTGCGGTTTATACACGGTACACCAAAAAAAAAAAAAAAAATTTTTTTTTTTTTTTTTTTTTTAAGTTTCAATTTATGCCCCTCCACCTGGCGCTATGCCTGGCAATGTCTCCCAGCTCGGTAATCGGTGTGTTGACTCACCACTCGGAAACTAGAACAACACTCAAATTTGTCTGTCATCTTGGTTTGAAAGTAATCTTTCTGATAGATCTCAATATGTAGACTAGTTTATAATAATAATTCCTCCAATTTTTCTTCTATTACATGGTGTACCACAAGGTTCTATCCTAGGTCCCTACTGTTTTTTTAATTTACAGTACCGTTATGATCTTACACACACAAAAAAAAAAATCTCGGCAAAAAAAAAAAAAAAAAAAAGTTTTTTTTTTTTTTTTTTTTTTTTTAAGGGCGAAAAAGAGGGGTGCGGTTAATACACGAGGGCGGTTTATACAACGTTATTTACGGTAACACTTTTATTCTGCTTGAAAAGACACAGTCTCTCTTTTTTGCTTAGCTCCTTATTGCTGGTTGAGGTTTTTTGTTTAGCTAGGCAGATAATTTATTCGTCCGCCTAGCATCCCAACTTAGCTCATGCTGCTTCGCTGAGCACAGCTAGCTGCCGGTAGAGCCTTTGTCTGCTTGTGTTTTGTTAGGATTTGTAATCGTGCACAATTTTTGGTTTGAGTGTTATGTCGTGAAACATTTTATTTGAGTTTGTTTTGTCTGTGGAAATATAGTGAGTGCTGAGTTTATTTCGCTCACGTTTTCTTCGTTTGGATTTTCTCTTTGTTCAGGTTCGTCTGAACCTAGTACCCGTACCTCTCCTCCCGTGTGAGTGAAATGCCGACATCTCGGTCGGGTGTTGTCTTGCCGGGCGTGTCGACGGTGGGTAAGTTAGGGCCCGCTGGAAGCGGCTCTCGGACAACTTCTGTGTTGTTTGTCGACTCGACTCCTGTCAGGCTCAGTATTACAACTACTACTGGGAACCGTGGTCCCGGCAAGGGGGCAAGTCGGTTTACCGGCCTAAAGCCCCCGTCGCACTTTATGGGCAGGAATGTTGTCGGATTTCCGACCACTGACGCTCGGGCCCTCGGTAAGACTGTCGTCGCTTTTCCGACCACTGACATTCGAGCCCCGTTCACTGGTACTGCTCCAGCCAGTGATCTTTGCATGAGTGATTCCACTGCGCTCAGTCCTTGAAAGCTCAGGAGCCGGCTCCATCCGTCACAGACGGGTGGTTACAGGCCGCAAGAGAACTCAGGAGTCGGCTCTCTCCCATTACAGAGTCACAGACGTGTGGTTACGAGACAAGCAAAATAGAAAAGTTAACTGACTGCCTTGCTCTGCCGTCACAGACGGTTGGTTACAGTCCGTAAGAGACTATCCGACTGCCCTGCTCTGTAGGGCCTGTCCGATAAGTCTGAAGTGTCGACTTGAGTGAATCCACCTCACCCTGTGCGGCCTTGATAAAGAGTCGGCTCTCTCCCGTCACAGACGGGCGGTTACGAGACAAGCAAAATATAAAAAATATCCGACTGTCCGATACAGTATCCGGACCCGGGTTGCCAGTTCGGTTTTGGGTTGGGTTGTCAGTTCGGTTTTGGATCCGGTCCCGGTTGTCGGTTCAGTTTTTGAGCCGTGAGAGATCATCCGAAAGCCCTGAGTGACTTGGCTAGTGTTTGTGCAGCCACAGTCACTCAGGGGCCGGTTCCCCCCGTCTCAGACAAGTGTTTGGGAGCTGTAAGAGACCATCTGACAGCTCTACTGAGCATGAACCGTCGGGTGACGCCAAGGTGCCGACTTTTCTGCCCGCAGGTAGTCCTAGATTTTACTTCATAATTCTCGTTCGAGAATATATGAGAACCCGCATGCGCAGATCATTATTGTTCCGCAATTTTTCTTAGTGCAAAACACTAGGATTTCGTCACGCAGAATCCATCGAAATCTCCGCAATCAGACGTTATTCAATTTATATTTGGACATACAATTGTTGATTGGACCTTGGTCTTCATTTCAACACGTCAATTTTGTACTTTGTGAATCATCTTGGTGGTTTCTCTCGACATGGAAACACATGATTTTGACGGTAGCATGACCGGCACCACTGCCGAGAGCTCCGGCACGGATCTCGTGACTGGCTCTGACGCGGCTGGGAAGGACAAGCGGCGGAAACAGGCCTGTAAGGACGGCGATGCTAGCCGACTGAGCAAGGCCAAGCCAAGCTCGGCGGTGGCGCCTGACAAGAATAAAAGCAGCAAGGCAAAGCCAAGCTGTACCATTAATACCCAGATTAAGGCTCAGCCAAACTCTGGGATGGTGGAAAATTCTCAAATCATGTCACGACTTGAAAAATTGGAAGTCATGTTCTCTGGCGTTGTAGACGCTCTCCCAATAGGGACTTTTAGGTTGAGTGGACGAGAACGCGACAAACGCAGACTGATCATGCGTGTCAACGTACTCAACTGCCCATGTTGACTACAATTAAAAATCTTTTAGAATCTAGATTGCACTCGACGATAGACATGCATGCAGGAAGTAACACTATGAACATGACGGACAAAGAAAGAGGACAAAATATACAGTTCCTCATTCTACCCTCAACAATTGCTGTGGTAAACAAAAGAACAATTGAACAGGTGAATATGCATGTGACACCTGTTCTACACATTTTTACATAATAGCAGGGAAGGGATGTTCCTTTGTCTACCTGAGGAACTGTATATTTTATGCGCACGCGGCATACTAGTACCGTATTAGATTTAGGAAAATCAAGGTTGACGCATTCTCGATCGCCGACTGAGACGACGTGACGCATGCGCAGTGCCTTAAAATGACGTCACACGTTGCAGTCAAAGCTGTCGACGTGCAAATCTAAAAGTCCCTAATGCCTGAGACTGCTGTTGGCAGCCACCTCACTGAGATTCAAATAACTATGCATGATGTGACTGAGCCTGAACCATGTGCTGGTCAGCCTGAAAATCAATTTCTACATGACAGGGATGATGGCTCCGACTTGGACTATAATGAGTATAGCCAAGGAAATTTTGAGACTGAAGATTTTACGCAGGAAGGTAAAAATACCCTAGGGCGACCACTACATGGGAGATTGCTGACGCAATCAAGTACATGATGGGGCAAAAAATGGAGGATAAATCCCTGGCTGAAGCAGCCAAAAAATACCCCTGCCCAGACATACCCAAAGTAAACACCACCATTTGGGAACGCATGTCTACATCCTTCAGAACAAGGGATTTTAAGTTGCAGAATGTGCAAAAGTCACTCACTAAGGGAATTTGTGCGTTCGCACATACACTAGATCCAGCCACAATGACGGATCAACAGCAGGATGCTTTGGCACTGCTTTGGGAAGTAAACTTCAGTGTAAACTCTCTTAGGAAAGATTTCATAAAGCCTGAAGTACACAATGATTTCCATCAATTTTGCAAGCCCTCAAACAAGGTAACCAAGCTTCTCTTCGTAGACAATCTTGGGAAGCAAGTTAAAAATCTGCAGGACCAGCTAAAAGTAACTGAGGGGGTCATGATGAGACCCAAAGGCCATCATCATACTCAACAGTATTATCCATACAAGGGATACAATGAAGATGCTAAACACAAAATGAAACAGGCAGGCTGGTCAACCTCACAGGCGCATGTCATGCCTGGATCTTCGGGGCGCCCATTTTTAGGGCACAAGTCGTGGAGGGGGAACTCGTTCAGAAAGACTTCCACTCCTCACACGTACACCCCAACAGCAGCGGCAGTCAAGCCGGCAAAAGAGAGGAAGCCCTTTCAACCCGTTCGACAAAATCAGGGAAGGAAATAGGCAGCCGCCATAGTCTTCCAGCCCAAGGCGCTGAAGAGGTAAGTGCCTCAAAATTTTCTAATAATGATATGGTCGGTGGTCGAATGAAGCCATTCTATCTTAACTGGACAAAATTGACTTCAGACAGGTTTTTGCTGAATGCAGTCAATGGTTATGCACTTGAATTTGATCAAGATAAGTTCCCACCCTCACGGGATAAACCCCTTTTTCCGTACAAACGGAACACAAAGGAAATGACAAAAATTAACAAGGAAATACAAAACCTCGAAAAGAAAGGTGTGATAGAATCATGCCTACACTCAAAAGGAGAATTTTTATCACAAATCTATCCTTTACCAGAATGAAGAAGAATGGGGGAGTACGCTTGATCTTGGACTTGTCCAAGTTGAACAAGAGCATAACCTATCAGCACTTCAAAATGGACAATATTTACTCAGTCATGTCCCTCCTTTCAAAAGGATATTTTATGGCTTCAGTCGACTTGCGTGATGCGTATTATACAGTACCTTCTCACACTGATTCTAGAAAGTACCTCCGCTTTATTTGGAATGGCCAATTATGGCAATACAAGGCTTTGCCAAATGGGCTGTCGTCGGTCCCCAGGCTATTTACAAACCTGCTCAAACCTTTGCTTGCCACTTCGAGAAAGTCTGGCTACTTGGTTCTTGCTTATCTTGATGATACAATCATAGGAAAAACAAAGGCTCAAACAGAGAGAGCAGTGGAAGTAACGACTGAATTCCTCTCAAAATTGGGATTCATCATTCATCCTGATAAATCGGTACAAGAACCGTCACATGAAGTTGTTTTTCTTGGGTTTAAGCTCAATACACTTGAGATGACCATCACTCTATCAGAAAACAAGAGGTTTGCAAAGGTTTGCTCAGAATGAGGGCCCCATCTATTCGCGAAGTAGGGAGAGTAATTGGGAAATTAGTAGCCACCTTCCCGCTGCTCAATATGGGCCATTACATTATAGAGCACTTGAAAATGATAAAATTACAGCCTTGAAAGGTAACAGAGGTCATTTTGATCGTCCTATGCAGTTATCTGCAAATGCAAGAAAGGAATTGGAATGGTAGGCCACAAATATTCATTCAGTTTTTCGCCCACTGGCTCAAGAGAAAATCACTCTAGAATTACGTACAGATGCCAGCGGTAGTGGTTGGGGTGTCCCTGATTTAAAGGCAAAATAAGGTGGCAGGTGGAATAGTGAAGAATTAATCAGAGCTAAAACAAATAAACAAAATTATCTAGAAACGTTAGCTGGTTTCGGGTTGAAAGCCTTCTGCCCCCATATGAGGAATGCTCATGTTTTGCTAAGAATAGACAATAATAATAATAACTAGACTTTAATTCGTCACTTTGACGAATTAGGTGATACGTGCTATTTTGTTATCATGAAAGTGTTCCGATGATGATCTAATGATAATGATCTGAAATACGATAAAGACCATGATTAAGAGTGGTATAGCGCCCCCTTCAGGTATTCGATAGAGATTTGTAGAATCAGGATTTCAGAAAAAGTCGCCTAACACGCAAACTAAGAAAATTCTGACATGTCACCTTTAATTGAAATTTTCACTATGATGATGTCATCGAAATGATAAATGATGTACGTCTATATTGTAGATAATTTATTAGCTACACCGTATCAAAATTTGGGAGAACATAGAATACAAATAAGCTAGATAGTGCTCAAAGATCAATGTCATGAAGATTCATGATGTGAACGAAATTCACCTTCCTTAGGCATAACACTAAAATTAAGAAAATTCTGAAATGTGGCCTTTAATTGAATTTTGTACTATGATGACGTCAATGAAATAAAAAGTAGTGTGTATTTATCTTGAAGGCAATTGCCTCAAATACAAGATACGGTACCGCAATTTGGAAGAAAATCAGTCAATATTATGAGAAATACACTAAATTTTCAAAAAATATAATGACGTCATAATATGCAATTTTGTATTTTGACTTCCAAAGCCATTATGATGACGTTAAGATGTATTTAATGGCCAAATGAGCTATGAAATTATATCTCCGACTCATACTCTATCAAAATATGAAAAAAACTTGGCATTCCTTATTCATCCCAATGGACTTTTTATAGGCATGTTTTTGCCCATATATACTATGTAATACAGGCACAGCGGAGCACCCCAATTTGCATATCATTAGCGGCCCGTTCTATTTGAATAACCAACGGACATCTGCGTGAATCCGAACATGTGTGTGCTAGAATGTCAAATCTTAAAATTCGCGTTGCGCCTTTATTACTGCCAATATCGCTTTGAAACTTTCCATACTAACTAAAATTATTATGAATTTTATGTCAGTGAAATAAATACGAAATTCCATGGAATAAAACTCGAGATATTAATGTGTTTTGAGCTTCGCCCCTCGAAAAACACGACGTCTACTTTATAATGCGATGACCCTATCAAGCAATGCACGAAGTAGAGACTTGGTATGAATATTCATTAGGGTTAAATCCATACATGGGCGAAATTTTCGCTTCTCCGCTGTATTTTTTTTGGTTATAACGTTCTTTTTCATGGGGCTTCATTTTTAAAAGTTGTAGTCAGCGAACTCATTGAACATGACGTCATCGATCTCAGCGATGTACTGCGCATGCGTCTTAGGCCCAGTGCATGCCAGATCGAAACAGCTGAGCCATTAGCGTGCACGTGTGCAGTCGGCTGGCAAGACATGTATAGCCAACGCACACGCGAGGTTCAGACATGACACACATTTGAATGTATGGGACTGGTCAAACAATTTTGCGACAACGAAGGATTATTTTTGTTCGATGAGATTCGGACATTGGGGTATGTTTTTCTCTGAGACGACCCTATCAAGCAACTATGAAAAGAGATATTTCACAAGGATTGAGATTATTAAATTTTCTTTCTGTTCATACGAGGCAATTCTTTCTCGCTCTAAAAGAAATGGTGAATTTTACGGTGATTTTGTATCTCATTTTTTTCGTTTTTGTTCGTCAAACCTATCCCTTAAATTTCACATTTTCTGTGCATCAATAACTCTTTTTATACACATGAGTGTCTTGCAAATTTATTAAATACTCAATTTAGTAGCTTTGATTGGTGATATTCATCACATTAATGAAGAATTTGTCTTCGAAATTTGTTTACTTTTTTTCGCATCGATCGGTACACAATTGTTGATTTTATGCAAATGATGTTTACTGGACGAGAGTCGATCGCACGGTAATTGGGGTGCTCCGCTGTGCCTGAATACATGAGCTCGCGCACAAGGATATTTATCTTCAACGGACGCTCATTCCGTTATTAATAGTGATCAAGAGATGAACATGGTATCAAAATGCTTGGAAAAATGTGCCAAACATGATGACAGAGAAAATTTGGCGATTATATGTTGCAAAATGCCAGAACGCGCAAAAAACGCGCGCGCATGCGCGTTTGAGTGATTTTTTGTCAAATGCTCCATATGGCTTGAAACGTATGCCAACAAAATTGGGGATGATTTGGAGCATTTTTAATTTTTGCGCGCACGTAAACGCGCGCACGTTCGCGTACGCGCGGATTTGCGCACGTTTTTTGATTTGAAATTAACCGGAAGGATATTGATCTTATTCATGATAAATATGAATGAAAAATTAGTTTCCGTTATGAAGATATGATCATAAGTTGATTTTTACAAAATGGCGCCTGGATGACGTCACGATAATTTTGAGTCTTTGAAAAGTCATGCAGTTCTAAGTTAGACTAAGATCTATCATCATAAAAAGTTTCATGACAATGGCTTTTGCCATTCTTGAGATATCCTGCGAACAAAATTGAGGAAGAATAATAATAATTTCTTCTATACAGACACAAAATAAATACTAGACTTTAATTCGTCACTTTGACGAATTAGGTGATACATGCTATTTCGTTATCATGAAAGTGTGCCGATGATGATCTCATGATAATGATCATAAATACGATAAAGACCATGATTAAGAGTGGTATAGCGCCCCCTTCAGGTATTCGATAGAGATTTGTAGAATCAGGATTTCAGAAAAAGTCGCCTAACATGCAAACTAAGACAATTCTGACATGTCACCTTTAATTGAAATTTTCACTATGATGATGTCATCGAAATGATAAATGATGTACGTCTATATTGTAGATAATTTATTAGCTACACCGTATCAAAATTTGGGAGAACATAGAATACAAATAAGCTAGATAGTGCTCAAAGATCAATGTCATGAAGATTCATGATGTGAACGAAATTCACCTTCCTTAGGCATAACACTAAAATTAAGAAAATTCTGAAATGTGGCCTTTAATTGAATTTTGTACTATGATGACGTCAATGAAATAAAAAGTAGTGTGTATTTATCTTGAAGGCAATTGCCTCAAATACAAGATACGGTACCGCAATTTGGAAGAAAATCAGTCAATATTATGAGAAATACACTAAATTTTCAAAAAATATAATGACGTCATAATATGCAATTTTGTATTTTGACTTCCAAAGCCATTATGATGACGTTAAGATGTATTTAATGGCCAAATGAGATATGAAATCATACCTCCGACTCATACTCTATCTAAATATGAAAAAAAAATTGGCAATCCCTATTCATCCTAATGGACTTTTTATAGGCATGTTTTTGCCCATATATGCAATGTATTACAAAAATCGCGCGTACGGACAATTATCTTGAACGGACGCTCATTCCGTTTTTTAATAGTGATAAAGAGCTTAACATGGTATCAAATTTTCCGGAAAAATATGAGGAATATTCGGCCAAAAGCTTTTGCGGAGAAATTATTTTTCGTTCGGCCGTGACAAACGAAAACGTGCAAAAATGCGTGTTTTGCGTGATTTTTTATGAAATGCTTATAATGGCCTGAAACGTATGCAAAAAAAATTTAAGACGATTTAGAGCATTTTAAATTTTTGCGCGCGCAATAACGCGCGCACGAACGCGTACGCGCGCGTTTACGCACGTTTATTGACCTAAAATTGACTGGACGGATATTGATTTTAATCATGATAAATATGATTGAAAAATTACAATCCGTTATGAAAATATGATCATTAGTTGATTTTCACAAAATGGCGCCTGGATGACGTCACGATGATTTTGAGTCTTTGAAAAGTCACGCAGTTTTAAGTTAGACCAAGATCTATCATCATTGAAAGTTTCATAACAATGGCTTTATTCAGTCTTGAGATATCCTGCGAACAAATTCGAGGAAGAATAATAAATAATAATAAATAAATAAATAAATAACAATCTTGACGAAATCAATAGGTGATACGTAGACTTCGTTACGTATCACCTAATAATAGGTCACATTTATAATGCGCCTAATACATTGTTTCTAGGCGCAGTGGTGCTGTTGTCCCAGCAGCCATTAAGTGAAGCAATGTCCTTACACGAAATAAAGCCGGGACGACAAAATTACATTAAGTTACGCTATGTTACGTTACGAAATCAAAATTACAGTTTGTTACAAATAAATGAATAAATCAACTTAATCTAACTTAAATTGTGCTAAAGATGATTTATTTCATAACAAATAGTAGTACGACATCATTTATTTATTTGACATGTTTAAAGAAGACAAAATTCATGGTATGGATTTGAACAGATGGGTTTTTAACATTACTTTGAAAGTGGATGTAGAAGGAGCATTTTGAATGTGGGACGGGAGGCTATTCCACAACTGGGGGGCAGCTACAGAAAGCGTACCTTGTTTTCACACGAGGGCCAGGAATTAGTTGAAAGTGAGAGGAAGTTGAAGCACGCAACCTGGAGGAGGGGGGTTTGGATTTTACAAGACTGGAAAGGTACGTGGGGCATTCACCGTTACAGATTTTAAAGGCAAGGAGAAGAATTTTAAATTGGATATGTTGAATTACTTGCAGCCAGTGGAGATTGCGGAGGATTAGAGTAATATGTTCATAAGGTCTTGAGCGGGTAACTAGACGAGCAGCAGCATTTTGGATATGTTGAAGAGGAGCAAGGTTGGAGGGTGGCAAATTAACAAGGAGGCCATTACAGTAGTCTAAGTGAGAAGTGACAAATGCATGTATCAGTCGTTCTGTAGTGGGTTTATCTAAATATTTCCTAATTTTACCAATTTTGTGGATACCATAAGATGCAGCTTTACATACTTTCCTTATGTGGGCCTTCATATTGAGAGCAGTGTCTATGGTAACACCCAGGTTTTTGGCCAATTCAGAGGTGCACAATTTCGTGTCATCTAAAACAAAATCTGGCAAGGGCAAGGGTTTACGAAACTGAGATGTGATGAGAAGTAATTCAGATTTGTCACTGTTATGCTTAAGATAGTTTTTCTGTGCCCAACATTTCACATTACTAACACACTCTTCAAGATTTGTCAAGCTATTAAACCGACCGGTGACGGGGTTCAAGGATTACATACAACTGCGTATCGTCCGCGTTTGTTACATGGTGTATGTTTCTATGTCCATTTATTACATCGCTAAGCGGACTTGTGTATAAAATAAACTCGAGCGGCCCGAGGACCGAACCCTGGGGCACGCCATGCAAAAGAGGGAAAGGGTCAGATATACTTTTGTTGATTACAATTCTCTGTTCTCTCTGTTCAAGGTATGATGTAAACCACTTTGAGGCTGTGCGATCAATCCCGAAAGTGTTGCAGAAGCGTTCAACCAAAGAACAATGATTGATATTGTCAAACGCTGCTGAATAGTCTAACATTACTAAGGCTACTTCTTGACCCTTATTTACTGCCACTAGTAAATCATTGTACACTTTGAGCAGTGCAGTTTCTGGAGAGTGACGCTGCCGGTAAGCTGATTGCATTTTAGAAAATAAACAATTATCATTAAGATACACTTTCAGTTGATTAGCTACAATACGTTCCATGATTTTAGCAACAAACATAAGATTAGCTATAGGGCGATAATTCTTTGATTCATTACGATCTAAATAGGGCTTTTTCAACACCGGTGTTACATGAGAAGTTTTAAACGCACTTGGGACAATATCAGTACATAATGACTGATTGATAAGCTTGGTAATAAACGGAACCACTTCATCAATAGAATCCTTGAGGAGAGTTGTTGGTATCGGATCAAGCCTGCATGACTTGGAAGGACTCTCCTTGATAGTACTTTGTACAGTTGCCTCAAATACTACATCGAATCCATTGAAGGAGTAGTTGCAGGGAGACGAGCTGTCAGCAAGATTGCAATCACCACCTAAGGAAGAGACGATGCCTTGAACTTTCTGGTGGAAGAACTGTCCAAAGTCGTTAGCTAGCTGCACATCGGATGAATGGTCAGGAAGGATATGTTCGGACGCAGGCGCAGTAAGTTTCTTCACAAATCTAAAAAGTTGCTTAGTATCTCACTGTTCTATGGTTGATGTTAAGTAGTGTGACTTAATTGCATCAGAAGTTGGTTGTAAGAGCAGCACTGATCCCGATAAAGCTGACTATGTATTTCAAGACGAGACTTTATCCATTTACGCTCAGCTCGACGACGATGCCGGTTCGCCTTTTGAACTTCATCATTGAACCAAGGGGCAGACGGTCGAAGAGAAACGGGGATTCTGCGCTCTGGTGCATGTTTGTCCAAAAGTTCACGCATTAAATTACAAAATTTGTCTGCGAGCAGTGATGGATCCTCAGAGCAATATTGTTGGAGGCTGGAACTCATAATGTCACTCCTGAAATCATCACGATTTATCTCACAAAGCTTTCGGCCCCTGATGAATTTCTTTTGAGCCTGGGGGCGCTGGAATTTTAGCACCATTAAAATAGCTTTGTGATCTGATGGGAGTCCAGACTTCAAATCAACGTTAGTAACTGAGTTACTAGTTTTATCAGATAAAACGATATCCAAGATATGACCAGCTTCATGTGTGGGAGATGTGACATGCTGTTCCAAGCCAGCATCTTCAAGCATGTCAAGGAAGACCTTGGATTCTCTGTTGAGGACATCATCAACATGGATATTAAAGTCACCCACCAGAATAGTACTGCATTCAGATGATGCAGTAGACTCAATTAGGGTAGAAAACTCTTGCATGAATGTATCAAACTTAAGGCCATTCTTTTGAGATGGAGGAGGTTTCAGTTAAGTTTCAGTTTATTTTATTTTTGCACGGCACCAACTTCAGCCAAAGGCTGTTCTTCTGTTGGTCCGTGCGCAATATAAAAATTACATGTACAATTATAAGATAACACATATTATCATAACATATGAAATATTAAAAAAAAAAAAAAAAAAACAAGAACATAAGTATACAAAGAAAAATGAAAATTTACAAACCAAGATACTACTACCCCCCCCCCCGTCAGCAGTTATTCTTTCCAAACAGCGTTTATTTTAGATTTTATAGTTATATAAATAGATATTTAAGTGAACAAAATATAAAATTAATATTTATATTACCTTGATTTAAATACAGAGAAAGAGCTGATTCAAAGATTTAATGCCTCTATAACATAAGCTCCTTTTCTTAAAATTTGTATGTGGTTTTGGCAGTTCTAAGGTTTTATGAGCATTTCTCAAGCTATAATGATATTCTTTAATAACAAAGTACTTTCTAAACCCACCATATATCATTCCATGCACTATTTTATACAAAATACATAGAACATGTTCATCTCTCCGTTTTGATAGATTTTCTATTTTCAGACAAAGAAATAAATCTCGGCTTGGGAACCTCCATTCAACTTGAAGTACCACCCGGAGTGTCCTATTCTGTAGCTTTTGCAAACTGTCTAAATTTCCTTTTCCGGTATTCCCCCAAATTGCACTACAGTAATTAAACTTACATTGTATTATTACTGATTTATAAAATATTAGTGCAGTTTGCTGTGTAACATATGGTCTAATTCTTTTTAACAAATATATATCTTTTAATACCTTCTTACTTAAATATTCAATATGTTTACCCCAATCCAAATGTTCATCAATAACTATTCCAAGATACTTACAGTGGGTTACACGTTTGAGAGGAACATTTTGTATGTAAACATCTGGTACTATAATATTTTTTAGCCGTTTCTTCGTTCCGATAAAAAGTAATTCACATTTTGGTACATTTAAAGCAAGTCTGTTCCTTTTTAACCAAATATCAATAAGTAATAAGTCTGCATTTAATGATTCGGTAAGAATTTGATGATTTGCACTAGCGTAATATAGACATGTATATATCATCAGCATATAAAGATATTTTACATGTTTTCAGACATAAAGGCATATCATTAATAAATAGGATAAATAACAATGGGCCAATATTTGACCCCTGCGGTATTCCACATTGCATCTTTTGTGAATTGGAATGAACCCCATTTACACAAGTGTATTGCATGCGATTGGCTAAGTAGCTACTAAACCACTGTAATGACATTACATTCAAGCCAATAAGCTGTAGCTTATTTAAAAGAATTGAGTGGTCTACTGTATCAAACGCCTTTTTTAAGTCAAGGGTCACCACGCCTACAAGATTACCTTTATCTAAACTATCAAGCCAGTCTTCCGTGACGTTCAATAGAGATGTCATTGTAGAGTGTTTCGGGCGAAAACCTGACTGATTGCAACTTAGAATTGCGTTCTGATCCATATAACCGTAAAGTTGATCAAATACCAATTTTTCAACAATTTTAGCTATCGCCGGAAGAATTGATATTGGTCTATAATTGTTCATATCAGACTTTTTTCCCGATTTAAAAACTGGAGTAACACTAGACATTTTCCATTGTAGAGGGACAACACCTTGCTCAAAAGACAAATTTATGATATATGTTAAAGGCTTGAGAATATAAGTCATTACTGTCAAAAATAGTGGGTTTGTTATGTAGACTTCTTGGTTAGTTCTTTACTAAATGTAGCTGGGTCAAGAAAGTAATAAAGCTCCACATATCTTTGCTTGAGGTTCAGGAGTTTATTGGTGTAACTAAAACATCATGCTTATGCTGTGCATGCTAGTGGTCAAGTGCAACTTACCACTCTCACATGTACAGTACATAAGGCAGTGTATGAGGGTTGAATGTGTGCATGGCTAATTACTCATTACATACATCACACACTCTGTGTGCCAAGAGTACTGTGTTAGAGAGTGCTCTCTGCATGGTTGCTTCTGAATGAAATGTGCATGCAGCTGTTTAACAATGAGCACATACATTGTAAGTTACTGGGTATGTTCAAATTAGGAATGCTGCATAACTTCAGCTCATAACATTACATCTCCCTTTCTTCAAAATAAACAATACAAGTTTTTACTCTAAACAGTTAAAAACTTTTCATCCTCTCATCCCGTCCATCTTTGCTTCCTGTTTTACTTACAAGTACATATTAGCACTTGACAAATGTCTTGAAAATAAATTCTGTTCAATCTTTCCCCTACTCCCCATTTAAACAAATTAAAAAAAACTAGAATCCTCAAAAGAGTGAGGATGATACCTATCAACTGGTTTTACACATCCAGTATACAAGTTGTGAAACAAAAATGATGGGCTTTTCACTTGGAAAGGGTTACCTTAATCATCAGCATAAATACAGTTATTAATACTGCTTTTCTCATTATTCTTTAAAACTATATCATTTTCTAACGACTGGTTTGTCACATTGTATACCAAACTGTCTAAACCAATGAAAATCCTTTAGCATTCATGAAGATTAAAACAAATAACTACTTCTGTTTAGTTTACAGTGCACAGATAATTCATGTGACTTGGGTAGTTTTGTATGTTTGTAATACCACTTTCAAATGATGTCAATGTGTAACATATTCGCACAATTAAGATTTACCTTACATTTGATGCATTTATCTCTTTTCCTGTGTGAGTTTACACACTAATAGACAATATATTTAGTTGTATGAAAACAATAGAACAATATATTGTACTGAAATAAATAGCACAAAAAAAACAACAACATATATATAGATATATACTTTCTTCGCGACTAAGAAGGGAGAGGTTCTAGAACTTCACCTTCAATCACAGGTCTTTACCACCCGTGTCCCTACATTGATGTTGAACTTGGTCGATATCTGAATGTCAACTGAGTCATTATTGTCTTAAAAGTTCAAGTTCAGTCTGAATTTGTGCTTCTTCATCAGTTACATCTCAAAATCATCGTACTTTTTAGGGCGTTGAGTGTTTCGCGATGAACGTTGTCTTCGAGGTGGAGTCTCCTCCCGTCCTGGGCTTCGAGGTGGAGCCTCCTCCCGTCCTGGGCTACGTTGAGGCTCGGGGAACGCACGATGTGGAGTGCTCAACTGCTCATCGTGGTCAGTGGACAAGGCACCTTCATCACCTGGGCCGTTGCTCTCAGCACCCCCGGGAACCTCAGTTGTAGACTGGTCGGTATGGTCAGGTCTTATGTGCTGCCTGTTTCTTCGTAGGTAACGTCCCTCAGGGCTTTGGAGAATGTAGGAGCGCTGCCCCTCAGCCCTGGCATCAACTGTCGCAGGACACCACCGTCTGGACACTGGGTCGCGATACCTTACATCCTGCCCAAGGTAAAGTTCTGGCAAGTCAGCTCTTCTGGCATGTTTGTCAAAATAGAACTTTTGACTATTCTGTCTTTCCTGCAGCTGATTGTAGATGTCATCAGCATCTGGCTGTGTTCTCTGCAACTTGGCTGGGAGTGTAGTTCTCAACTGGCGATTCATGAGAACTTCAGCTGGACTTGGTAGTTTCTCTGATATGGGAGTTGTACGCCAAAGAAGTAGTGCTAGCTGAATGTCTGAAGTCTTCTTCATGATACCCTTGATGGTTCTGATTTGTCTCTCTACAAACCCGTTGCCTTGTGGTCGTCTGGGGGATGATGTGGCATGTTCAAAACCCCATGATTCTGCAAACGACTTGAACTGGTAACTGGCATACTGGGGTCCATTGTCGCTCACCACCTTTGCTGGTATGCCATGCTCTGCAAACACTTGTTGCATCATAGTGATTACAGCACTGCTTGTTGCTTGGTCTGGTAACTGGCGAACCACTGGGTACTTGCTGTAGTAGTCCACCACAATTAACCATTGTTTGCCTTTGAATTCAAACATGTCGGTTGCCACCGTGCTCCAGGGCATTGTGGGAATGTCGTGTGGCTGGAGTGGTTCTGGCGTTTGTGCTGGTTGATGTTCCTGGCATCTCACACATGACTGCACCACTCTGTCAATGTCTTTGTTCATGTTACCCCAGAACACCTTTCCTCTGGCCAGCAACTTTGTTTTTTGTTGGCCTAGGTGACTGGTATGGAGCTTTTCCAAGATGTCTGGTTGCATCTGCTTGGGAATGACAACTCTGCTTCCCTTGAGAATTATACCGTCGCTTACCGTTAACTCATCTCGGTAACTCCAGAACTCTCTCAACTCTGGTTGCACTTGCTTCACCGTATCAGGCCAGCCCGTCACAATAACTTCCATCAGTGCACTTAGGACTTTGTCTTGTCTTGTAGTGTGTTTCAGTTCATCTACTTTTCTTGACGAGAACTGCACCAGATCTACTCTCAGATCAAGCTCAACTGTTTCATTGTTGTGAGTGCTTGGTAATCGTGAGAGACTGTCTGCGAGCAGGTTGTCTAGTCCTGGACGGTGTGTGATCTGGAAGTTGTATCCCTGTAGTCGGATCAACATCCTTTGTAGCCTTGGAGGGGCTGCTGTGAGAGGTTTGTCCATAATCATCAGAAGTGGCTTATGGTCTGTGATTACATGGAATAGCCTGCCATAGAGATATGTGTGAAAGCGTTCTACTCCGAACACAATAGCAAGCAGCTCTCTTTCAATACATGAATAGCGTGTTTCAGTTGAAGATAGGGCTTTGCTTGCGTAAGCTACTGGGCGGAGTCTACCCTCCTGGTTATGCTGTAGGAGTGCAACTCCTAACCCTTGAAGACTTGCATCGCACTGCAAATACACTGGGGACGTTGTGTCGAAAAACTGGAGTAGTGACTTCTCTGAAACTTCTTGCTTGAGTTTCTCCATGGCTGCTTGATGATGTGGTTCCCAGATGAAATCAGCCTCTTTCTTAAGGAGATCTCTCAGAACTGACGTCTTTGTGCTGAAATCTGGGATGAAGTGAGACAGGTAAGTAATGAAACCTAGGAAATGCTGCAACTCAGCCTTGGTGCTTGGAGTCGGCATTCCTGCGAGGTCAGCTACCTTCTGGGGATCTGGCTGGATACCATCCTTTGAGTACCGATTACCTAAGAAGTTGATACTCGTTTGCCTGATATGGCATTTGTTTGAGTTCAGCGTGAGGCCTCTCTTTGCTGCTACTTGCATGAAGTTGAGAAGGTTGCGGTCATGCTCTTCTACTGTACGCCCAAAGATTACAATATCATCTGCTATGCATTCTGCCCCTTTACAGCCTTCTAGAACTCTGTCCATCTCCAACTGGAAAATGTCCCGACTTACACTGAGTCCAAATGGTAGGCGACAGAAGACATATCTTCCAAAAGGTGTCTGGAATGTGGTAAGTCTTTGGCTGGCCTCATCTAACTTGACTGACCAGTAGCCGCACTTTGCATCTAACTTGGAGAAGTGCTGCATGTTGTGAAACTTGTGATTCAACTCCTCCAAGGTCTGCTGTTTGTAGTGAGGTCTGATAAGAGCCTTGTTCAACCTGCGAGGGTCTAAACAAATGCGAATGCTTCCATCCTTCTTGGTGACATATGTGATTGAGTTCACCCATTCGGTTGGTTTGATGATTTGCTTGATGACACCCTGGCTTTCCATACTGTCCAGTTCTGCCTTGACTTTGTCTTTCAAGGCAATAGGCATTTTTCTAGGAGCGTCGACATGACTTGGAACGTTGGGGTCAACTGTCAAGTGATGTGTGGTACGAAATTCTCCAATCCTATCGAACTGCTGTGGAAAGAGTTGTACTAGAGCCTGGACACCACTGACTTGTGTTTCAATGTTCAAAAAGCAATGGAGAGTAACAAGTCCAAACTCTACAGATGACTGGAGACCAAGTATCACTGGGCCGTTGGACTGAACCACGTAGAATAAGGTATCAGTCCATACTGCGTCTCCATACTTGCAGGGAATAACAACTGTTCCATACTGTCCAATCAGCGTTTCATTGTAAGCTGAGAGGATTGTGCCTGCATCTGGTAGATTTTTTGGAAAACCTTGACGATCAAGCTGCTCTGGATACATGTTTCTGAAAGTTCGAAGTGGCAGTGTATTCGCTTCTGCTCCCGTATCCACTTTTACTTTCAGGTCATGAACACCTGGTTTGTCCTTCAATTTAATGTCCAAGTGTGCAATAGCTTCATTCCTCTTCACCGAGTCGATGACAATCGTGTCAAAATGAAACCTGTCAAATCGTTGTGGTAACGTACCCAGTTCACTTTCAGATTCGGTGTGTTCCTCTCGCACGTTATCCACCTGTTTGGAACGTCGTGATGGGTGTTGGCGTTCCTCTACCCCTCTCTTCTCCCGGGAAGATGCATAAGACTTATGATATTTCTGTGGTTGTTTGAGCTTGGTTGATAGGCACAATTTAGCAAAATGTCCTTGCTTATTGCACGAGAAGCATGTAACACCTGCTGCTGGACAATACTCCTTGCCGAATCGATGTTGTCTCCCACAGTTCTTACATAAGCTCTTAGGTTGTTTCTGCTGTTGCACTGCATCTATACTCTGTGTTGGATGATACAGAGACTGGAGGGTTTGGACATGTGACTTTGATGCTTCATACGTCCTTCCCAGCTGTAGAGCACCCTTTAGTGTAAAGTCCTTCTTTGTAGTAAGTAGGTCTTTCCGGAAATCTGCGATGGGTGTGCTGGCAATAATCTGTTCAAGGATTCGCTCATCTAATTCCTTGTGATCAAACTCGCATTTACGAGCTATCTGTCGACATCTGTTAATGAAATCGTCCAACTTCTCATCTGGCCTCTGCATTGTTCTCGACAAACTCAGCCGACATACTCGAAAATTGTCTTGTGGTTCTAGTTGCTCCTCAAAACGGTCGAGGATGATCTTCGCTGTTTTCTGTTCAGACTCTGATAATGTCCAACAGTTGTATCGATGAAGGCCCTCTTCACCCGCAGCAAGTAGAATGATAGGTACTTCATCCTCTTGAGGTGTGTGCTTAGCCAAAAAGTATAGGCTCAATCTCTGTCTGAACATACGAAAAGCTTCAGCAAGGTTTGGTGCACCCCAATCCATTCGTGGTATATGATCAGCCATGTTAATGTTACTTCAATGCTGTGTGCTTCAGAAATAAGGAACAAAATGGTGGAATGTGTCACCACTCACCCTCAGGCATCAAACAAACGAACTGTTCATGGAATTATGGAGTTCAACAAATTCCTGTGTGTTTCTCCTGAACAAGGAAAAATCCAAAATGGCTGCTGCTGTGTTGCACATGGTACTGTACTGGTAGACTGGCACAAAAAACTGGCATGTTGGTGACTTGCACTCACCGCTTGCCACCATGTCAAAAATAGTGGGTTTGTTATGTAGACTTCTTGGTTAGTTCTTTACTAAATGTAGCTGGGTCAAGAAAGTAATAAAGCTCCACATATCTTTGCTTGAGGTTCAGGAGTTTATTGGTGTAACTAAAACATCATGCTTATGCTGTGCATGCTAGTGGTCAAGTGCAACTTACCACTCTCACATGTACAGTACATAAGGCAGTGTATGAGGGTTGAATGTGTGCATGGCTAATTACTCATTACATACATCACACACTCTGTGTGCCAAGAGTACCGTACTGTGTTAGAGAGTGCTCTCTGCATGGTTGCTTCTGAATGAAATGTGCATGCAGCTGTTTAACAATGAGCACATACATTGTAAGTTACTGGGTATGTTCAAATTAGGAATGCTGCATAACTTCAGCTCATAACATTACAATTACAATTTTCCAAAATTCAGCTGGTACATTATCTGGACCACAGGCCTTCTTATCTTTTAAATTCTTAATAACATTTAAAACTTGTTCTTCATTAACTAGATAAAAAATGGAATCCAACTCCAGGTACAACAGTATGCATAACAGGGTGTGAATCGTTTTGACCATGATCATCAAGGGTCACAATACTTTCCTGAACTGTTTGCCCAATATTTATAAAATGACAATTAAAACAATCAGCAATTTCTATTTTATCATCAATCATATTATTTTCTATTTCAATGTGGGGTATTTTCACAGAATTATGTTTTTGTGGCATTAAGCATTTCAACGATTTCCATATATCTCCTGATTTACCATTACTTTCATTAATACTACGAGTGATGTAATTTTTCTTTGCTTGACGGATACATGCAGTAACCTTATTTCGTAATTCTCTATATCTTTTCCAATTCTCAGAATCACCAGTTTGTTTCGCTTTTTTCTTTTGATCATTTCTTTGTCTTATCAATAATAATACATCGTTATTTATCCAAGGAGACTCTTTTTTCTTAATTCTCTTTTTGCGCACAGGTGCGTGTTTGTCAAGTATACTTAAAAGTGTCTTTTCAAAACAATCATAAGCCTCTATTACACTGTTCATGTTTTGTATTACTTCCCACGATAAAGCAGCAACGTCTTCCTTTAATTTCTCAACATCAACCTTTTTCATTTTGTTTACACCCTTTTGTTTTCCCCAATGTACAATAAACAAGATAGTGATCACTGAGTGATATTTCAATAACACTTGCTTGTCCAATTTTATCACGTTCATTTGTCCATATCAAATCAATAATTGACGAAGTATTATGTGTAACTCTAGTCGGGGAAGTAATACACTGATTGAAATTATACCTTTCCATTATTTGACACAAATGTTTCGTATAAGGAGCTTTATCTGTTTTCAAAAGATCACAATTCATGTCACCCAGAATAATACATTCACTGTTCAATACATCAATTTTCTCTAACAACGTCTCAAATGATTGAAGAATGGCAAGATTTGAGTTTGGCGGTCTGTACCAGTTAACAATAATAACAGGGCGAGAGTATGGTCGTTTGATCTCTATAACGACTGTTTCCAAATTTTCAACAGGAAAATCAGACCTAGCAATGTAATTAATGTCTTCTCTTACATAAGTACCAACACCTCCTCCTGCTCTGTTTCTATCTTTTCGTTCAATACTATATCCATCACAAGAAATTTCTGAATCATCAAAGAAATCAGAAAGGTGAGTTTCACTTAAAGAGATGGTTTATTGATTTCAAACTTGACTGAATTTGGTATCATTGCAATCGAAAAATTACACTGAGTAAAATCATTACATTTGTGTAACTTGTACATTCGAGCGAAATTTATAAAAGTTGATTGAACTTGACGAAAAATCAACCCACTCAACGCCCCGGAAACATCGTAAGTCAGCTGATTTTTGAAGTGACGCCACAATATGAACAGCGGGCCGCTCAGCTGAAATGATTGACGACGGTGCGAGATGCAGTTTGAGTGCTATTCACATGTATTGCATTGACTCTCGAGTACCGTACCCATTTATACCTAACGCTGTTTACCTTCATCAAAATCCCCTGGAAATATGGATATGGACGAAAACATACTTGATTTGAGTTTTGAGGAGATAGAAGAAGGCTCCTCAATGGCATGGTTTTGGTTCTTAACCTGACTTTAGTCTAGATAAATGGTATATAACTTCCAAAAAGCGAGTGAATATATCGTCGATGTATTTAGCATTCAAGTTTCCCGCACCTAGTAGCTGTGCGTGTGTACTCTGTGTGTGCAATATCGCACGTAGGCTACGTAGTATGCGTGCATCACATCTAGCGCAGCTTGCTAGCCAGCCTAGCCCGTAGCCCGGCGCTCGAGCTAGCCGTGAATTGCGAACCGGACTGATCTGTTTCTCACGGTTTATCAGGTCTTACGACTTAATTTATCAAAAATATAAATTAATCAGCCTAATCACACATGTTTGTAATGAATATCTGGACAATTCTATGTAAATTTGTCGCCTACTTTACTCCAAAAGAGTCGTTAGGTTAGCATGCAAAATGTCCTTTGCCTTCCCAGATCAGACACATACACGCTGAAGTGCCCTCAGAATATGTGATTAGTTTTCCGATTTGTATGCTCAAATGTGACGGAAAAAAATATAAAAATTAAACAAAAATTTGTAGAAAGTATCATTTATTCAGTGTATCTCATTAAAAATGCCAAAAATAGAGGAAATATCACCACTGGCGGTAAATATACAAACAACGTTAACCCATATCTGGAAATTGCAATGGGTATCCAACATTGTCCCGAATGTGTGATGTAGGTTGTTCATATTGTGACGTCATCGTTTCGCGTGTAAAATAACGCCGTCAATTCACTTTGTGAGTGGGTTCAGGAAAGGGTAACAAAATTGCATTTAATTTATTCCTCACAACAGTGAGGGCTTCAAAGGTACTTTGCTCATTTTGTTAATGTTCTCAGCAATCTGTAGAGGTGTAATTTGCCCATTTTCCACATTTCAATGAACCATCTCTTTAAGGTTAATACATCTATATTGGTTCGTTTCAATAAAACGCGGATTTCATCAATGTTTTTAGTTAAAGACACACAATTCAAATGGGCTATTTTAAAACCGTTACAATTATTAAGTGTCTGGAATTGTTCTTCAATAATCGACTTTTCTCCTGTATCATCGAGTTCAATGAAATGATGAATACCAGGTGAGTCATTTACGATATGTGGTGATTCTCTTGTATTAGGTATATCGTCTTTACTTCTCTCGAGTCTATGGCACCATTGTTGACATCCTATGCACAAAGCCGCGTTCTGGTTGCTCCTGACTGAAGTATTACATATCAAGCAAGGATATTTGATGTTAGCACGACTGGCCATCATTAATTATGGTATGAAGAAATAAACTAAACTGTAGAACACTTACAAAGATTTAACATGACGGAGATCTCTGATGGGGATTACCTTGTCGTTAGTTGACAAGACAAGAACTCAGCCGTCCTGTGTCCAGACACGTTTTACACGCTTCTCCTTGATTTTGTTGACACAGGCACCGACTATCTCCTGTCTTGATGAAGTTAGATCCTCTTTGATGTATATTTTGGATCCTCGAAGTTTCGACTTGGCTTGGTAGACCAACATCCTCATGTTGTAGCGGACAAACTTCACTATCACAGCTCTCGGTCGATTTTCTGAGCCACAGGATTGGCCATTGTCTGGTCGTGGGCGAGGTGAGGTGTCACTCGATGACTTCTGTCCAGTTCTGCAGGCATGAGGTCAAGATCCAACTTATCTTTGAAAAAATTGAGGGCAATTTTATCAGTATTTTCGTTTTGAGATTCTGGTATTCCGTATATCCGTAACGAGTTGCGTCTAGTATATTGTTCAAGGGATTCAATTGCTGTCTTTTCCCTGTCGAGGCATTGCTTGAGTTTCACCATTTTGTCTTTCACGTCTCTCACCTCTCTTTTCTTGCTTTCAAGTTCAAGTAGCAGTCCATCATGCACATTTTGTGAGATTTTTTCTTCGAGTCTCTTACACACAGTTTCATATACAGAGTCAACGATCTGATCAATCACAGGGCCTGACAATAGTACCTTTGCGATTTCCTTACATATCACGTCTTTTAGTTCATTACTCACGCATTCTTCTTCCACGGCTGAGTGACCAGCAGACTGACCTTCTGGACTGGCGTCGACTTGACCGTCTCTATCGTGAGTTTCGTCGCCTGAGAGTTCGGCTAGATCTTCAGCTCGACTCCGTGTCTGTATACACTCTCTATTTCTTCCCTTCTTCCTGTCCTTTTTACTGAATATTTTTCCAAAATTCGTGTTCCTAAGAAGTCCACAGCTCCAATAATGGTGCACAATGTAACAAATATCACCAGCACAGGTAGGTATAGCTCAATGAAATCTCGAAAATAGCGGTAAAAAGTGAAATTTAAAAGGTTTCTTTGCGTTACTCTTTGCGTTGCTCACCGTGACTTTATGAGATCGCTTGAACGCTTTCCTGCAGAGGAGGTCGATAGACTGCACACAGTGCAAAAATATCCCTGGGTGTTAATCGCACAGACAAGTACATAAGTTCAAAAGATGAGAAGCTTGAATGGTGTACATTCTGTATGGCTATGCATGATCTATGTATGATGCAAATTCCACCACCACGAGATGAACGATTGTGGTGAACTACCGAATAATTGGGAAGAGTCATGTTTAAATCGGCAATCATGTGATGATCACGAGCGTCTCCTCGTAACCATGATTCTGTCACGATCATAATATCAATGCCGTTATCCAAAATAAAATCACATATAGGGGTAGTTTTATTCATGGAACTGGCGTTCCAATGGCTGACGCATATGGCAGTCGACTTTCCGCGGGACTTCACTGAACGTGCGTTCCTATCATCGTTATCCTTCCCTGACAAGTTTGGATGAATACGTGGTAGAATGCAGATCGGGATAGTAGAAAGTTTGTTGTTACCTTGATTCTGATTATTCTGTTTCATGTCGTGGTAACCATCCAATTCTGGTATACTCTGAAAACTATCATCTTTCCTCAAAGTACGATTTGGTCTTTAATCCCCCTCTAGTCCCACGCTGAGTAGGACGTTTAGAAGAGAGACCCAATAACTTGAGAGTGGTATAGACAGTCTTAGGCAAGCGCTGAGTTCCCCTTTCCATGGAAATGAGCTCAGATCGGGTGTATGATGTAGTTGTATGGGCACCCGATGATTGCGTATCATATTTGTGTAGATTGCCATGACCATCAGTATCAGGGCCTGGGTTGGGGTTAATATCCCCTCCTCTCAAAAGTTTGACTTGAAAAGATATCAGACAGTTCGAATAGTAAGGAATCCGGGCCTTTGTGAAGCTCTTCCGAGCTAGAGCATTGCAGGGCATACAACTCGACTTAAAACAGTTGAGAGTCATTTAAGCAAACATATAAGCCAATCAGTAGTACAAAACAGAGTTGAAAAGCACCCATGATTGTGTGATAGTAGGCACTTTCTCTAATAGTCCTTCGTTGATGTGATAATCCTATCATTAGACAATGTTCCACCTAAAGGAGTATGCCTGTGTACATTAACATGGCTTCCTGATGCTGCAGTGAAATCACAGACATCCAAAAACGAATTTACAAGAACTGTCCAAAATTTAGAGAGATATGCTGTCCCAAATTTGTCCAGCAAAGTTAGGGAGGCCAATGCCAAAATCTAACTTTTTAATTACTAATTGTTTATAATAAAACAAAGATTAAAAGAAAGCATTTTCTTTCACTAAGACAACTCACCCATCTGCCGACTCCAGAAGTTCCATAAAATAGGAGATATCCAGCTCTTAAGTAGGCCCTTCCTTCTACGCCTGGCCATATGTAAGAGCCTTGAAACAATCAATTTCATGACCCCGAAATTACGTTGAGAATTAGACAGGCCCGAGGGAAAACAAGTTCAAAACTTCACGCGAAAGTACATTCATCATCAGCGGCTAGCCTTGAATCGGTCACACACACCGAACCAGGCAAGCCGCAATACAGGCTGAAGTTGAAATCGAACCATCAATGTACGTACGACTACTAGATCTACGAGTAAAAAATAAGGAAAGAACTAGATCTAATTCATTAATATTTACCTTAGATTGGTATTCCAATAACTTGATTTCCTCATGAGTATTCCTTATGATTTCAGTCGGAGATCTAGATCTACTGTACAAGCAACATGAACGACCTCCATAATAAAGCTCACACTCACAGCGCTACACATGATTTAATCCCTGGAATGATACTACTACATATACATGCATGCATATTGCAAATACCTACTACGTACGTACCTGGATCTCTCTTTCTCTCTCTCTCTAGCTATACGTGACAACTTAACTATGTATCATGCACTCACAATCACATCATCCAATCATATCTTTCCGTCCTAACTTCTCAATTGCAGTATAGACTGCTCACGTAGACATTTTTTACTGAAATATCTTTTTTAAACATTTTTCATATATGACTTACTGTACGAGCTCGACACTTGAGTCTAGTTCTGTGAGAATAAGGTACTGTGTGTGAGACTAGCCAAATTTGTTTGGCGGGCGTTCTGACCGGAGCTCATACATATTCATATTATGATGTTGCAATATACCTCCATATTTGGCTCGAACAATGACATCACTGTTCACTGTTTTTCTTCTCATTTTGAGATGGCTGTAGCTATCGGCCTCAAACCAACGCAAGATTGACATAAACATCGTACTCTATCTACCTTCGAATGTGCAGTTTGTAAAAATCTGTATTTAATGGTGAAAGACCGTTACAGATCCGTGTTTATAGGTATGTTGTGGAGTGTAAAATTGAATTTTTGTTATCTATGTTATTCAATAGATATACATTTTTTTTTTTTTTTTCTTGTAATTTTCTGACTTGGACGACGAGCGCACAAATCGTAGGCGTAGAAGCCTTACGCCCGGGCATTTGCCTCCCTAGCAAAGTCTATACTCTTAGTTCTATTAGTTGATGTAACATGTATGAATCATCATACACTTGAACCAGATGTAGACAGTGATGAACTAAGAGCAGTGTGGAGAGCTGCATATATGCGTTAACCATGCTCTAATGCTGAATCAACACAACGACGGTTGCTTATCTAAACAACACGGGGGGAATAAGATCTTCTTGTAATGAGGCTGCCCTACAAATATGGGAATGGTGTTGTGAAGGTATTACCAGGTACACAGAATACAGAAGCAGACTACATGTCGCGAAAGTTTAATGGATGCTTGACAGGAATGTATTCAACAACATAGTGAGGAAATATGGTCTCCCCAAAATTGACCTATTTGCATCAAGACTGAATGCACAACTTCCTATATATGTTTCTTGGATGCCTGATCCTACTGCTTGGCCAGTAGATGCGTTCACACTTGATTGGGGCTGCATGAATTTCTATGCATTCCCACCGTTCAACCTTCTTCTCAGATGCCCACAAAAATAAGGCAAGATAGGGCACAAGGGTTGTTTATAGTACCAAATTGGCCAACCCAAGCTTGGTTCCCGATTTTGAACGACAAGTTGCTTGAGAGACCGTTTGCACCTCCCACGGTCGACAAAACATTACTCACACAACCAGTATCTGATATGCCACATCCATTAACCAATATATCTCTCTGGTGTGGCAGGCTTGAAACAGACACTTCGCTTCACAAGGACTAAACATGGAGTTGGCAAGAATCTTGGGAGCTTCTTGGAGGAACTCCACAAAGAAACAGTACAACACTTATATAATGAAATGGAAAAAGTTTTGTCAAGCGAGAAATTGCCATGGACCCACACAAAGGTGGAAAGATTGCTGGAATTTTTCAATCAAATGTACTTCAGAGAAAATGTTGGCTACAGTGCCATCAACACTGCAAGAAGTGCCATTGCATCTTTTACTTTATTGGATGATTGCAGCTTTACAGTCGGAACGCATCCTTTGGTTTGCAGATACTTCAAAGGAGTGTTCCAACTCAGGACACCCACGCCTAGATACAGCGGCATATGGGATGTCAGCACTGTCTTAGACTATCTTCGCCAATTGACAACAGCTCATAAGTTGCCTCTACGTGAATAAGGGAGTTTACAGATACAATCTGCGCATGGGCAGATAAAGGTCATTTGTACCAAAATGTTAAAACCCACAGAGATGAATACTGGATATGCGCTCATGAAAGTTATGTAACATTATTCATTTATGCACCAACGGTACATTCTATGATACGCAGGTGGAAGTATTCTTTTCAAGAGGTTAAACAAAAGGTATTCATGAAGCACATCTAGGACTTTGGCAGTTATTATTCTAAGATGCTCAAAGTGGAACTTCTCCATGTGTAAAAGATCTGTGGATATTTGGGGTCATTTGTACCATGTGCTATCTGTAAACTCCCTTATTAAGGAGAAGGTTGAGTTCTGGGAAGAGGTGAAAAATAATTTGTGAGCGTTATCATTCTTATTATGCAAGTGTGGAAGAACATTAGATAAGACATGTTCCCTGAAAAGCCTGGCTCTTCAAATGCCTTCATATTCTAAATATGTCATGAAACATGGTAAAACCGGGGGGTAGGATTTTTACGCCACGTGTTTGTGTAGTCCCCATATGGAAAACTTACGCGCATCTGCTCTGCGCCTCGTCGCTTATCCTGTTAAGCACGGGGAACGTACACCAAAAAGCCATGTTTTGATATAATTGCTGGTATTACGGGAAAATGGAAATTTGTTTAAAAAATCTTCGGACGGTTTCTTATAATTTGAAATGTTGTCTTAAAAATGATACTAAATTTGGGATTATTCTTTCAGGGGAAACGGTAGCCATTTTCCCCTAAAAGTTTTGACTTTTTCAGCCTGCCTATATGGAGATTGCACTGTTTTTCCCCTTTTTTGTCGGGTTTCGCTCAGTCAAGCAGTCGGCAAATCTTACACGAGTGACGTATAAAAAATCTTCGGACGGATTCAGAAACCCCTGACATCCCACCTTTACGTTGATATAACGATTGTTTTCATTCGTGGAGAGGAAACGATAGCCATTTTCCAACCAATAAAAATTAGCTTTTCATAATAAACCAAAGTGACTGGGATAGTGTAGCGCTATAGCTACTCAAAACGAGTGCGCCCGTACCGTTCAAACAATGCAAAGTTATAGCTTCCGTGCAATCGCTGTAGAGGTCAGTGTGTCTCGGAGACCGCATCATGTCTGTACATGCGCACCCGAATGGGTCATTGCACTCCAACTAGAGGGAAGTCAGTATAATCATTGGCAGAGGGAATGAGTTCGATTTCGTCTACGGTGTGATGGCAAGCCTCTGCTGGTGTAGTCTACCGTAATTTTGCATTTATTTAACTAGGTGAGTTTCATTTCTAATTCTAGTTTGTTAGTGTTAGTAAGTAGTCAACAAGAGCAAGCGCTCGCACCCCTGCTTTGTCGCATTAAACTAGTCACGCTTGAGCGCTCTCTCTTCGTGAAAGCAGTTGTTTAGTGCTGTATTCTTTTATGCGCGTTTAGGGCTAAAAAATTTCCATATGTATACATCTTTCTGTATACAGTGTTTGTAACTTTACCAAGACTTAGCCAAATTTCTTATCATTTTAATGATTCCAGAACCTTGCAATACACACAAATTCTTATATGCTAGATGATCAACGGCACTACTTACGACAATACATCCATAGAACTACAGATATTAGAGAGACAGAGAAATATGTATTTGTCACCTATCGAAAGCCTCACAAGCGAGCAAGCACAGACACAATTGCTAGATGGATCAAAGCGGTCCTTAAAGCTTCTGGCATAGACGCAACAAGGTTTAGAGCTCACTCTACCAGAGCAGCATCCACATCTTTGGCTGATAGACAAAATGTACCGATATCGGACATCCTTAAACAAGGCGGATGGGCTAATATGAAAAGACATTTGACAAATTTTACAACAAGCCTGTTGAATCTACAGCTTCTTTTGCTACGGCTGTTGTATCACTGAATGCAGGTACCTCACCTGCATAAACGTTCCATGATGGGTCAGGGAGCCACATCATTGTTATGGTGCCCACAGGTCAGTAACGACTTTTTATTGGTGCACACTGTTACTACAGCATCGTGAGTACTGATCTTTGAAATCTCATATATTCTTGAAAGAGAATTATGAAGTAAAATAGTAAGATTAAACGAGAACTTACGTTCGAAGTTTCATCGTTATTTTATGAATAATTAGAGGGAAGAGTATATATACCCACCTCTCCCTTCCTTTATCATTAAAGGTCAACTTAAAGATACTATGTCCCTTTTGCAGCCAATATCAAATTCTGTAGAACTTTGCAGGAATTATGAATATGTCATGTGTGTCCTATCTGTGAAATTTAAACGTTAGCAGTGTCCTAATATTCAAATTATGCAAGGAAACCCGTTTACTTGCTAGACTTCACTGTCAGACACTATTGAGTGACTGACTGGCTTTTTTTCTTCTTCGGTAATAACATACATAAAATGAGCTGTAAAGGGTACATGAGCATTTGTCTACATCAATAACCCACTTCTTGTGATGGCCAAAAATTAAACTGATTGAATCTTTGCGCAACATAAAACGTACGACCACTCGGTACAATGGTCTGAAAAATCAGACTATTACTTACTGGCTCTATAGCTCCTAAGTCGATTTGACAACTAGTAGTCGTTATTTTCCCACTTAAAGACATTTTCAAGTCCCTCTTTTTTTTAGAGAAGTACTAGATTAGTATTATCTTTCAAATGGCGTTGGAATTAAACCTTGTCATTTGTTTGGCCTGCAAATGGGACATAGTACCTTTAAGACAGTTCTCGTCAGCTTCTATTTTCTTCAGGACTATTTTCTAACAGTAGCCACGATTGCTTCAAAAAGTGATCTGCGCATGCACGGGCGGGTTCTCATAAAAACTCTTCCCTCTAATTATTCATTAAATAACGATCAAGCTTCGAAAGTAAGTTCTTGTTTAATCTTACTATTAAAGCATTAAGGGCCTTCCTCAGACGCGATTGGCTCTGTCCGGTCCTTGGACTCGAGTTACCTAAACTCCGGTCTGGCTTAACCCTGTTCGGGTTCACAGGGTTCGGAACTAGTTTGCCGGGTTTGTGTTCGACCTTTCAGATCTCTCCTTCCAGTATCTTGATGCTCAGGATCCTGTTTCTCATACTGGTTTGGAACCCTTTAATGGTCGTTCCCGGCAGCTCAGAGCCGCTTGGCAAAAGCTGCCCCTCCTATCACGGCCGCGCTTGGCGCTACTCCCGGTGAGGAGGCTGCCGGCTCGTGGTGGCGCACTGGAGAGGGGCGGACCCGGTCACACTGGACCTTAATCTAGACTTTCGAAATAAGGCCGCTAAGCTCGCTTCCTGCCCCATGTCATAGGGTAGGAAACGCAAGCGCAGCTGGGTCAAAGGTAGAGAAAACTGAGTTAAGTCTTGGCTTCAGACGTTGTTTTCTCTAACCTGCCTCTGTTTCGTTTTCTGATTACGCGAGTGTTTCTGCTCCGGCATTCGATATACCTGGTGCTGCTGATGGCCTTCCACCCTGTGCCGTCAGCCTGTTGGTGCTCCTCCAGGTAGGGAGTCGGCAGCTGCTTCGGGTACCTTCTCTCACTCTTGGAATTGGTGCCCCTAGCTCGTCAGTCTGACTGGGGCTCTGTCTCGCGGTTCACCTCTCACTAGAAAGGTTCCGGTCACACGTAGGCTTCTCGCACCAAGCTCTTTCAGCTTCAGGGGGGCAGGTGAGAGCGTGACCCCTGCCCCGGGTGTGTCTTGTCTGAGCCCAGTTACACTCGTCTGCTGTAATCCGGTACCCGATTTAGTAGCTTGAGGCATTATGTTTTCGGGTTGTCCGTCCGTCCATACGTACGTACTTCCCGTTCTCGTGATCGCGTTATCTGAAGAACCGATTGATGGATTCCTGCCAAACTTTGGTCATTTATGTATCTTGCAGAGCCGATGAACTGATTAGATTTTGGGGTCACGAGGTCAAAGGTCACAGGGCTCATTATGTATGCAAAACAGCTCGTGATCGCGTTATCTGAAGAACCGATTGATGGATTCCTTCCAAAATTTGGTCATGTATGAATCTTGCAGAGCCGATGAACTGATTAGATTTGGGGGTCACGAGGTCAAAGGTCACAGGGCTCATTATGTATGCAAAAACAGCTTGTGATCGCGTTATCTCAAGAACCGATTGATGGATTGCTGCCAAACTTAGATCATTTATGTATCTTGCAGAGCCAATGAACTGAGTAGATTCTTGGTTCATAAGGTCAAAGGTCATGGGCTCATTATGTATGCAAAAATAGCTTGTGATCGCATTCTCAATAGAACTGACAGATGGATTACTATTTAACTCAGGACATCTTCCAGAGCCAATGAACTGAGTAGATTTTAGGGTCATGAGGTCAAAGATCAAAGGGTCATATATGTATATGAGAAATTGCCTGTAATCACGATATTCTGAGAACCTGTTAATGGATTACAATTGAACTTGAATTTTAAAAAAAAATTCTGTTTTGGTTTGTAAAATTGCTCTATGACGGAGGCATCATTTTCGACTGCGCACAGTCGAAGTTCCATCTAGTTGGAACTGGCTTGCCGAGCTCGGCCTCTGAAAGGCTCTGTACTGTGGCTAACCTTTCTCCTCAGGCTTTTTGCCCGTTGGTGATGGCTAGGCTCTCTTCTCCCGCTACCCTTGCTACTCCCCCGAGGGAGGAGTGGGTAGCTGGATCGGGACTCGTCCTTCCCCTCTGGGATATGGTTTTCCCGGGCCGCGGGCCTGTCTGGGACCATATCTCGCAGCCAGCTTTGGCATCTGTGATCGGTTCTCAATGGAGCTAAGCCCTGCAGCTGACCAGTCCTTGGAAGACTGTTGCGCGGGCTTCTCTTGAGAATTATCTCTTGGACACATTTCCTCAGCTAACCCTGAGGGCAATCAGAGTCTGTCGCTGCCTACATCTTCGTCCCACGATGCTCTCTCTGTCCACCCTGCCGTTGTCAGGGACAACGCTGAGGCCTCGGGCTCTCCGAGAGAGCCTCTCGGTTTGTAGTTCAGAGTCGTAGAGACTTCGCGAGGTCTCTTTACGACTCTTGTCTGTTCGCACCTTTCCGATGGGTGTGAAAACCTCGGTGTTTCATACAATACAGCTTCGGTAGGGGCGATTGCAGATTATCTGTTCTGTTTATTTGATAAGGGTAGAGCCCTTTCCACGTTTCGTGGATACCGCTCGGCCATCACCACCTTTCTTGTCTGTTTTCCGGGTGGCTCGGGACCTTCTAACTCCCATTTCTTATCCGAGTTGCTGTTTTACTTTTTTTTTCTACAACGACCAGCTAACCTAGCTGTCTCCTGTGTGGAGCCTGTCTAAGGTTTAAGAGGTGTTTTCTAAGCCTTCCTTTGGACAGATGTCTAAAGCTTCTCTCCTGCTCTTGGTGGTTAAGGCTCTGCTCTTCATCACTTTTGGGCAGGAGTACTCTCTGTGCCCTGTGTCCTCCCCAGGCCTTATCCGGTGGGAGAGACGGCGCTTAGGACTTGTATCCATTTAAAGCGCATAGGGACATGCTATCCTGTAATGTGTTATGCGCTATAAAAGAACTGAGTATTATTATTATTGACTGTTGTGCGGGTACAACACTAACACCGAACTGAAAATCAACATTTGCTTAATCCCTAGGGGCTAGTGTTAGTGAATAGGACATTTGTACGTAAAATATTAACACCAGCCACATAGGTCAGTTCAGCAGAGGACAATTTTGCAAAATCAATTACACTAGCTACCGGAAGTTTAGAGGTCAAATAGCCTTAACACCAGCTGATTTCCATTTCAGTGTTTAAGCTGGTGTTAGTGTTTTTTTAAACGCTAACACCAGCCCTAAACACCTAACTTGAAATCACTCATTGCATTCCCCGGTAGTATGCTGGTGAGGAACTTTGGATTCAGCAGCGTTACGCGGCCGCATCATATATTTGTGTGCGCTCTAACTGCCACATTCCTTGACGGATTTCTTTCCAATTTTTTACGGAGGTGTATCTTGGTATAATCTACACACCTATAACTTTTGATGATGCTGCCCCCAGTGTTCCATCTTTAGGGTAAAAGGCCATATTTTTGTGCATGGTTTGTGTGCGCTCTATAGGCCACATTTTTCAAGGGATTTTGTTCAAATTTGGAACGAAGGTGTATCTTGGTATAATCTACAAGGCTGTAGAATTTGGTGATGCTGCCTCCAGTGTTACATCTTTTGTAGGGTCAAAGGTCATATTTTGATGTCTTGTGTGCACTCTATTGTGCGGTCTAACTGCATCACTTCTTGACAGATTTCTTTCAAATTTTGTATGGAGGTGTATCTTGGTATAATCTACACACCTATAACTTTTGGTGATGCTGCCACCAGTGTTCCGTCTTCTATAGGGTAAAAGGCCAATTTTTTTTTAATGTCTAGTGTGCGCTCTGCAGGTCATATTTCATGAAGGATTTCTTTCAAATTTTGTATAGAAATGTATCTTGGTACAATCTACACATCTCTCCTTTTTGGTGATACAGCCCTCATTGTTCCATCCTTTTCTGAGGTCAAATGTCATTGTCCCTTTTGTGCGCTCTAACTGCCACATTTCTTGACGGATTTCTTTCAAATGTGGTATGGAGGTGTGTCTTAATTAGTACAAGCTACACATCTTTAGTGTTTGGTGATGCTGCCATCTGTGTTCAGTCTGATATAGGGTCAAAGGTTATATTGTGGTGGCTGTCTTTTGTGCGCTCTCAATTTCTTGAGATAGTTCTTTCAAATTTTCTACAGAGGCATTATACTCTAATCTACACACATATTGTTTTGGTGATGCTGCTCCTAGTCTTGACAATAGTCCGAGCCACTATAGTGGCGACCTCTACGTCATCCTTTTGTTTCAGGGAGGGGAGATCGAGGCTTGGATCTTTGTCCCTCCTTCGAATATAATGATAATGATATTTATTTGTAAAGCGCAATACATATGTGTATATATTCTACTGCGCTGCAAGAGCTCGTAAATGCTGTGCTAAACATACCATATGAACAAGTGAGTTTTCAGTTTTGATTTAAAATTATCTGGTGATGGGGCTTTCCTTATTTCTAGTGGTAATTTATTCCATAATCTAGGGGCAGCACAGAGAAATGACCGGTTTATATGGTTCAAATATACGGTTCAAATTGTCTATAATATAGAATATTATATTTATTTATGAATGACATCAATTTAGTATAAACTAATTTTTCAAAGATTTTGGCAAAAATGGACAAAAGAGAAATAGGTCGATAATTTGAACTTAGATTCTTTTCTCCACCCTTATATATAGGCAAAACTTTTGCTAATTTTAACTTGTCGGGGAAGTGACCACTTTGTAGAGATACATTATAAATATAAGTTAAAGGCATAGCAATTATATGTATACATTCTTGAGAACTTTGGAGTCAATATCATCATATCCTGGACTCTTGCCATCTTTTAGTCCTAGTACTATATTTACAACATCGACCGTCCGTATGTCAGAAAAAAATAATGAAGTAAGATAGTCACCATGTAAGTATTTACCTTGATTTATATCATTTGAAGGTATATTTGTATTAATATTTATGCCAACATTAACAAAGTATTCATTTAATAGTTGCGCTATTTGCTTCTGATCATTAATAATGTTACCATCAATAGATAAAGACATGCATTCAACCTTATTAGTGCCATTTTTCAAAATGGAATTTATGACTCTCCATGTAGCTTTTAAATCATTATGTGCTGTATTAAATTTAGATTGGAAATATTCACGTTTGCTCTTTCTTATAGCATCACTTGCAATGTTTCTCCATCGTTTGTAAACTTGTTCACGATACTGACTAGGATTCTTCAAGAATTTTCTAAATAATCTGTTTTTCTTCTGACACAATTTTTTAACTTTCTTGTTGTACCAAGGTTTTTCTTTTCTCTTTACACAATTTTTAGCTCTACGAAGAGGGAAATGATTATTATATAAAGAAGTAAATTTTTTGATAAATAAGTTGTATAAGAAGTTTACATTTTTGGAATCATTTTCAACAACATCTTCCCAGTTAACACATTCTAAATCCCGGTAAAAAGAATACATATTTACATCATTGATATCACGGACCATTTTTCCTTTACGACCATCAACTTGAGCATATAAATGTGATACCATGAATACAGGCATATGATCACTGACTGCTTGAGTAATTATACCTGAACTATGAATATTGCATATATTATTAACAAAAATGTTATCAATGAGGGTTGCAGTTTGACTTGTTACTCTTGTTGGTTTTGTAATCAAGGGTGTGTACGAAAAAGATTTCATAAATTGCAAAAATCCCCCATTAAAATACACTACTTCTTTTCATTTATGATTTTAAAGAGAACTGGTCCAATAGAGTCAATAAAATCATGAACAGGTCTCCCTGGAGGTCTATAGATAACTCCAATTATTACATTTACTGGCTTCATGAACGCTTCAATAAAGATGGATTCAACATTTTCAGTGAATATTTGCATATCGTTTCTACATTTGTACCTTAATGGTTCGTTAACATAAATTCCTATACCACCACCAGGGCGACTCCGTTAGCCATGTTTCAGTGACACCTATAACTGAAAACTTTATTTTTGATGATTTTATACATAAATCCAAATTCTCAAATTTTTTCTTCAAGCTTCTTACATTACAATACACACAAGATAGGGATGGTGAGTCCAGATTTATGATATCTTTTGCCTCAAAGTATTTACAGTCTATAAAAACTTCTTCCATCTATTAATATGACAGTGTAATTGTAAAAAATCTGACAGATGTATAGACTTGAAACACAGGAACCAAGGTAAATCAGGTGGGGTATCCCTATCCCAATTTCGTTTCTCTCGTTAAAACTTTGACAGAGCCACTAATACCCCACCACTATAACACAGGAACCAATGTAAATTAGGTGGCGTATCCCTACCCCAACTTCTCTCGTTAAAACTTGGACAGAGCCTTGGAGCTCTGCTTGAGAGATGGCAGCTGTACTCTTCATCATCTTACGTAATAGTGTAAACAAACTCTTACTTGGGCTCTGCCTGAAATGAAATGAGAAGTAGGAAATATATATTTTACTTGTTTTAAGATATTTTCATGGTCAAAAGTCACTTACAATTTAAATGAAGACCATAATGAAAGTTCAAACGAAGCAAAATGACCCAGAAATTGGTGATATAACAACAATTTTAATTCTGAAAATTAGCATACTTTCTCCCTTCCTCTCTCCCTCTCTATCACCTCGCCAAGGTCTCGGCAGGGGGATTACATTGTCTAGCGCTAGTGTTTACTTTAGGCTTAGCTCTAGGAGTAGTGAAAGTCAAATGGGGGTTACAATTTTAAACGACGAGTTTTCGTCATGAGAATTATTAAATCTTTTTTTTTTAATTATTCATATTCCATTAAAGTTATCAATCTTGGTACAAATTATTGTAAATAATTCTTCTGATGATTCATAGTCAAAATGCTGATTATATTCAGAGGATTTCATTTGGAGGGGCCTGCTAATGGGCCACCCTGCCTATAAATAATGTCCCAACCTCAATTTTTCATCATACAGAAATGCGTAATGCAGGCGAGACCGCCGAGTGCGTTTCCCTTGTTTTCTCTTTATCTCTCTTTCTTTCTTTCTCTCTCTTGCTCTTTCTCTTTCTCTCACTTTAAATTCTAAATAAAGGTTTATGATGTTACATAAATGATGCTGAAAAGTATTCAAATCAGACATGTCATCTATACTTCATAATACAATTTACTCTACTCAACCTGTCATATCACATTACCAGATTGGGAAGCTAAAGCACTGGGACGCAGATCTGGGTTCTGCTGCATCTTCTCATTACGCAAGAGGTCTCTGCTTCATGCCAAAACTTCAATCACTAGATATTAACAATGTGGAGCTGAGTGAGGAGTTCTACTCTGCAATGGCCTCTGAGGCATCGAATTCAAAGGTATACTCAAACACGATATGTATTGGAAACGATTTGTTTCCAAATAGTTTTGCATTCTTCAAATTCAACATTTTTTTTATCACACTTTGTTTTATAAGATATCATTTATTTTCATTAGTGACGAGCACGCTCATATCAATATGATAAATAGTTTGGCCATGCTGACAAGGAAATAAATCATGTAAATAGAATGGGCTTGATGAAATAGGTTCATATAAAAACATGTTTTAAAGGCACGTATCCTATTAAAATTATTAAAATTGTTTAAAGAAATTATTTATGTTTTGTCAATAGTCTTAATGAGAAATCACATTTTACACTGTATAAAAGGGAAATATATAACATTCTATTCTGAACAGACAGGTATCTATTTGGTAATTCGACAAATGCTCCGCCGACATTTGCTCCGCCGACAATTGCTCCGCCGACATTTGCTCCGCCGACAATATTTGTTGTTGTCAGTAGCGTACGTAGGATTTTTTCAAGGGGGGGATTTTAACATTTTTAAATCGAGCCATATTTTTTTTGGTCCCCAAAAAATCAGGTAAGAAGACACTTTTTTTTTGGGGGGGGGGGGGGTCCCCAAAAAATCACAACGACTCAGCCAGCTGCTGAATAAGCGGGGTGGGGGGGGGGTACACTTTCTTTTTTTTTTGGCCCCCAAAAAATTGCAACAACTGAGCCAGCCGCTGAATAAGCAGGGGGGGGGGGGAAGAGACCACTTTTTTTGGGGGGGGGAGGGGGTCTCGAAATTTGACATTTTGTTCCATGGGGGGGGGGTACGGACACCTTGTTTAGGTCAGCCATTGGCATATTTTTTTTATATATTTTTTTTTAAACACAAACACAGGGGGACGGGGAGGGGGGTGTTTTGCTCCAAAATACACACATTCAAACAAAATGAAGGGGGGTTCAACCCCCCCCCCCCCCTGCGTACGCGCCTGGTTGTTGTTATTTAGGGCCGTAGCCAGCATTTTGAGAAGGGGGATGCGTTTTAATTCCCTGATTAAAAGACACTGATGGAAAAAAAAGTGATAGACCTTTGCGAAAGACACAATCCTTTTTTTGGGGGGGAGGGGGGGAGCAGGTGCAGAAGCTTTTAGGTAACAGATAAACTTTTCTCAACCTTGAGTCGACTTTCTTTCAAGAAATATTTTTTTTCTTTCTTAGGCACAATATAATTTAAGTTAATATTTATTCCCTTTTGGTAAGCGATGGTATATAGCGAGAGGGAGAGAGAGCTAAAAATGTAGACTTATTATTAATAAGGAATAGCATCTTCCTGCTTAATTTCCCTCCTTAATTAAATGAGCATATTTATACCATAAACTGGCGAGCGAATGTTTTAAACCAAAGAATTATTTTCAACCATAAAGAGTATAAAAACAGTTCTTGCTGCAGGACTGGTCGGGCACATTCATATATACCGTGTGAGTCAAAAAAAGGTTTACACCTAGAAAATTGCTAATTATTTTTAAAATATTCTATGAACAGTTAATTATTATACATCTTATGAAAGATTATTGTACCCCGAATCATTTTGTGTGGTATGTGTTCAAGCTTGGATGAACAGGAGGCATTATTTTGCGAGAGTGCCAAAATCGACTTGCGCCAAAGTTGCTTTTGATGTTCGAATGAAACAATTGGGATTTGGGTATTAATTCGGCCTTTGCAGATCCAAATAACATCCCTAACAAAATTAATCATGCCACACATATCAAATATTGAATATTAATGAACATTTGTGCGCGCGTGTGTGACTTTGCTTCTGCAAAAAGCATATATGCAATGCGTTTCATTTGATACATTCAATTCATTCTCTTCCTCCGCTAATCCCAACGTAATACATACTTCATCCAAGCGTGAACACATACCACACAAAATGATACCAAATGATTTGGGATAAAACACTCTTTCATCAGATGTATAATAATTTACTGTTCATAGATGATTTTTAAAATAATAAGCAATTTTTTAGGTGTAAACTTTTCTTTGACTCACACGGTAGTGAAGGCGATGTCAATTTCATTTTTAGCGAGCGGGCGGTTTTAAGCTTATTTTATATTGAATAGCATCTACCTGCCTTCCACCCTTCTTCGTCTGATGTTTAGGAGCTGCACATTCGTCAAATGAATATGTTTAAAATTATATTCGCGAGTTAGCGTAGCAAGACAGTGAGCAATTTTTTTTTTTTACTTCTCTCTTGATAATAATTATAGGCATATTTTTTTCCATAAAGAAACTGTGTCTTCTTGTCCCGTGATAGGGAGGGCACACACACATTTAAGGGGACGTTGTTTTTTTTTTTTTTTTTTTTTTTTTTTTATTGGCGAACAAGGAAGGTAAGTCATAGGTTATAATCTTGAATAGAATCTTACTACATTACACCCCTTTTGAATCAAATGGGCAAGTATTATTTCAGGATTATTGTTTATTCCTTGTTGGCGAGCGAGCTTCGCGAATGGTCGAAATTCTTTGGCTTGCCATTTCATATTGAAAAGCATCTGCGTGCCTAGCATCGCTTTTAATCACTGATGTACAAAATGTATTACGAACATATTTATAGCGTAGCGAGCAAGCAAATTTTCATCCTTTTCATATAATAACTGAAAACCATCTGCCTGCCTACCACCCCTTTTTTTAATCCATGATTATTTCATTAGAGCACGTAGGCCTATATTTAATACTCCATTTTATTTCTCACTTTCCCCGACGTGACGCGACGCCATGCCGGCAGGATTTACCGTCATTAATTATAACGACACTGTCCCGATACAAAGTTTTAGGCCAATGTTTATTCCGCTTAATCAGATATGGTTATCTTTTTACAAATATATATAATTTATTTCATTTGTTTGTCTTTTTCAACTCGTCTTTCTTTGCTCTTGCCACACACCCATTTCCCTTTTT
Source organism: Strongylocentrotus droebachiensis (assembly GCA_035222895.1). Classification (NCBI taxonomy): domain Eukaryota; kingdom Metazoa; phylum Echinodermata; class Echinoidea; order Camarodonta; family Strongylocentrotidae; genus Strongylocentrotus; species Strongylocentrotus droebachiensis. Next base: position 44,307 of record JAVYIG010002775.1, read on the forward strand.
AGGTGGTTTGTCGTTTACGACAGATCCCCTATTGTTTTCGTCAGAATTTTCATTCTTCTTTATTATTAGGTGGTCTGTCGTAGACAGATCACCTATTGTTTTTGTCAGAAGTTTCTTTCTTCTTTATTATTATTTATTGTTTATTAGGTGGTCTGTCGTAGACAGATCACCTATTGTTTTCGTCAGAATTTTCTTTCTTCTTTATTATTATTATTTATTCTTTATTTTTATTTATTTCTTCACTTTTTTGTGTGTTGGATAACGCAAGATTGGTTTTGTCAATTTCTTTCAATTTTGGCACAGGCATAGGTCATCGTCATAAGACGTGACAGAAACATTTTCAAGGTGATTAGGTCATCGTGATGTCATCCAGGCGCCATTTTGTGAAATCACATTATCAATCATATCTTCATGATGCGTCATCAAAGGTCATTCATATTCATATCACATATACTTCAGGTCAAGGGTTAACAGGTCATGTCATTCTTCTTCTGTTGAAGTACAGGCCACCATGTTGTTGGTGTATCTTCGTACTTTTTGTGCAGATATATATGTACAGTGATGTGGAAGATCTAATCTATGTGCGGTTAAAAAGAACAGGCGCAATCCTAGCGCAACTGTGTTTTCTGCACCTCAATCTTTAAGCTGGCTACTGAGGTACAGGCGATTGCACTTGCAGGGAGAACGTTCCAGAGTCTGATGGTGTCAGGAACGAAGGTTTTCTGATATGTGCAAGTGCGAGCATATGGAACATGCATCTTCATCTGATGGCCACGAAGGGAAGTTGAGGCCTGATTGAAGTATTGCGCAGCTGGTACATCAACCAAGGAGTTGAGTATGCAGTACATCATTATCATCTTGAACTGAGCACGCCTTTCTTCAAGGGTGGGCCACTGCAGATGAGAGAGCATGTTGGTGACACTACTTGTGCGACGGTGGTCTCCTATGGTAAACCTGGTGTACCGCCGTTGCACCATCTCCAGCTTCCGAATATTAACCTTGGTGAAGGGGTCCCACACTTCGCTTCCGTATTCCAGGACAGGTCTGAGCAGAGCCTTGTAGCATAGCACCTTGATGTTTCTTGGGCAGGAGCTCACGTTGCGTTGCAAGAAGGCACGGGTGGAGTTTGCCTTCTTGGCAACCAGGCTAATATGGTGATTCCAGCTCATGTTTTGGTGTATGTTTATACCAAGATACTTGGCAGAGCTGACCTTATCCAGTGCTTGACCATGGATTGAGTATGTCTTGTTGATTGGCGTCCTCTTTTTAGTGACTGAGATGGTCTGACATTTCTGAGGATTAAATGTCATCAGCCAGTGTGATTCCCACTGCTGCAGGGTCATAAAGGTCATATAAAGGTCATGATGCGCGCGTACGTGCGCGTCAAAATTTAAAAATGCTCAAAATCACTATTGAACAAGAGTACGAATCTGGTCATTTTAGGCATTTCAAAATGTTGTGCGCGCGTTTCCGCGCGTTATGGCATTTTGCAACATATAATCGCCAAATTTTCTCTGTCATCATCTTTAGCACATTTTGATACCTTTTTTACCTTTTTTTTGTCCGTTTAAGATACATGTCCGTGTGTGCGAGCTCTTGTAATACATAGCATATATGGGCAAAAACATGCCTATACAAAATCCTTTGTAGCTCTTTAGGATGCAAGGTGACCCCAATTTTTTTTCTCATATTTTGATAGAGTATGAATCGGAGATTTCATGTCTCATTTGACCCTCAATTAACTCATGACGTCATCATAAAGGCCTCCGAACTCAAAATTTAAATTTGCATATTATGACGTCAGCATATTTACGGAAAATTGATTGTATCTCTGTAAATATTGATTGATTTTCTTCCAAATTTTGGTATGTTCTAGCTGAGACAATTTTCTATGAATGCAGTTGCCACAGATTTTCATTTTGACAAATGCATCATGGCGTATATTTGCAATTAAAGGAGGCATATCAATTTTTCACATTTTGCATGTATTCTCTATGGGACATGACTTTTTTTTCAAAACTGGATTCTACATTCCCGTCTTTCGCGAGTAATATCATCATGATCATCATTGTTTACATGTCTATATAACTTCTCCCTTTCTCTATATAGTTTCTGCTTGGTTTTTGTTGATTTTTGAGTATGTTGTAGCTGAGACTATATGCTATCTAAATGTCCCCTCATTTTTTCAATCAGATGTCAGGATCATGCTCATGATAATGATGATCATCATCATCATGGTCTGATGATCATCATCGTCAACATCATCATGATCATGATCATCAACATCATCATGACCATGATCATTATCATCATCATCATTAACATTGTCGTTATTATCATCATCTAACATTATCATTATCATCATCATCACCATTACTATCATGATCATCATCATGTTCATCATGATCATCATTGTTTACATGTCTATACCTCCCATTCTCAAATCTATAATAAGAAGTGAAGACAGACCACCTAATTCGTCCCCATGACAAATTAAATTTCTAGTTTATTTGTAGTTTCCTTTCTTTCTCTCTCGTATTTCTCTTTATCTTGCTTTAAAAGGATAATTAGAGATTTATGATGTTGCATCAATGACAATGAAAAATATTTAAATCAGACATGTCGTCTGTACTTGATAATACTATTCACTCTATCAACCTGTCCTATCACATCACCAGATTGAGGAGCTACAGCACAGCTCTGCGGAACTGGGTTCTGCTGCCTCCTCTCATTACGCGAGAGGTCTCTGCTCCATGCCAAATCTTCGATCAATGGATCTGATTGGTGTGGATCTGAGTGAAGAGTTCTATTCAACGATGGTCTCTGAGGCATCAATATCAAAGGTATACATAACAGGATTTCTAACGGAAATGATTTGTTGCAAGTTTTGCATACTTCAAACTCAACTTATGGGTCAACTGTTTTTTCACACTTTTTAAAAAGAAATAATTTATTTTCATCAGTTACGAGCACTCTCATAACAGTATAATACTCTGACCGTGCTGACACGAAAAATGAATCATGTACATAGACTGGGCTTTAGTGTCATAATGATAAAGATTCATATAAAGGCATGTTTTGAAAGCATGTATCCCATTAATGTTATTTTGCCTTTAAGCAACAAATATTTACATTTACCCAATAGTATCAAGGAATTAATTTTAATGTACATTGTTATTAGAAAGATATATAACATTTATATTCTGCTTGAATAGTCAGGACCTCTCTTTTCCAGTTAAATATGATTAATCACATTTGTTTGTCTTTCTTTGCTCTTACCACACCTATTTCCTTTGGGGTTTTTCTCTCTTTTTTTGCTCTCTCTCTCTCTCTCACTATGTCTTTGTCTCTCTATCCATTCTCTTTGTCTTGCATTTAAAATCTGATTAGAGGTTTAGGATGTTACATTAATGAGAATATAAATCAGACATGTCGTCTATACTTCATAATACTATTTACTATATACAACCTGTTCATCACATCACCAGATTGAGGAGCTAAATCATGAGTACGCAGATCTGGGTTCTGCTGCCTCCTCTCATTACGCGAGAGGTCTCTGCTCCATGCCAAATCTTCGATCACTGAAGCTTTACAAAGTGAAGCTGACTGATGAGTTCTACTCGACAATGGCCTCTGAGTCATCAAAATCAAAGGTATACCAAACACGATTTCTATTGGAAACAATTTGTTCCCAATAGTTTTGCATTCTTCTAACTCAACATATGGGGTAACTGTTTTCATATTTTTTTGTCTTTTTTCATCTCGTCCTCCGCTCTTACCACACCCATTTCATCTGGACATTTTTACTCTTTCTATCTCTCCCTTCCTGCCCTTTTTTCCACCCCCTCCTTCCCCTCCCCCTTTTTTTGCTGTCTCTCTCTCTCTCTTCCCCCCCCCTTTCCTCTCTCTCTCCGCCTTTTTCTTTGATGGGGTACTTAAGATTCAGCGGCGTTACGCCGCCACGTCCGCCGTGTCATATTCTTGTGTGCGCTCTAACTGCCACATTCCTTGACGGATTTCTTTCAAATTTTGAATGGAGGTGTATCTTGGTATAATCTACACACCTATAACTTTTGATGATGCTGCCCCCAGTGTTCCATCTTCTATAAGGGTAGAAGGCCATATGTTTGTGGATGGTTTGTGTGCGCTCTATAGGCCACATTTCTCAAGGGATTTGGTTCAAATTTTGAACAAAGGTGTATCTTGGTATTATCTACAAGCCTATAGATTTTGGTGTTGCTGCCTCCAGTTTTCCGTCTTCTATCGGGTCAAAAGATCATATTTTGATGGGTGTCTAGTGTACGCTCTGCAGGTCATATTTCATGACAGATTTCTTTCCAATCTCGTATAGAGAATTAGAATTTTATCTTGGTACAATCTACACTTTTGGGTGATGCTGCCTTCATTGTTCCGTCTTTTAAATGGTCAAAGGTCAAATATATATGTCTTTTATGCGCTCTAACTGCCACATTTCTTGACAGATTTCTTTCAAATTTTCTACAGAGATGTATTATACTCTGATCTGCACACATATTGTTTAGGTGATGCTGCTCCTAGTCTTGACAATAGTCTATATACGAAAAATTGGAGGAGAGGGGTAGAGAAGGACAGAGTAGAACAAGAAAAATAGAAAGAGAGGAGAATTGTACAGTCTTGAAGTATGTTTTCATCAAAACCAGAAAAAAGAAAATCAAACCTCTGCCAAGTGCACCTCAAGTTGAAATATGATTTTTTTTTAATATAAAAAAAACTGTTTGAATATATAATATATCAACGTCATTTTAAAAATTTGTTAAAGACAAAAGAGTAAAGTTATGCCAATCCCGCAACACGTCCAAGTTCAATGCAAATAATTTTGTAACTCAAAAGGATAATATGTAGATTTAAAAAATAAAATAAAGAGAAGTCATATTTACAGTTACTATCAAAGCATCAATCAAAGTACATGTAAAAAAAAAGGCAAATTATGTATTTGTGCATAGACCTACCATGTACGTCTATGATTTGTGTGAAGAGAGAAAAATGGAAAAATAGAAAAAAATGGTGATAATAGCTGAGGAAAGAGGTAAGAAAAGAGAAAGGAATGAGAAAAAGATGAGAACCAAAGAGAAGAGGAAGGAAAAGGGGGTTCACACGAAGCAAGAGTAACATGAAATTGCACGGATTGTAAAATCCTAAAAGTACAAGGATAATATTATCAAAAAGATATTGCACGAGGTAAAGTAATATGAGTATATTACGCTGAAGAACACTGAAATCAAAGTTATTAGAGGATATATAGGTGCAAGATTGAGATAACTGTTTGCACTCTTCTTTAAGAAATCATTTGTTTTCATCAGTCAAAAGCAGGCTCATATGAACTTGTTAGTCTCACCATGCTGACAACAAGAAAATGAATCGTGTGAATATAATTAGTGTCATAATGATACGGATTCATCCAAACGCATGTTTTTATTAAAGCGCATATCCTGTACAGAGGCCTATTATTTTGCATTTAAAATAAGTTATTTATTTGCAATAGTCCTAATAAGATATCACATGTACAATATAAATATAAATATATGCAATATTATTTTGCTTCAACATTTCAACAGGGGCGGTGTGACTGGCGACAGGTTTTGATACATAATCACATAATTTGGAAATAAGGACATATGTCCCTTCTCCGACAAGAAGTGCACTCTTCAAAGTGAACAAATGCCCCTTCCTCGATAGGAAATTTTCCCTTTTAAGATAATGTTAATGTAATGCCAAGGGCACACAGATTTTTAAAAAGGGAAAACATTATCATACCCATTTGTAACAAGAAAAGACACACAAAAAACCCAAGAAACAGAAACAACAAATAGAACGAAACTAAACTGCAAAAGAAATATTCATAATAAGTTGTTTTTTTTAACACGCACACACAGATGCTTTTGTTTTAGTAGGTCTGTATGTCTGCTTCGTTTTCTGCATTTCGTCATTATAGTTTCCTGACAAGTATAAGCAAGCCAGCTATGTCTTTTGTGTAGTATGCTTGTTTTCAACCCCTCCCCTCCCTTCCTGCGATAAAAATGCCTCTCCCCTGTCACAAAAAATGGCCCTCCCGAACTAAAACTAAAACTATTTTGTGAAGGTATACAATGATAGCTTGATGTTAGTAACTCCTTGCGACAAAAATGCCCCTCCTCGACACAACTGGTATACCTCAGTTATTTCTCAATTATTTTTTGGTTACGCCACACAACACACACTAAACACTTCTTTGAAAAAACGTTCCGTCTCTCTGTATTTTAATGAGCTAGCTTGGACAGACTTCCGTTGTTTAATTGTAAAAGAAAAGTTCTAGTGTAAGTAATCAATCCTTACACTAAAGTTTTTTGAGAAATACGAGAGTACTTGTTTTTCTGTATTAGGATTGAGTGTGTAGTGATATGAGTGTGTGAGGTAATGTGAATGGATATTTGAAAGCGTGTTCACTTGTCACACAACATAACACTTATTTTTATTTAGCTACGAGGAAACAAGGTTGCACTGACAATAAAATACATGAAACGAAAGTATTCCCTTTTCGTTAGTTTATTGAGTACTGATGAGGCTGGCCGTACATTTGCAAAGTGTAGCCAAGCACAAGCGAAGAATCGGAATGAAAATGCATAAATAGTAAATGTGAATATTGCACGGAGATTACATAATGATCAATGATGAGAATGAACATGAATAAATGCGATGTACATAATGAATGAATAGAGCTTACGACATATATGAAATGACGTCGAAAGTCCAATGAAGATGAAGAGAGTTGATAACGAAGGAAGGGGCTCACGCGATGAAATGTGCGGAGGCTTGAAGAGGCGGAGATGTAGCTTCGTTGTCGTGGCTGAAGAGCCGTGAAGAAACTCGACGCAGACGCTCGTGATGAAAATGGTGAAGAAGCTCTCAGGCGAGAAGAGAAGAGATGTGGCGCTCGACGACGGAACAGTGGGTCGTTCGATGTCGGAGGCGAAGAGTATAAATGTAGACATCAAGCCGGTGGTGAAATAAGACGGAGCAGTGAGTCGCTCGATGAATGATCCGGACTTTGATGGAGAAAATCATCAGAGTTATGTGAGTCGAACTCGTTGATGAAAAAGACGAACTACGGTGAGTCGAGCTCGTATAAGAAAAGAGCTACCGGAACGAAGAAACTGGCAGCTCCCAGCGGAGAGTCAGGCGCCAAGTCGGTGCTGACTATAACGTTCCACTGGGAGACTGCAGCCCGATGAACACGGCAGAGAAAGTGGTAGAATAATAAGCCTGGAGAGAAAATCATGGAGCGTGTGACTCAACTGAAGATGGATGCAGGAGTAAAACCGTAGACACGTGTAGCTCTGATGAGTACATACGGGATGAGTGGCGATAATCACGCTGCTTAGCCAAAAACACAAGACTATGGAACGCCGTGATTGGCGCTTAGAGAAAAACAAACCATGGAGACCACAAATGTCATATCACAGGTGCACGTAATTTACAAAACAAAAAGGAAGTGCCGATATAAAAGTTTGCTGACCCCACAATAAATGGGTGTATTGAACGCTACAAGTGCATCTCTCTATAATCAACTTTGTTCCTATGCAGCTTTTTCTATTTGCTCTTGTCCTCCCATCTCTTTCTTTAAGTCTCATTTCTCTCTTGTCCTTACTATGTGCTTCTCTGTGCTCTCTCTCTCTATTTCTCTCTCTCAATCTTGCTGTCTCTCGCTTTCTCAGCCCCTGTCAATGTTTTTCTTGGATTTATCACTTTTTTATCTTTCTTGGCAATTTCTAATATCACTATCTCATCAGATAGAGATATTATAATTGTTGCCCTTTAAAAAAAAAGTATCAAGAAGTAAAAACCATTACGTGCTCATTTAAGGAGAATGATGCCCCCTTCTTACTAAGTGTAAAAATGGAATTAAAAATATATATATGAATCTTAAAAATCACTTGGAAAGAATTTCCTGTCTTAACACACATGTATTACATAACTTGTGATATTATTATCACCATCGACTATGGACAGATTGTATTCTTTATTATATCCTGCATCAAAAATTTGTTGGCTTTTGATTGGTTGACAGCTCGTCACATGACCAGAAATATTTCAACTTTTTTTAGAAAGTGCTACCCGGTATATGAGAGTACTATTTGGGAGTTGACATTTTTTTTTTTTTTTAAATAATTTTTTAATAATTTCTTTTCATTTGTAATTCTTGTTTAAAAATAAAAACTGTAATTTAAAAAATTTAAAATGTTCTAAATTTCAATAAAAAACATCAAACAAACTATTTTAAAAAAAGGGGGGGGGTTTAAACATAATTTTATGATCCAGGATATAAAACAAATATACCATGCCTTCTTTTCGAGGTACTGGTTAAAACTATGGGCCTCGGTGACTCCAAAAGTACCATTTGCTTTGGGGCTGCGCCCCTCAGCAAATAGTACTATTGGAGTCACCTCTTGGGAATAGATAGAATCAGAACCTCTCAAGACTGTGTATATTTGTATACTTTTGGGTAATAGAGAAATGTTAATTTATAATAGGCCTACTATGAATAACCAAACATGATACCTCAGTGTTTATTTCTTTGATTTATTGATAAAAATAATTAATGTATACAATTTTTTTTTTTTTTTTTTATAATCAATATAAAAATATTGTTAATGTATTCCTCAACTAATAGTTTTTAACAGTAGATAAATAATGGTGTTACTGTTTCGAATAGGATTATGATAATTTTTTTGTTTACAACGCATTAAGAACCGATTAATGTGAGAACTTAATGATTTAAAGTGATTTTAACCTTTGTCCAAATGACCAAGTTATCAGGTAACAACTATTGCCCAAGACTACTCTCAGAATTTTCTTGTAAAATATACCTGATATCAATAATATGGCACAATGTCAATTTGCTTGCTTGTCCAGTGACTAATGTATCACATATCTGAAGCAATTTGTACTCATGCGAGTGTCCTTTTGTATCTTGTCAATTTAGAAGAATTAGTAAAATCCATGTTGAAGGAAACAGATGAAGTAAGCCTACTGAAAACAAAGGGCAAACAATATAAAATACTCCTTTGAAGGTATGATTTTGATGTAATGTTTTTCCACTGAAACAATAGCTTAAGTACCTCTATTGAAATACATTATGCCATGCATATTGGATGATTTTTTGTTCATTTTAATATGCTGATTCATTTGAACTATAGCAGAAATCGAGACAAAATAATCAGACTTAGTGAATGATAAATTTACTGAGATGAAGATTCATCTGATATTAGCTGTGCTTTATAAAGGTATTTATGTTAATAACAAAGACAATAGTTTGGTCGCATCATGGATTTCACTTTGATGTGAACTGATAACTTGTCTTGACACAGATCCAGACGCTGAGTATGAAGGATGTTTCAATGATGAATTCACGAAGACTACATTCCATTCTCTCGCTACCATGCCTCCAGTCACTTACCTTAAGGGATATCGATCAAGTTGACATGCACGATGGAGAGACACTGGTTTGTATCTTTACTATTCCAAGATTGAAGTCAAAATCCTCTTTTTTGTTCCAAGCTCAAAAGGAAGGGCTTCAGAAAAACTAGACAGACTAAATACAAATGATAAAGGAATTATTCAAAGGATAACGTATTTTGTTTTGAAATCAAGTTAAATCGACATACTACAGGCTTTTTATATTGATGGATGAATGATTGCCATTAGCTTTTTCCCATAGAGAATTAAGTTGTTTATTTTTGTTGTTCATCATGATATGTGTAACTTTCAGTAATGTGAAGTCATTTGAATGAATTTTTTGTAGTCTGGCTGAACAAATATCACAATATAAAAGTACTACAATTGTGTCATCTTCCACTGAAAAAGGAGGATTAACCCCTATCAATAACTTGGCTTTGGTCATGTTGGTGGAAAAAGAGAAAATAAAGAAACATCTTAACGAAGGTTTCAGAAAAAGCAGACAGAATAAACACGTTAAGAAATTTGTAATGTCGAAAATGCTAATGTTATGCTAAAACGCGAATTGACAATGCGATCATGATGCATTACGACATACAAGGGAAAAATCTTCTACTTGTTTTTGTATCCAAAATACCGAGAGTACCCCTTTTCCAAAGTTACGATAGACAAACCTTTGTTTAAATGGAAGGCAATACACGTATAGGCCTAACGGAACAAAATCTGCTGGATCACTGAAATGGGGAACCGACAGGCGTTTTTAGTTCATCCTGAACGGCATCGCATATGACTTTATTGCGATTATCTATATCATTTACAATCTCTGCATCCAAAACTTGTGTATTACTTGCCCATTTCCCACAAACGTACCTGTTTGTCTGTTTCTTCTCAGGTCAACTTACTTTGCAATGCTGAAAACCCTTTAAGTTTTATTATTGTATATTTGTGAAATATTTATCAAGCATCATATGAACAGTAAAAGTATTATATTAAAACAGTTATGTATCAGGATACTCAATATAATTTCTTATATGAGTGTTGGGTTTCCATATATATAATAGATAGTGAACCTTTTTTGCATCGCTGTTGTTTCTTGTAGACTCGTCAAATAACCCCAGTAGATGAGCTATGTGTGGATTGTGGGCATGTGACCAGCCTGAGGAAACTTGGACTTCATACATCATGTCCCCAAGTCAATAAACTCCAACTGGACTGGTCGGCCGAGAAGAAGGTCTCAACAGACAGCGTCACATCAGACATTGTCACAGTGGCCTGTTCTCCATTTCATCATCTAACTCACCTTTGCCTCCAGGGAGAGCTGATCCCCAGCAAAGGAACTACACTGAATGATCCCGTGTCATTATGCAAGGCGGTGATAACATCATGTCCTCTACTAACCAAGCTGTCCATTAACAGCTTTGGCCTGTACAACAAGAAGGCATCTGAGATCATCCAATTCTTGAAGACCCATCCACACCTGACAAGCATGGAGTGAGTCTTATTTGATTTACCAGAGTAAAGATTGCCACATTATATTATAATCAAAATTTTAAAAATGTACATGTACAACACATTGTGGAACGACAAATTTGGGTTACATTTTACTGTGATTTTTTCCCTCTTTATTTGCTTTACCTCTCTCTCTCTTTCAGTCCCTCTATCTTCATCAATTTTCTCTGTTTATTAATATTCTCTTTTTATCAATAAGTACAGTCAAAATAGTGATTTACCAAAAACAGATTGCAAAAGAATTTATCCCACTTCAGTGAACTAGGAATACATTTAAAACTCTAAACAAGATACTAACAGTTTGGGGGAATCGAAGTAGTGGAAAGCAGTTAAAATTCCATAATGTGAAAAATTAGTTATTGTCTTATTGGAAAATATGCATTTAAATACTAAATTCAAAGGGTTTTAGCTCTTAAAATTAAGGTCAGTGAACACAATGATAACAATTTCAGATACAACATTAAAGAGATTAAAATTCATATTTTTATCTCAATATCGTAGTAAATAACCAATTTGAACAAATTGAGTGTTAAATGCAATGTTTTCAAGGTCAGTGCAAAAAGGTGGACAAGTTTTTGAATCAATATTAGGATTAAAATTTGGAAAATATGCAAAGCCAGCAGACTGATATCAAATTCATATTTTTATCATAATTTGCTATCTAAGATCTCATTCAAATCAATTCAAATAATGTAATGGATATTGGCATTGTCAAACTGAACAGGGTGATTACATTTTAAGATTGGTTGAAACAGTAATTTATGCATAATATGCAAATTAAGTTTTCATTTCGGGGTATTACAATCGAAAGTTATAATTTGAATTTATATTTTCATATAATTATGATGAATAATTATTTACAATGTAAATAAGAAAATTATTCCACCATGTCTGGAGACCCATATATGTATACATATCTTTCAATACATGAATTGTTGTAAGATTGGACATAATTGCGATGTAAGATGAAAATATGAATATTTTATATTTTTATGGTGGAAGCTAATTGGCATGTCATGTAAATTCACAGGTTATAGTAATCCTGAAATATATCAATCATGTTCAATGCCATTGGCAGTATCAATCACATCCCTTGAACTAATTCAACTGGGATCTATCAAGGCAAGTTATGAAAAAATATTAATTATTTTTCTGATGAAAGCTCAATTGCATATTTATGTAAAAAAATGTGTCCAACCTGTTCACTGATTGGATTGAGCACTTGATTTGTTCAAATCATTCATTTACAACAATATCAAAATACAAAAATGAATTTTTATTTCTTTCAAACCTTTAGACATATAATTTATGTTTACATATAGTATTGGTACAACCTAGATATCTGATTATGAATATGTTTGATCTTATAAGCATGTTAAGAGGAAAATTACCGTTGATTTAACACATTCATGTAGGAGTTATGATATCGAAAGGAAATTAATTTGGGCAAAACCCTCTGCCCAACAAGCAACCTATCGTCATTGTCACTGAATTAGATTTAAGCGGGGACAGCAGAGATGCCAACCCTCCCGATGAACTCCTGAAATTCACCCCAACTCCCGACCTTACGATCACCATGGGTGCAGTATATGGAATTTTACAATAGTTTATATAATCTCATGATTTCTTCATTTCAGGATTTATTCATCCCTTTTGCAGGCCCAAAAAATGAAAAGGTTAAATTCCAATGGCATTTGAAAGATAATACTAATTTAGAACTCCCCTTAAAACAATGGGGCTTGAAAATGTCTTTAAGTGGGAAAATAACGACTATTAGTTGTCAAATCGACTTAGGAGCTATAGAGCCAATAAGTAATAGGTAGTCTTGATTTTCAGACCATCGTACCGCATGGTTGTACGTTTTATGCTGCGCAAAGATTCAATTAGTTTAATTTTGGCCATTACAAGAAGTGGATTATTGTACTGTAGTAGACAAATCTTTACAGCTCATTTTATGTATGTTATTACCAAAGAAGAAGAAAAAGCCAGTCAGTCACTCAATACTGACAATAGTGTCTGACAGTGAAGTCTAGCAAGTAAACAGGTTTTCTTGCATAATTTGAATATAAGGACACTGCTAACGTTTAAATTTCATAATTCCTGCAAAGTTCTACAGAATTTGAGGTTGCCTGCAAAAGGGACATACCGTAGTATCTTTAAGATTAATAAATCAATACTTTATCTTATTCATCATGATGTTCATAGAGTTGCTGTATCCTACATACACAATTATGATACCATGGCTATTTGCAGTCATGCAATATAAATACAGAGCAATATCATGCAAAGTTGGACATGTGATTGTCATCTATTCTCACACCATGTAGCATAAGTCTCTGATGGCTTTTAAGAGAGTGCCGCACATCATGTATGAACATTTCATATGAAATTGTTCAAAAGATCATGTATTATGCCGCCGAAATGTACTGTTGTATTACTATAGGTTGAATGAGTGTGGTACCAACGCGGATCTGGATCCCCTGATTTCTGAGGTAAACAGTGAAGACAAGCTGACTGTCACCGTGAATCATGGTTGGGTAAGTTATAACACTAGATTTCATGCTCATCATTGATTCTTCTCCCTCTTTCTGGCATTTCATTGATTAAAAGTAGGCTATGTTTGGTTATCCATGTTTAGCTCCGCCCAATCGTTACCCACGAATAAACAGTATACACATTATTTAAGCTGTCTTTTATGTGTTATTCTGGCCTGATTAAAATGACCACGTCTAGTACCAATAGGTTCGTTTTTTATCTGTGTAATGATTTTCGGAAACAGAAATAAAACAAACATGGAGAAAATGACTCTTCACAACTAAATGAACATTGACGACTGACAGATATTAAAGACATAAATGTATAAAAAAAAAAATTTAAATAATACAACAGAAAATAAAGCATGGAAAGAGAGAAATGCAAGAATAGAAAATGTAGCTGCATATGTGAAGAGTAAAGAAAAAGAGAGGAGAGGTGGAGAGAAGGAAGGGGAGTCAGAGAGAGCAAACTATGTGCATATAGTCTGCAAGCACAGACCCTAATTTGACACTTTATCAAAAATCATTGTGCCTTGAGAGAAGCCTAGCCCAGCTACCTACTGGTTGTGTCAATATAGTGTCAGGAGCAGCTACAGCACATGGCTTAAGTAAGGAAGATGAGGGGAGATGAGTTTTTAATCTATTCATGACACCAATATTACCAGAAATAGTTTTACCGAAGTTGTCAATATGGTACTCCCAGGAGAGTTTATTGTTGACTGTTATGCCCCCAAAATTTAGTATAAGAAACACTCTCCAACGGGAAGCCATCAAATTCATTGTTGCTTGGCAGTGAGTCTATAGTATTGCCGAACAACATATATCTATTTTTTGGAGATTAAGTGAAAATTTGTTTGCTCTAATCTATTGTTAATCTTGTAGAATCTTAGATAGTTCAAAATTAACCGTTTGCATAAGAGTGTATGGATTGTTGTTGGAAAAGAACAGATTTGTGTCGTCAGCAAAGAGTATAAACGATAAAATATGAGATGATCTGCAGAAATCATTTATATATAAAATAAATAAAAGTGGACCTACAGTGTAGGAGGCTTCCCTGTGGAACACCACAGCTAACATTACATACATCTGATGAACATTCGTTTAAAAAGACATAGTGCTTTCTGTTAGAAAGATACTTCCTGAACCACTCCAAAGTCTTTCCACGTACACCGTAATGGAAAAGTTTATAGAGTAATATATCGTGGTTTATTGTGTCAAAGGCCTTGGAGAAGTCCAGGAAAATACCAACTATATGAGATGATTTGTCAATAGCATGAGCTACTTTCTCCACAAAAGATAATAAAGCATGAATGGTTCTATGGTTTTCCCTAAAACCCAATTGAAAGTTGGAGAAAACATTATGATCTTTTAGGAAGGCATTGTGCTTCGTTCTCTTAGAAAAAAGAAAAAAAGCAATATGACCTTTATCTCTGATGAAGAGGTGGACATTTTTATGCCTCCGCTACAAAGTAGCCGGAGGCATTATATTTTCGGGTTGTCCGTCCGTCCGTACATCCTGTTCTCGTGATCGCGTTATCTCAAGAACAGATTGATTGATTGATTCCCGCCAAACTTGGGTCATGTATGTATCTCGCAGAGCCAATGAACTGATTAGATTTTGGGGTCACGATATCCAGTGGCGGATCCAGCCGGCGGGAAGAGGGGGGGCCCAATCCGTGAGAAATATTAGTTGCGACTCAGCCACCGGTGAATAAGCGGGAGGGGGGGGGGGCTAGGAGGCACTTTTTTTTTGGTCCAATTTTTCAGGAAATATTTTGCGCCGACTCAGTCAGCCGGTGAATAAGCAGGGGGGAGGGGGGGGGGGGGGGGGAGTGAGACCACTATTTTTGTTTTTTTCACCTAATTCGTGAGAATTTTTTTTTTTTAATTCTTTTTTGTTGTTGACCCGTCAGCCCCCCCCCCCCCCCCCCCCCCCCCCCGTGGATCCGCGCCTGCAGAGGATCCAGACGGCGTCAAGGGGGGGGGGAACCAAATCTTAATACAAAATTTAGTGACGACTCAGCCGGCCGGCGAATAAGCGGGGGGGGGGGCGCTTTTGTTTTTTGTTTTATAAAGGTTAACTTTACGTTATTATCCTATTTTTTTTATCGTTTTGGGGGGCTAGGGGGGGGGGGGGCCAGTCTGGAATAAACGCTACGTGGATCCGCCCCTGACGGTATCCAAGGTCACAGGGCTCATTATGTATGCAAAACTAGCTCATGATCGCGTTATCTCAAGAACCGATTGATGGATTCCTGCCAAACTGAGGTCATGTATGTATCTTACACAGCCAATAAACTGATTAAATTTTGGGGTCACAAGGTCAAAGGTTAAAGGTCCCATGGCTCATTATGTATGCAATAATAGCTTGTAATCGCGTTATCTCAAGAACCAATTAATGGATTACAGCCAAACTGAGGTCATGTATGTATTTTGCAGAGCCCATGAGCTGATTAGATTTGGGGTCAGGAGGTGGAAGGTCAAAGGTCACAGGGCTCATTATATATGCAAAAATAGCTTGTGATCGCGTTATCTCAAGAACCAATTAATGCATTACAGCCAAACTCAGGTCATGTATGTATCTTGCAGAGCCAATGAACTGAGTAGATTTTGGGGTCACCAGGTCAAAGGTCAAAAGGCTCATTATGTATCCACAAATAGCTTGTGATCGCATTATCATGAGAACCAATGGACAGATTACTATCAAACTCAAGACATGTATATGTATTTTGCAGAGCCAATTAACTGATTAAGTTTTAGGGTCATCAGGTCGAAGGTCATGTGGCTCATTATGTATGCCTATAAATAGCTTGTGCATGCATTATCATTAAAACCGACAGATGGATTACAATCAAACTTGAATTTTAAAACTTGTGTCTGTTTTGGTTTGTAAAATTGCTTTAAGGCGGAGGCATCATTTTCGACTGCGCGCATCTCTGTTTGTTGCTACGGCAGGGAGCCAGTGAAAACGAACTCGTTTAATCAAATTATGGAAATGCAAGGACTAATTTAAAGAAACAGAAATTTGTTATTCCTGGCTCATTTTTTCCTGATTGAGGTGTCATATGAAAGGGCAGAAAAAGAACTTTCTGGAAACGTGATTTTCTCTTTGAAATTCACGTTTGCCAAATGACTTTTTGGTTTCCTCTCTTCAAATTGTTTTTAATCACTCATGCGTGAAATATGCATCATATGAGTTGCGTCAAATGAAAGAGCAGGATCTAAGCTTTACAAATATGTGTCACTTATTAATTTTAATTGTGATTAAGTTATGATAAAACATTGATAACTCCCGGTGTCTTTTTTTGCTGGGATGCACTGTATAAAGGCCTAATTGAAGAAATTTTTTAAACGATCATGTAGCATGCATCTTAGCAAAAAATAAAGTCCACTCAGCACCGTGGCAAAAAGTAAATAGATAAATCATGCGTCTTACATATATGCAATATCCATGATTTCTTAAAGATGTTAAAGATTAATAGTGTTTTTTGTTTTTTCAATCAAAACAACAGCAAATAATGATGAAGCAATGATTTCATTATGAAAGGTGATGAGTACGGAGTTTAGGCATATTTGTGTCTCCTCTTTCTCTGCCTGCTACCTTGGTCATGATAGTGACATATATATATATATATTAAATCTTCCCTGCCTGAAGGGTATTGTATATAGTGCCTTTTTGAACAAAATCATTCATGAATATGATATTAATTGCAAATAGCAGTCAAATTGAAATCTAATTTTGGATTTACTAAATGATATCCTAGCATTTTATCATCATCGATTTCTTTCTTATTCAAATGTAGACATGTGAATGAATCCATTGTCCTACTGATTGGAATCTTAATGTAAACAAAAATGAAACGTTTCTATACAGATGATTGTGAACTATTTACTCGTTACATATCTGACCTACATGAATTACAATCAATTTAATTTTAACTTATTATCACCTAATTATATATATGAAAATGTGGTTAACCTCCTTGCCTAGTAATATAATAGTATAGTCCAATAGAGGTAACTTGTTCTGATGTATATAGGCCATTTGTACCCTGCGAGGGGATGCTACGCTTTGCGTTGACTTGTTTTTTTATTTATTTTTAACTTTTAATTTACTTTAAGAAAATTGGCTGTCAAAAAGTGATTTGTCATCATGCACAACTTAACTTGATACTCCTCCAATACTTTCATGAATGTAACTTCCTTTCCCTCCCCGCTCCTCTCTGTCCCTTCTCTTTCTATAATTGTTAATTTATATTTTATCTCTCTTCCTTCCTAACCTAATTTTATGCATCGCTTTTAATAATATTGTATGTATTCTTATTAGGGACTTTTAGATTTGCGTAGACTGATACGTGTGACGTCCATTCAAGGCAGTGCATTAAAAGGACGTCGATCGTAGCAATCCCCATTGTCTTCGTGCGAATCTAAAAGTCCCTCTTTTCATTTTCGAGAGGACGTCACGTCAGGCTTATGCTTAAGACGACCCCCTTTTCTGTATAAACCATGTAATTATCATACATCTAAATGTATAAGATTGTTAATGTAAATTATGTTGATGTTTATGGAATAAATAAACATACGAAATCAAATCAAACAATGATTATTTTAAAAAATAATATAGAATCAACTGCAAAAACGCATTGCTTTTTGAAGGTACCGGTACTAATTTTTAGTAAAGCATCATATATGTATATTATTTCTGGTATTTTTATATTTCCTTTATCAAAGGTTTGGACTTGGGTTCGTTTTGGCCGATAAGCAACAACGTATTAACGTAGGAAGATGAGCCTCATCAGACCACATGATGGCAGCAGACTACTACGGACTTCAAAATTAAACTTGTCGAGTGTGACGGTAACCAGGCTACCCGAATAACTAATTATACTAATTGAAGAAAAGCTAAATTGAAAAATGCATGGAATAAAGTATTATTAACATGTAACTGCTTATGCCCTATCTTGAAACTTTTAATAAATAACTATATTTTTGTGTTGAAGCATATGGAGAAGGTCAATTTTTTTTCGGGCAAATTTTTAATTCTTTGCAGCCTCTTCGAAAGTACTTTGACCTGAGCAAAGCATTTGCGCTTACTGCAATCACATCAGATTATATCCTGGTCAAGAGAGAGAGAGAGAGAGTCAGAGAGTCAGAGAGAGAGACAGAGACAGAGAGAGAGCGCCCGCGCGCATATAGATGGAAGCCAGTATTAAGAAGGAATCAAGAGATAGAAAAAATGATTTAACAGAAAAGAAATTCTGACAGCGGAGAGAAAAAGATAAAACCATGCAACGTGTAGTAAACATGCTTTTTCTTACTGGTATGAAATGTCTTCAAAACAATTATAAACAACTTAATGGCTCAGCATTTTTCTCCTTGAATCTGAAAGCATGGTGTAGAAAAAAGATACCTTCCCGCTAACATGTCTTGATTGACTATAAGCTCCTGTATTTATTGTTTCAGTATCTCTTTTGTTTCTGTATCATCAAAAAGACTCAACTAAAATATCAAATGACTTAGGGCAGCAATTGATTTGTCTTTTGTTTAGATTTCATTTCATAGCATTTATTCAGTTCTGAATAGAAAGTACATGTACTTAGTATACCATCATTTTACATATATTAAAACCAGAAACTATTTCAATCACGTTTGACGGCTTATGAACCCTAACCATTTTACAAAATCATATGAAGGGGCTTCCTGGTGATGGGAGTAGGATAACCATAAAGATGGGTTTTAATGTTAAAACAATCTATGCAATACAATCTAGAGCATATGATAAATAGGCTAACAACCAACGAGCTATATACTTAGGCTTTTTCACTTCCTCTTTTCTAATTTTACCTAAGCCCTTTAATTAAAAGGAACTACAAAAAATTATGAACTAATTTGTATCAAAAAAGAAATGTTATTGTTACCATCATTACATTTTTGGTAAATAAAACTGACAATGTGGAACGTGAAATATGAAATGATTCGAACCGTACCGAACTGAATTTGAACAAATCTAAACTCTATATTGATTGTTTCATTTAATTCCAAACAGTTTCTGGTACTCATATTGGCTATACTGTAATGATGATAATATATTGCATTGCACAATCATAACAAGGTTATCAGGAATCAAATCCGTAAGGATCTGTTGATATATCCTTCATCATGGGGATATATTCTGTAAGAATTTCCTGTATACCAGGATTTATTTCATGAACTACGGGTGAAGTAATTTTGTATCGACCTTTTCCTGTTTAACCGACAATTCATCCATTATCAAGAAAGATTGTTGAAAATACAGTGTGTAGAATGTATATACTCGATCTAGACAAGCTTTAGTCTTATTTCTGTCCTATCCAATAAATTCTTGTAATTTACATTTAAGTATTGCACATATTTTTTTCTAAATTTAATCATTACATTCACGTAGTAAACATTACCATTTATTGATAAGATGTATGATGTGATAAAATATCAGACAACTCTTATATCATTTTTATGCCTCCGCTACAAAGTAGCCGGGGGCATTATGTTTTCTGGTAGTATGTACGTCCCGTTCTCGTGATTGCAAAATCTCAAGAACCGATTGATGGATTACCGCCAAACTTTGGTCATGTATGTATCTTGCAGAGCTAATGAACTGATTAGATTTTAAGGTCAAAGGTCACAGCGATCATTATGTATGCACAAATAGCTTGTGATCGCGTTATCTCAAGAAACGATTGATGGGTTACCACCAAACTTGGGCCATATATGTATCTTGCAGAGCCAATGAACTGATTAGATGTTGGCGTCATGAGGTCGGCTCATTGTGTTTGCTAAAATAGCTGGTGAACGCATTGTCAATACTGACGGATGGATTACTATCAAACTCGGGACATGTATGTATCTTGCAGAGCCAATGAACTGATTGGATTTTAGGGTTATGAGGTCAAAGTTCAAAGGGTCTTACATGTTTATGAAACTAACATCTTGCAATCACGATATTCTGAGAGCCTGCTAATGGATTACAATCAAACTTGAATTTTTTTAATTGCTTCTGTTTTGGTTTGTAAAATATCTCAATGGCGGAGGCATCATTTTCGACTGTCTACAGTCGAACATCCATCTAGTTTTTTTAGAATTAAGTTTTTTGTTTTGTTTTGGTGTTCAGTCGATTGGAAATATAACATCCATTTACCTTGGAATTTTGTTGACAGAATTGAAATTTTGCAATATTAAATTCAATATCTTGAACTACATGTCATGTATGGCCAATAGATCATTGCAGTGTTACAGGCTGAGAGGCTTGTCTTGTATTTCATGAACATAATACCAAGTTTGATGAAAAAACATACTTATAAAGTATGATTATATTTTGCGGAATATGTATGTGGTTGAAATAGACAGGATAACAATTTTTCTACGCCATGTACTCTTACAAATTTCGTTCTATGTTTACAGTATAACGCAAAACATTTAACATGAACCATACACGTCATGTATTACTATTTTTATCATTGTTATCACCCTAAGTATTTTGTCATATCATTTCCCCAAACGGATATATCCAACCAATTATGACACTATCTTTCATGTTATCTAGTCTAGTTTGTGACATGCATGCAACAGTGATTGTTGGAGTAAGAAAGAGAAATCATTCATCAAAATCAAATGGTGTATACCTACAATATAGACTCCTTAGAGACATGCATACAAGAGTAAGACAGAGAATAATACAGAGAGAAGTATTAAGACAGGATTAGTTAGCCAGGGAGAAATCTCCATTAAATGGTTTGGAAAATGCTGTTTGATGGTCATGATGGAACACATCTCTCGATTTACAGGATTATTGTCTTTTATTTAGTATCATTATGATACGTTTCTATTTCCCATCACAATGATGCACTGTAAGATATGTCCATCGCTCCTGTACAGTATTTTTACCATTACCGGTACATCTTATCAATTTATACTCTATTACAGTATACATTTCTTTCCATTTATGTCTATATTGTAATGATCGTTTCCATTATTACATGAGTTGTAATGATTTGCCAGTTTGTGTGCCATACACTGACCTAAATATGGGAAAGAGAAGTGGAATCTTGCAATGTGTGTTACGTTGTATTAACCTTTTGAGCTCTATTTAAAATATTGTTGTTCTTGCCTTGATAAAATCTGGAATCATCTGAAAGCCTGTGAATTCCTCTTTTTGTCATATTTCCAAAGTTCATGGATTTGCAGGACTGCTGTAATCCATTATTGATATCCGGAATGTATTGACTATGTAAATATATATGTTCTCAGCTAAGGAATCACATTGCATTCATTCACGTCTTTCTACAAATGTTTTTTGATATCTGAATTTATTTTTGTAAATATATATGAGAGTGTATATTTTTGTATGTGAATAAAGTGTAAACAAAAATTACACGATTGTGACGAGTTCAACAGTAGGACTAGTAAAATATAGAATTTGTTGCAAGAACAAACAATGCTTGTAAATATCTCATCAGTAACTGTAGAGACAACAATTCCATGCATGTACATGTATCTAAGCAGTTAATCTTACAGAATATGTAAAGTGCCTGTCATTTGATTAAAATTATTGTTTTATCATTTGATAGCAACTTATTTGGTTATCTTTGTTATGTCGTTCACCTAATTGATCCATGGTGGCTATATGGATTTTATGTTTGTTGAGTTAAGATGTTTTGTTCAATTTTGTAAAATATTTGTGTGTGTGTGCAGCTAGCTGTTCTAATACCTAATCGATAGTCAGCTCCAAGAGGACAACATAAACGTTGGCGTTATCTGTCCGGCTGGACAGATATATGGCTCATCCAATTACATTGTTGTTATTCATCAATTTCTATTCTTTATGTTGTGAGATTAATCAGCATGAATAGAGTTTCATCTAGACTGTCCATAGTAAGTTTCATCGTTGAGATATCAATAAATTAGTGAACCTACTGTGATTCAAGATATCTATTAGTAACAAGAAATATCTATTTAAAGACAACACTCGAAGTGAGATTTCCCAGAAGTGCGGACATTTCAAGACATAACATATTACTAGTCGTTTTTTTTCTAATAAGCCTTGGAAATTGTTAATTGAAGGAACTGTATATCAGAGTTTTTATTGTGTTAATTGTTTGTGTTCATAATCATAAACATACGCAATTGCAGAGGAATACACAATGGTAAGAAAATGTCTTAGTTCATGTGTTTAAAAGACAAAGTTCGGTCCATAACTGATTGAACTCATGGGATTCAAAATCATCTTGTTGTTGAGAGAGAGAGCAGAAGGGGATATATATCGGTAATTGAATAAAAGAATTATAATAGCCATTTACATTTTGAATTATCGCCTCAGAGCTTTACTCACGTCAACTGGAATAAGCCGGATAAGAGGTGGGCATGTACAAAACATGAAGAAAAGAAAGGGCAAAGCTCTTTTCACAGAAAACGGGAGGATCGGATTGGAGAGTGTGAGAAAGAGAGAAGGACGTGGTGTTATAAGACGGAGAAAGTGCAAACTAAGAGAGAGAGAGGGAGGGGAGAGTAAAGAAAGAGAGAAATCAATGGACTAAAGAGAGAGAGAGAATATAGGAATTAATACAAACGCGCAAACATGATTCTCACACATTTTTTAATGAAAAACGGTATCAATTTTCCACTGGCTGTCTGCCCTAACAACAAAGAAGACGAAAGACTTCATGCATGATGGTCAACGAAACAGAGTTTGTTGCTACGGTAGGCAGCCAGTGAAAACTAATTCATTTAATAAAGTTATGGAAATGCAAGCATTACTTTAAAAAACAGAAATTTGTTATTCCTGGCTCATTTTTTCCTGATTGAGGATTTGATTGAGGTGTCATATATGAAAGGGCAAAAAATGAACTTTCTGGAAATGTGATTTTCTCTTTGAAATTTACGTACGCCAAATGACTTTTTGGTACCCTTGTTTCAAATTGTTATTAATTACTCATGCGTGAAATATGCATCATATTATGAGTTGCATCAAATGAAAGAGGAGGATCTAAGCTTTACAAATATGTGTCATTTATTATAATTGTGATTAAGTTATAATGAAAAATGCACTGTAAACATTAGTCATAATGAAGATCATGAAGTATATAGATAGAAAGTTAGCTATATAATTCGACCACGTCATAATATTATTATCTCATTAATTCTTTCTATATGCCTTCCACTTAAGTATACAGAAAACCCACAGCCTTTTGTTTGGGGTACACCGTACATCATCCTCCGGGACATCATCACCCTCTCTCTCTCTCTCTCCCTTTCTCTCTCTCTCACACACTCTCTTATGTATGATGTATGCGTAACCATGCACCTCAACTTATCACTTTTGTTTCATGCCTCCGATTATCATGATAATACACTTTTAGACTGAGGAACAACATCGCGAAAGGAGCGTGAAAACAATTACTATGAATAAATTGGAGTCGGGCTAACTCGGACCAGGGGACAACTCGGCCCAGTTTCAAAAACGGTCATTTTTTGCATGTTTAGGTTTAGGGTTAGGTTTAGGGTTAGGGTTAGAGTAATTAGGGTTAGAGTTAGGGTAAAATGACAGTTTTTGCAACTGGGCCGAGTTGTCCCCTGGTCCGAGTTAGCCCGGATCCAATAAATTGGGTCTCTCTAGCTATAATCTTTTCTCAAACACAAATTAAACATGAAAGGTTCTGCAATATTCACGTGCATGAGGAAACAAACATTGGCAACATGTCAAATGTTCCTTGATTCAAACCAAACTATCATTTTCTTTCTGTTTTAATAGAATCACAAAAACATCTTTCGATGTTTTTTTTCATTTCCAACGGCATACAAATTCGGGACTATATATGCAAAATTTATACAAAGCATGATTACATAAAACAGAGAACAATCTATCAATATTTTGAAAAAGGAAAAGTAGAATAATTTTTTAAAAAATTCGTTTTATATACGATATATGCATCTTCACCTTTAATTTAAATGTGGGTCAGGGGCGGATCTAGCTTTTTGCTAAGGGGGGGGGTTGACAAAAATCGTCCACGAGCCGCGAAGCGGCGAGCCGATTTTTTTTGGGGTGTTTATTTGAACCCCGTAAGTGATGTTTTCCTGGCATCTATTAACACAATGGAGACCATAAAAAGCAGTGCATGCATGATAACGTCTTTTTAAATCAAGTAACAGGTTAATACACAGTTATGTTATCATGTGTTTGGTTAAGTTACCAGATGAGTTGAATATCTTCTCACAATATTTGCACTTGAAAGGGTTTCTCTCCAGCGTGCGTTCTTTTTTCTTTCTTTTTTTTTTTTTTTTTTTTTTTGTTGGCCGCCCAAGGGGGGGTTTGAACCCCCTAAACCCCCCCCCCCCCCCCCCCGTAGATCCGCGCCTGTGGGTATATGATAGGGGTGAGTGGGTGACAGACGGACGGACCACAACAAAATGATATAGATCTAGTGAAAGTATATAACAGATAACGGATTAGTTTTTTCATGACGAAAGATGGCGCTAGATTACTACATGCGCAAAATGGCCTGCTGAACGTACTGTAAATTGGTCAAAAGCAAAGCTAATGCGTCAAAAGGGGATTTGGAGCATTTCTACAGTTTAGAAAATTCATACAAATTTATTAATAGGGGGTAGTTATATATTTGTGTGGTAAATCGCTCGATGGTATCATTATCAGTCAGATGCAAATGGTGGTGAAGTCACTGAAGAATTAACATATTCAGCTCATCCTAGTACACGACGCTGAGCCTGCGCCTGCGCCTGAGCCTGAGCCCTGGCTGAGCTGAGCTGGCCGTACACTCGTGGTGAAAATACTGTTGAGGTATTAAATTCATATTCCAGTTTATTCATAGCAAATGTACATAACGTGAAAATTTTGCGTAGTGTAGCGTAGGTTGGTGATGAACAGGATGGATGAAGAATTAATAATGTCCAGTTTAGTAGTCTACAATCAATGCTAATGCGTATTGACCTCTAGCACTGCACTACGTGTTAATAGGAAGCATTTGAATACATGAATAGTCAATACACTCACAACACGCAAATGCACACAATCATGCCGATGCGGCTGATCGGCAAAGTTGACAGTAAACTCACAATTTGAATTTTTTTAATTATTCTTTCTAACATTGGAAAGTTGAAAAAATTGTATTTTACTGCTATATAGGTGCCATCAATTGTCACTAAAGTGCCGATTTTTAGTGAAATTAGTTGAGTTTTGTACAGTGGTGTTTGAAATGTTGAGAATTAAAAGCACAGCTTTTAATACACAGCCAGGATAGTAATGCATCTATGTGTGTACTAGACCTATAGACCAACTAATATATACTACTACTAGATGATAGAAAATGTCCTTGAACTTGAAGCTGAAGCTCACACTGCAAGCTGCACTATCCTGGCTGTGTATTTGAAAGCTGTTCTAGAATCTTTATTGATTCTCAACATTTCTAAACACTTTTCAAAATTGGTACTTTTTTTAGTGACAATTGACGACACCTAAAAAAGCTGTAAAAATACAATTTTTTTTCAACTTACCGATGTTAGAAAGAACAATTAAAAAATTCAAATCGTGAGTCTAGAATTTATCTACTGTCAAACTTGCCGATCAGCCACATTCATTGTGTGCATTTGTGTGTAGATCTATTGACTATTCATGTGTGCAACTGCTGCCTCTTTGCACGCAGTATTACAGCGCTAGAGGTCGATGCGTATTTAAAGGTAAAGACCAGTATTTAAAACGCCCCAATTTCAAAAAATGAAATGGAAGCTCTTATTACCAATCATGTGAAAGAATATGTTTTGACTAATACATGATGATAAAAATTTTGCTGGGAAACCGCCTACTAATTGATATATTTGGTAAATTAGTTTATCTATTGGTATGTGAGAGATAAACGCACGTGTCGCGCATGTGTGCGTAGTCCTATATACATCTTTCTGTGCACAGTGCTTGTAACTTTACAAAGACCGGGCCAAATTTCTTATCATTTTGATGATTCCAGAACCTTGCAGTACGCTAGATGATCAACCTTTTCTGATCGATTCCACAACGTTTCTTTCACAATGCAATCGCATGACCATAACTGGTCTTTATCTTTACTAGCATTGACTCTCTTAGACAGAAATAACCATCTGGTATATGGGTCATTCTTTAATAAAATTGACATTTGTCAACATATTCTCCATAGAGGCGGTCAGAGGAGCCTAGTGTAATCTCAGCGAACAACCGTCGATATCAGAGTTTGAAGCTTTCGGTCTATGACTCTCTAACAATTAAAATCTAATGGAGCTCAAGTGAGATTCTTCAATTGTCCATGTTCTTCAACATTGCACACAGCCTTAAAAAAAATAGAACAAAATTCATCTTCACGGTTGCGGTCTTGCGGAGGGGCAAATATGTTTTTCTATAACTTTTGTCTCACTTCCACAGTATAATTCTTATGGTATGAAAATGTGGGAATGTAGATATAGATTTTTTTTTTTTTAATTTAAATTTTCGTTTTGCTCAATTTTTTATTTTATTTATATAGCTTGTCTGACCAGTTGCAGGAATGATGGCGACGCTACCAGGCTTGGCTTTCAACCTCCAATCAGTGGACCAGGCCCCTTGCCCCGGCTGCTCCTCATTTCTAATGGAACCCTACATCAGATGTGCAATATGTGGTCCTCCAAAAATTGATCTATGTCTCCAGGTATGTGTGTGGCAGACATATTTACACTAATACCAAGGCTCGTTCTGACATGACACGGCAAAACTTCTGTTTGTTTTTTTCTTCACATTTCTGTATCTTTTTATTTTAATAAAAGACAGAGTTTAGTCCACCCTGCCATCTCTGAACAAGCCTTCAGATTCACTGGTGTCTTTTTTTTCTTGCAACAAAAATGGGTAAAAACGAAGGTTGATATTCATGAAATATATGTTGTATGGTCAATTTAGGAAGGCTTCAGTCTTCAGATAAAAGGTTGGGTTAGTCATATGCTAAGCAAGACACTAATCTATATTTAGCACTCTTGACCCGGCTGAGGTAAATATAGGTACTAGTACTTCCTTGAACTAGATTACAGAACTCCCTCCAACTGATTATAGTCAACAGCACCTCCTTAGCGATCTTCAAGCAGGTGGTGCAACAAATGAGGCTTCGTTAGGCCTCCCCTGTTTTTTAGCCGCACATAGCATCAATTTGTAGTGAGATTTTTACTTGCACTACTCATCTGGGCACTCGACAAGCACAAGTACAATTATAGGCCAACGGCGGTCTGTACTTAACCGGAAGAAGACGAACTAATAGGTTGAGAGTTAGGGTCAAAGTATGCGGGCAGCTGGGATACGCATGTATTGTATGGTACAGCCTTTTTGGTTACATGCACAAATGTTTAATCACACAGGCTCTATGTTTTTACCTTTTGTTTCAGTGTTTCTCCAAAGGCTGGGAAGATGGTAAACATCAAAGCAACCATGATTATGAAATCATCGTGAGTAAAAATTGAGGATTGCTTTTAATAGCTTTTGACCCTTTTACTGATTTTCTGCTTCCAGTAGAGTTTATTTCCTATGAAAGAGTAATTCTACTTGAAAACACACACATTTTTTATTTTTTATTATTCATGAATTGGTATTTAATGAAACAATACAAGTGATGTGGGTACACATACAATGTACATACACTCTACATATAAATTTAATGATCACAGTCAGATAAATATATGTCAAAAAAGAATAGATAAAGAATGCAGAAGAAACATATTATACAATTTCAATTCATGGTTATTAGACTTGCCTTAGGTAAATTTGTATGTCTGTGTAATTTATAAATCATTTTGTATAAAAATACAATTTTCTATTATCAGTTACCATTTTAACCATGCATTTTCATATCGCATACATGTAGCTATAATGACAATGTTATTGATAATAATACATGCATGTCTATTTCTTCTCAGACTAATGGCTTCTCATTGTTTGAACCAAACTGGACCGCCAAAGAAGAAAAGGCTCTACTCGAAGGAGTTTCAGATTATGGCTTAGGAAATTGGTAAAAACAAATTTCTTGTTCTCTTTAAAATTGATGGTCAAGATCAAAAAGGTTGTCAGAACAAAGAAATTGATGTTGGAAGCTTTTCGTTGAAGGTATGAAAGCAACAGACACGGCAACGTTAATGCATATTTTGATTGCATATTGTGAGTCAGTTTGATTAAAGATAAAGATGAGTTCTGGTCATGCGATTGCATTGTGAAAGAAAAGGTGTGGAATGGATCAGAAAAAGTTGATCATGTAGCATGTAAGTATTGGTGTGTACTGCAATGTTCTGGAGTCATCAAAATCATAATAAATTTGGCCCAGTCTTGGTAAAGTAACAAGCACTGTTCAGAAAGATGTATATGGGACTAACACAAATGGTGTCGGGCCTACTTACCTTGATTTCCTTATCTTTCTATGCTCATTACTCGGCCAGTATACATTTTCTACCAAAATTGTTTGACAAATGACATTTATTTGTAATCTTGAACATTCAGTGTAAGTTTCGTTTGATTTTGTGAGAATTCATTTTCTTTTTTTACCAGAACTCAAGTTTATCTTTAACAATGTACTCACGAATAAGTGTGAACAGTCACTTTATGTAGGTTTATTTGTTGTTGAGGTTTGACAGATATTATTATCAAGACTTGTAGTGTATCATGTGGGGTAGCCAGTTATCTATAGCTCTCCACCAAACTGAAAGGCACCATTAAAAAACACCAAACCAGGAAGAGTAGATCAAACTGCCCCACTCCAAGCAAAAATTATTACTAACATTTTACTCTTTTAAAATATAGTATGCTATTCCAATGGTAATGATTTTATGTTCTGTTTAAAATTATTGTTTCATATTAATAGGCTTTACTTGTTTTCTATTCAAATGCATGATGTCATGTTCTATTAAAAGGTATGATGTTATGATTTATTTATAGTAATTATGTCTTGATTTATTAATAGGTATGATGTGTCCAATCAAGTAGCTGGTAAGACCAGACAGGAGTGTGAACAGCACTATAACAAGGTCTACGTAGATCATCCAAAACCACCTCTCTTTGGTAAGACTGCCTATAGATAGATGTCTTCCTCTACCAAAGACCCATTCTAATGTTCTACTATGTTTTACCCATTTCTCCTTATAACCATGTTCTCTGGGGTAAAATTTCTACCAGGACCCTTACCTACTTTAATTATGTGATTTACCCTTAGAAAACTACCTAGGGGGTGGTAAGAATACAGGCGAGGGGGGGGGGGGTAAAGCTGTGCTTAAAGAGAAATTTTTGTTTGAATGCAGTGCTCTTGATGAAAGTTAATTTCCAAAATATGTAGGCTAAAAATGTGTGTGGTTATCTTTTAATGTCCCATTCTTATCTAAAACTAATTTCTAGCGGCTAAGTTCATATCTATAAAGAACTTTAAGGTTTAAACAAATAATGACTAAATTCATGTTATTGTGTCAAATAAGGATTTTAAAAAGAGATGTTCCATTAACGCACTATCACTCATGTATCTTTTTTTTTATCAGCTCTTCCAATGCAAGCTGAGCTTACTAAGCGTACAAGTCTACCATACAGAAGTAAGTTACATTATTCCGTTATCCTAGCGATCTTGAAACGGGGAACACAGAGTTCAAACTCTCTTGTTAATGTTATATTAATGTTTTACCCAAAGAGGATTTGAAAATGTATTAATTAGATGCATTGAGGAGAAGGTGGAGTACTGGGGAAGGAAGCAAAATGGTCAATAAGTATTCTTCATTTTGGTTCCTTATGGTTTCATATGAAAGAACATCAAATAATAAAGAAAATTGTTTACATGAAAGTATATGGTTTCATGGTTTGATATGAATGAATATACCATTCGGTTTTGTATGAAAGAATATCTCAGTCGAAATGTGTTGTCTTATGACAATAAAGACAATACGTATTTTGAATAATAAGTTAACTATAACAAATTTTAAAAATCCAAATCAAACTCATGTGTGCTTTCAAGAGGTCTAAAAAGCATTCCTGCACATACACAACCATGTATGCTGATGGTATTTACACTGGTGTCTGCTTTGATTACTGAAATACATTACAAATACAAACTACATGTATGCACATAAAAGATAGGGGACTGCAAACTTGCGTTTGATTGGAGGACTTGCGACTGATTTTGATCAATCGCAACTCTTTATAAGACGGGGCCCAGGTTATAACTAAATGCCAGCAAAAATTCCATCTTTTGTGAGGTTGACTTTATAACATGATCATTCAAGCATGACAATCAACCCATTGGCTACAGGAACCGGGTGGTCATTGTGTTAACTCAATGGGAATAAGAAAACTCAGTAGTGAATGGGTTAACATGATCTACCCATTTTGTGCTTGTTTCAGTGTGTGAGGATCCTCCTAGACCAGCGAGAGACTCACAGAAGGCTTCATCAGAGATGGCAGGTTATATGCCAGCTAGATCAGACTTCAATATGGTAAGTACTTGATGGGCGACGGACATTTGCTCAAGCAACATTTACTTCAAGTCAAGTCAAATGATTTTATTTCCAAGAATCAATCAAATCATGAGAAAAAAATGCTCACATAAAAATTTACATCAAATGGCATATACAATATATAAACAAAGAAAATGAAACTTAGTTTTTGTTATAAACTATGAAATAGTGATACGTAATAATCATATTTTAGGATACAGGATATTTAATAAGCATGAATTTTAAAGAAAATTGAGAAATTCACTATAGATCAGATTTTTATTTGTGTGGATTACTCAAGAAAGAAGAAAGAAAGAAAGAAAAACAAAGAAAAAGAAAATGAACACATGCACTGCTCTGAATTATGAGATTTCATATATATATGTATTAGAAGAAACACAGTCGAGCAGTGCATGTGTGTCTATGCCCACTCAAGCAACATTTGCTTCAGGCTTTATTGTGGTGAAAGATTTAGGATTAGGGCTTGTGTTGCAATAGGGTTTTACATGTATGTGAAGTTAAGAGTTATGTTCAGGTCGAGGGTCAGGACCAGGGTTGAAATTAGATATTAAATTGATTTTAGAAATTGAATTTGGGACACTTAGTGATGGAGCATGGTTGGTTTTGTCAGTTTTCTTGACCCTAGGATTTGGAGAGTCAGGAATATTATGGAGAAAATTCAAGATGAAAAAAGGGGAAATTCAAAAGTGAATTATATTGAAATTATATCGTGCTAAAGTCTAGTTTAAGAAGTAAAGTTTTACTGAGGTCTAAGTGCTATTTTAGGATTATTCCATGTTTCCACTATTTCATCTTTTATCCTCATTCAGTCATTGTTACCTTTTTTGTTTTGAGTTTAGTCATGGTAGTGATGATGAGCTGGAGATAGACCATTAAGGCCTTTTGAAATGACTTTTTAAAATTTATTCATTAGGATAATATGATAATTATGCTGAGCTAAAGAAAGAACATGTTAGATTTTCTTTGACTTTGTTTATCTGACAGGAATATGATAATTATGCTGAGCTAGACATCAAGGACATCTATTTCCACAATGAGACAGATGAGCTCTTAGAAGGTAAGTGGAAAATGTTCATGCATACATTATGTATGTGGGTGTGGGTTTCAAACTTGAAGATATTGTATTTATGACTTTATCATAGTGACATACCAAAGAAAGTCTCATCTATTAAAAGGAATGCTATCTTTAGTACTGTAGGAATTGTAAAGCAATAATGTCCATCATTTGATGTAGCCTTTCATGTAATTATGTATTTATTCAAATCTTGGGACTCACTCACTGTATGCCCAATCCCCTCTTTCTCTCAACCCCCCCCCCCCCCCCCCACCTCTCTCTCTCTCTCTCTCTTCTCTCCCTGTCTCTCTTTCTCTCTGTCTGTCTGTCCCTCTCTATCTCTCCTGCTGTCTCTGTCTCTCTGTTTTCTCTCTCTCTCTCTCTCTCTCTCTCGCTCTCTCTCTCTCTCTCTCTCTCTCTCTGTATGTCTGTCTCCCATTCTTTCTTCCTCTCTCTCTTTCTCTCTCTGGCTGTCTTTTTCTCTTCCCTAAACTCCCTTTTTTCTTCCCCTTCCCCTTATTTCATACAGAGCTGAAATTCACCACAGTGGATATCTACCATTCCAGACAGACAGAGAGATATAGGAGAAAGTTGTAAGTCATACTTGTCGCTTATTTTTGCTGTGTTACCAGTAAGATGCAGTATATGATTATTTACCCACACAAAATTTACTGTGACTAATAGTTATTTCATTCAAATGATATTGTAGTGAGATACACAGAGTAATAACTTTCGGATTAAAGTGTTTCCAGAAATAGCACAGTTTTTACAATAATCTTTGTAGATATTATTGTAGCTGGAGTAGTTAGTAGTTTGCAAGCAAGATGGCGATAAGATTAAAACTCATCTGCATTCCTTATGTGTGATTAAAAAGATGATTAAGTTGGAAGATTTCTTTTTCTTTGGTCAGGTCTCCTGTAGAATTTGGGGTCCTTAACTTAGTTTTTACAGATTTCTGTCATCTGAAATAAGTTCTACATATACGGTACCGGTAGATAGAAGTGTCCTATTGAAGTATATTCATGCTGTTTGAATCTCTTTTCTCTCCAGAATTGTCAGAAACCTTGGCCTAATCAACCTATTAAGAATTCAAAGTGAGTAGAAATGTTTTCAATACCAAAAAGAGAAGCTTGATTGTATTTGTAGCATGTAATTTTAAAGAAAGACAGTCAATGTGCATGTACCATTCAGCTATTTATTTATGCCATACATCTATTATGAATTCGAATTTCTATCCATTTCTATTTCCACATATGATATAGAGTTTAACCACTAAAACAAATTTGCAATCAGTACAAGGCTGTATGTACAGTAGTATAGTTTTTAATTTTAGAGCTAAATCTATGTACCAGATGGCTTTACAATTTTACAGTATTTGAGATTCACTCAAATTTGTATTGCATGACAGATACATGTATGGCATGAATGTTTGAGTTTGAGAGATATGTCATTTCAATTCGATTCACTTAAATGTGATAATATGGCTGAGCAGTTTAATAGACTTTTTCTTATCCACTCTATTTTGATGTGTTTACTAAATAATAATAATAATGATATGGACATTGCTATAGCGCAGCTACATATGAACATGCTCTACATACTCTACTGCATTTGATACAAAGTTTCACATTATTACGCTGGCTGTAGATGAGCTCTTATTATGAGGTGCTAAAGTATTCAAGGAATTCCTTCCTACCGGGTACCTATTTACTTCACCTGGGTGGAGAGTTGCAAATGTAGGTTGATGTCTTACCCATGGATGCTAGTGTGGCGGTTGGACTCAAATTGCGGACCATGTGATTCACAGTCCAGTGATGTATCCACTAGACCACGACACCTCACCTAAATATATCAAAGGTTCAGTGACACAAAGACGTAACTCCATATCTTGCCAAAATGAGTATTTGATATCAAAATGTTCAGAAAAATGTGGGCTTTCCAGGAAACACAAAGACTTAACTCCGCCCAACACCTCATTGAAGTCAATGGCTAGTGAAACATAGACTTGACTCCTCAAGGCCCAAGTGCTCAGTGACACATAAAACACTTTTCTCAAAATGGCCAAAATGGAGTTACGTCTTTGTGTCACTGACCCCTCGATATGATGTACTTGTTTATTGTTGTTACAGTGGTGGAGAGAACACACAGCCAGGCAATCCGTGACATGGTAGACAAGATGCACAGAGTGTGTCGTCTTCACACGCCAGTCGCCCATGACAAATTCATTGAAGGGCTCATATGTGAGTATATATAGCTATTTATGTGTGTGTGTAATTCTTTTGTTTACAGACGTGTAACAATCAGATATGATTATTTACATATGGGGACCGACCTTTAGCGTCACCATCTTACAGACGTTATTCAGTTTCAAGCCGGGCTCTGCCTGGGCCAGTTTGTAGGCAAAGACAGAGAGCTGACCAAGTGAACGTATGATGAGACCAACTCACATCTCCCTCATTATGATGATGGTGGCCTCTTATGCAGGGATGCCAACCTTTCAGAGCACAAATCAGTAACCATAAGGCTCAAAATCAGTAATTTGGGGAATAAATCAGTAATTTCCTATGCGGCGCCATGAATCTTAAAAGAATGGCAAGCGGACGCATGCGCGCATGATTATCTGAAATTTGTTGTGATTTTACTCCCACAAAGTTGCTAAATATTGATTTTCAGTTCATCACAACACATAAGTTTTCAATGAAAAATTGGCTTCTATTAAGAGAATACTTGATAATTTTCCATCTTTCTCATGCAGCGAGTGCTGGATGGCCACCATACTGTACAGCACTTGCTACGATAGATCCCTATGCGCAAAAAAAAAAAAAAAAAAAAAAAACGTAATTTTTAGACAACATTCCGTACTGCCGTAATGGTCGTTAATTTCCGTACCAATTACGGGAAATCCGTACTAGTTGGCATCTCTGCTTATGTAGCCCTCATGTCTGTCATGCCATGATACTCCTGGGGGGTGTTTCACAAAGATCCTGAGTTGAACTTATCTCTAAGTTGGACTAAACAATGATGGAAAGCCATTAGCATCCTTGAAAACATTTTGTAAAAGTTATTTTAAATGGCATAAAATGTTGATTCAAATCATTCATATTTTCTATTATCATGGGAGATTTTATGTTCTTGATGTGGAATTTATGAAAAGTCTAAAATACTTCAATTTTTGCTTTTGAATATTTCATTATAAGGCTACAAACGGCTCTCCATAATTTTTAAGTCCAACTTAGTGTTAAGTTTGACTTAGAATCTTTGTGAAACACCCCCCTGGTGCTCCAAAGTTATTACCCTAGTCATAGCTGGTTGACACATATGTATTGCTCTGACATATTGGGTATCTATTTACACCAGGGTTGAGAGCAAGCCTTTTATTAACCGGGCGCCGGGCGATTTTTACCCCCCGGTCCCTGACTTTTGGCGCCCGGTAAGACGGGAAAAATGAATACCGGGCGCCGGTCATTTTTTATTTCTGGCGCCCGGTCTGGGAGAATTAATATTCTCTGTTTCATAAACTTCCACATGTCTAGCATTTAATGTTCACAAATGTGACAAAAACTTACTTGATACGAGTAAAACGTGGACTGAATGAACCCTAACAAATCATTTTATAATGAGAATCCTAATTAAAATCGCCCAGAAACAATTGCAGCACGAATACGAGCGGCCGTTATATCCTACTCCTAGCGCCACCGCTATGGTAGCCTATAATCTAGGCGGAGTGCCGAGCTTTTTTCTTTGCTGCTAGACTAACCCTAAGCAGAACGTCTGATACGGCGAGACTACGAACCGTGAGTCGCGAAGCGGCTCACCGCCTATACTCACTGGTCTAGCTTTAGTCGTTGTTTTTCATTATCGACCATGAATCCGTGGCAGTTTTCGTACGAAAAACTGCCACGGATTCAAGGTCGATAATAAAAAAACAACGACTAAAGCTAGACCAGTGAGTATAGGCGGTGCGCGGCTCACGGTTCGTAGTCTCGCCGTATCAGACGTTCTGCTTAAGGTTAGTCTAGCAGCAAAGAAAAAAGCTCGGCACTCCGCCTAGATTATAGGCTACCGCTATGGGGGCTAGCAGCGGCGTGCAGACCGCTAGCTGAGATCGAGAGTACGCGAACAACACTCTAACTCCGTCTAAAAGTTTGACTGTGCGAACGTGGTTAGCGGCTGGCTGTGAGAACGAGCATATGCATAGTTTCGCTATTGCTTTGTGTTGGCGATTCCTGTAGCGCGCACTCATGTACATTTCACACAATACAGGGGATGTACACCACTCAAAGACGAGAGCATTTCCCCAGGCCATGCATACACACACAAATGACATAATCAGTGCACTGCACTACACACACAGTGTCAGTACTAGACAGCAATAACCATCTGATTTGGGTCATTTCTTTAATAAAACTGACATTTGTTGTCATTCCCCAATACAGATGGCAACCCAGAGATCTCGTACCGCGGGGGTAGCTATAGCCAACAATGGCAGCTTTTTAAGTCAAAACATTTTCTCCCCGATTTTCTTTATTTAGATCTGATTTTCTGATTTCTAAATCAGATGTAAATTAGGTCGGTCTATATATCTCCTAATTACAGTTTTCAAAATTTGTTAAACTATTATAGAATGTGAAATTTTCGGACTTACTTATATGAATTATCCAATTTTTATCTGAGAACCGCGAAGCAGTACGTTCATGCATTCGAAATATTACCCGGCGGCCGATATATTTCCGGGTCCACCTACCAAAACATAGCCAATGGCCAATCAGAGCACTCGTTTCGTGGGAGTTCGTTGGTCAAGCCGGGCCGACTCATACGCAACGAACTCAAACCTTGGTTTGAGTTCGATGCTCGTACGTAGTAGCTACGGTAGCTATTGGACGTTCGAAAAGAAAAAATGAATATTCATCAACTAAAACCAAGACGGATAATGTTGACGACGAGACTTTCTCGGATTAATCATTAATTTAGGATCTAAATGAGCAAGCTATCGTAAGTCAAATAAGCTAAATATATGTTATTTTTAATTAGACTCTAATTATTGTAATATTACTGCATGTATGAGGATGTAAAGAGTGAAAATCTCGTAGCATATCTCATTCATCGCGGTCCTGCCGAACCGAACCATTGGTTCCGTACAGTCCCTCGCAGAAAGAGGTCCCCAGACTTCAGTCTCTATAATCGGAGGTCTAGTGGAGCCAGACGTAGACAGCAATAACCATCTGATTTGGGTCATTTCTTTAATAAAACTGACATTTGTTGTCATTCCCCAATACAGATGGCAACCCAGAGATCTCGTACCGCGGGGGTAGCTATAGCCAACAATGGCAGCTTTTTAAGTCAAAACATTTTCTCCCCGATTTTCTTTATTTAGATCTGATTTTCTGATTTCTAAATCAGATGTAAATTAGGTCGGTCTATATATCTCCTAATTACAGTTTTCAAAATTTTCTAAACTATTATAGAATGTGAAATTTTCGGACTTACTTATATGAATTATCCAATTTTTATCTGAGAACCGCGAAGCAGTACGTTCATGCATTCGAAATATTACCCGGCGGCCGATATATTTCCGGGTCCACCTACCAAAACATAGCCAATGGCCAATCAGAGCACTCGTTTCGTGGGAGTTCGTTGGTCAAGCCGGGCCGACTCGTACGTAGTAGCTACGGTAGCTATTGGACGTTCGAAAAGAAAAAATGAATATTCATCAACTAAAACCAAGACGGATAATGTTGACGACGAGACTTTCTCGGATTAATCATTAATTTAGGATCTAAATGAGCAACCTATCGTAAGTCAAATAAGCTAAATATATGTTATTTTTAATTAGACTCTAATTATTGTAATATTACTGCATGTATGAGGATGTAAAGAGTGAAAATCTCGTAGCATATCTCATTCATCGCGGTCCTGCCGAACCGAACCATTGGTTCCGTACAGTCCCTCGCAGAAAGAGGTCCCCAGACTTCAGTCTCTATAATCGGAGGTCTAGTGGAGCCAGACGTAGTCTCAGTGGAACAACCGACGATTAGAGAGACTGAAGCTTTCGGTCTAAGCCAGACGTAGTCTCAGTGGAACAACCGACGATTAGAGAGACTGAAGCTTTCGGTCTATGTCAGTACAAGAAAGTCCCGATTTAACTTCCAAAAATCCATCCCAAAAGCCAAATTTTGCTGTCAAAAATGCGGAATCGGAGTCATATTTCCAAAGCTCACGGAGGTTTGGCCCAGTTTTAAGAAACAACTTCACAAAAAAAGCCCTAAAAACCAAGAAATCAGCGATTTTGTTACCAGTTTTTTCGCCTATCGCATGCCCTTCGAATGTGATGGTATCTTCAAAAAGTCAAATGAAAAACGAACACCGGACCTGCTGATGCATTGACTTTATGTACAAAGTTTATTGCAACTCCAGACTTGCCTTGATTCGACCGCAATTAAGCACCAATGTGTGCCGCACCTTCGGCATAGAACATCATCGTGTGTTGCGCCGCAATTCAGCGACCTTCGTACTCATAGACTAAAATTCTGTGATGTTTTAAATAATGGATTTTTCTGATAAAATAGGTAAATATATTTAACAATTTTTTTTTTTAATTTTCTAATTTTTTTTTTTTTTTTTTTAAGTGACAGGTCGGCCGCTCTCAATGATTGAATGCGTTTTCATTCAAAGAAACATAAATGCAATAGCATTTTATAGGGAAAATAACAAAAACGTAAAACAGGCAAAATCTGTTTTTTCACCTAAAATATGCTTTTTCAATTAAGCTGAATAATATGTTTTTTGAAAGTGACAGGTTGGCAGCTCTGCATGAAAAAAATTGTAAAAATAATTTAATTCCCCCCTTCCTAACATTTTCAATTTTTGCATTTAACAGCATGAAAATAGTATTAAACATGAACAACAACAACAACTACAAATGACAGATTTATCCAAGGTATGAGTGATTTAATATTAGAGTGCTCAACATTTAAACTAGAAATTAAACTACCGTATGTATAAATAAAAGGTAACGGTTAACAAATAATTTAAAGGAATACATATTTTCATCAATTTTGGAAACGGCTCCTGGTCCTGGAAAACGGCTCCCGGTCCTCTAAAAAATTTAAGGACCGGGAGCCGCTTTTTCAGATATTTGGCTCCCGGTCTGCTTTGACTTAATAAAAGGCTTGGTTGAGAGTGGCAAATGTGGATTAATGTCTTTGCCAAAGGACATTAGTGCTGGGTTGGGATTCGAACCCTCAACCCTTGGATTGAGAGTCAAGTGGATGAACCACTATACCACGACACCTCTACACATTACCAAATGTGTAATATCCATGTTGAAAGATATTCTTTATATTATGCCAGTATCATTCCCCTTTTTTTTTAAATCAGTGTATGCAGTGGTAGGATGAAAGATCAGCTACGTTTAATAATAGTGGGTTCTTGTATAGCGCTCATGACTGTCAGACTGGACACTCCTGGCGCTCCATGCTGATTATTACCCTGGCTTTAGCACGGCTGCCATTACGGCGCTCTAGCATTTCAAGGAGTTAATTCCTGCCAGGTACCCATTTACATCCCCTGGGTCGAGTGTGGCAAATGAAGATTAATGTCTTGTCAAAGGACATCTCTGCCGCGGCGTTACCTGAAGCGCAGACCAGCGACGTATTAGCTAGACCATGTATACATTTACAGCATACCAGTATAGATTTATACAAATTTAGTATCAGTCATTTGCACAAGAGAGATAAAGACAGGGTTATCACAGAAGATGTGACAGAACATTTATGGATGTTATGAAATGAAAGAAATTGCACTTTACTCAGATCCAGAAGTCAATATGACAATATATCCATGCCGCATGTCCGTCGGAAAAGGAAAAAAACCCACGATGTATTGAGTAGATATAATATGAGTAAACGTATCAAGGATACTGTTGTATGTATTTCTCCACTTTCCTATACAAGTAGGATGATTCACCAAATGATTTGATCTCCATAGGTTCAATGTATGAGCATGAATGAATGTGCTGTAGCAGGACCCTCATGTCCCCTCACTGATTATGACAACCCCCTACTGGTGTCATATTTAAACAATTGTCGTTTTTAAAGAGCTATGGTTGATATACAAAATAATTTTAATACATGAAAGAGTTGTTTTATTGAGTTCCCTTGAGTTTTACTGTTATTGATATTGTCCCTGTATTTCTGTATGAATTTCAGATGAACAGGATCTGAAGACTGAAACCAAGAAGCTACAGGAATACAGAAGAAATGGTATCAAGACATTTGTAGGTAAGAACCGAAATAGAAAAAAGTATGCTCTATTATTTTTTCATTGGATTTCTTACATTATAGCCCTTTAATGTTATATTTGGTCCAGGCCATATTTTCTTCACCCATAATTTTTCTCCTCGACTGTTGGAGACTTGTGGTCATGTTCTTTCATTGTGATCAACACAAAGATAGGACAGCTACCCGCTTGAACACTGCTATTCCTTCACCCTATCCCCAAAGTGACTTCCACATGAATTAATATGACCTCAGGGGGCCGTTTCACAAAGTTCCTAAGTTGGACGTAATAATTATGGAAAGCTCTTAGCATCTTTGAAAATATTTTGTAAAAGTTATTTTAAAAGGCATAAAATGTTGATTCAAATCATTAATATTTTCTATCATCAAGGAGATTTCATGTTCTTGATGTGGAATTTATGAAAAGTCTAAAATACGTTTTTTTCTTTTGAATAAATTTCATTTTAAGGCTATAAATGGCTCTCCATAATGTTTAAGTCCAACTGAGAGATAAGTTCAACTTAGGATCTTTGTGAAACACCCCCCAGATGTTGTCAGAGGGTAATTTTTGGAGGGGGTTATTAGTTCTAGGTTAGTGGACCAAGATATAGTTGTCTGTTGGGATAATCATCCTAGGGCATAGTAATACTAAGGTGTTAGTTGCCTGGGTGAAAATTGTCTGAGACGGTATTTGTCTGGGGGTAATGGTTGTACAGGGTAGTTGCGTGAGTTTGAGAGTTGGCGGGGGGGGGGGGGGGGGGGGGAGGGGTAGGTAAGAAATATAAAAAAGTTGTAAATATTCATCTCTGAAGTTCCAGTACATTGACAAGCAGAAAAGGGAATTTCACAGACCTGATAATTAAGTGATCTAAATCGGTTTCCCAATTTTATTTTATTTTTTTCTGATTTTTTTTCTTCTTCCCGATTTTACCTGATTTTCCTGATTTTCCCACATTTCTTTCTCAACGTTCTTGCTCAAAAGGGGGGAATGCCGTTAAATGCTATTTTCGTTTTACTCAAGGGAGGGGGGGGGGGGGGGTTGAGAAAAGTGCTCACTATCACCCCTGATTTCAGATTAAAGATGGACATTGTTCTGAATAATTCTATTTCATTACTCTGATCTGCAGGTGCTGATGTTTACAACCGATTGAAGTCTAGAAGAGAACAGATGAAGAGTCGGAAGAACCTACTGGGTGAAGTCGTAGCCATCACAAGGGATCCTAACGCATGTGAGCAATGGCTCAAAAGACAAGCTCTGCTGTAAGTATCTGTGGTGTACATTGCTGAGAGGCACACCTAAAGTTGTCGAGATTTATTGATATTTTCATCTGTGATAATCATGATTTTTGGTTATGTCAGGCCTGATAATTACATGATTTAAATCGGTTTCCCTATAATTATTGTTTTTCGCCAATTTGTCCCAAATTTTCCTATTCAAAAGGGGGTAATGTTGTTAGATGCTAGATTTTTTATATTTTTTTTTAGTGCTCACTATCACCCCTGTTACGTATGAAGGTAATATTTCATATTTTTCATCCATGAGACGTACCACTGCATGGTTTAAAGCAGCCACATTTTTTACTTCATGAAATATTTCCCAGGTCACTCACAAATGCTAGGTTATTTCTTTACCATGTACTGTAGTTTTCCTGGGGTGTGTCTTAATTACGAATGTCTGGCATTCAAGCCTTGGGAGTTGTGTTAAAATTGCCTATCTTTGGAAGAATATTCAGAATAAAATACAAAGTAAGGTACTTTTGACTTCATTTTATAGAATATCAAAGCCATTTTCACATATCAGGCTTTGAGCTGATTATTATGTATTGATCTTCTGGCTATACAGTAAATTGAAAGTGATGAGGCCTTTGTATGCAGTATATGACATGATGTCTATCCATGTACATGTAATCCCAGTTTAGGGGTCTTTAATTTGTATATAAGTTATTATGAATAAGTCAGGACCATAATATGATTGCAGGGCCCTCAGGGAGAACAGTATGAATACTGATGAGGCTACCCGTGGTATTAAAACAAAACATATTATTATGATTATGATTATGATTATTATAATTACTAAGTAATTCTCAATGTTTTTCATTATCTTGATTCACAGTGATACTGGTCACAAGGAATTGCCTCCTGTCATGGCAGGCACAGGTAAAAATGAGTTTATGTTTTTTTTTCATGTTGTGAATTTATTAGGAAAATATATATCAAAAGGAACCTAAAGTAATCTTGAGTTGGAAAAGTGAAGATGAAAATAAAGAAACAACATCTAGGATGAAAAATATGAAAAGTTCAGTAGAGTACAAATATAGGTAAGAACATTTTCTATAGGTTGATAAGACTATATCCACAGAACTCCTTGTCCTGTCAATGCTCAGCCATTTTGCTGTTTAACACTGTTCAAGTATGTATAGTTTTTAAGCAAAGCTATTCCACATTTTAGTGATTGAGAAAAGCCTATGTATATTGTGTGCCAGTAGTCAACAATAGATTAATGATTTTTTTGTTTTAAAGACATTTTCTCTTGAAATGCAATGTCCTTTCATATCAGAAGTTATGATTGATTTTTTAAATTTTATTATCTCTTTAATTTCTCATGGTATTCCGTCACCCTTTAAACTAATTTTTTTTTTTTTTTTTAAGGATAGAGATAAATGACAGTATACTGTGGATCATGTTTTTTTCAAATCAACATGCTATTGTTTTGTGGCTCCCTAACTCTAACTTATTTTAAGATAATCCAACTTATTTTTTGTTAACTATTTTTTTTAAATTCCAGCTCGCAAGCAGACGCCACCTCTAGATCTGACTGGTTTTGTTGGTTACGACAAGCTAACAGAGAATGAAAAGGAGGTAAAAAAGAGACTTCTTGATTTGTAAACTGTGTTCTTATCAAAACCTAAAGGCCCTTATTCTACTAATTCAGGTCAACCCAACCCTGGTCCAAGAACACGTTAAACAAAAGGATAGACTTAGAATCTCAGACTAATTTTCTTTGTAAAACCAGACTTTGGACGAAAGCTTAAACCCAGCTTGAGTTTTAAATTTGTGTAGGATATAGAAGCTGTATTTTAATTTATTATTGTTATTTATTGATTTTTAAATTGGGGTGCTTGATTTGCAAATTCATCATACTTAGAAAATCGTACATCTATGAGGGAAAAGTGGATTACTTGATATGATTAAAGCGGACTGCACTACTTGTAGCTACTTGCGCCCTCTATATAGCAAACAATGTCCCCCATGATCCCCTTTTTCTCACAAAAGTGAGAGCTGATTTGATGACCAGATAACCACCTGTCAGTGACCATGCAGGGAGGTCTAATCCCTCCTGGCCAAACTAGTGCAGACAGGCTTTACTTGAAGTTGATAAGTATTTGTACATTTTGTTTTTTCACAGCTTTGTGCTACATTGAGGATCATCCCGGAGGCATACTTTGAATAC
The DNA here is from genome assembly GCA_035222895.1 of Strongylocentrotus droebachiensis. Lineage (NCBI taxonomy): Eukaryota > Metazoa > Echinodermata > Echinoidea > Camarodonta > Strongylocentrotidae > Strongylocentrotus > Strongylocentrotus droebachiensis. The sequence continues at coordinate 88,113 of JAVYIG010002775.1, forward strand.
AAACAAACTTTCCTCAGTGAAGCTCAGAAACTGGGTTTCCTCAAACTCAAACAAGCTAGGAATCTGATCAGGATTGATGTCAACAAGACGAGGAAACTGTACGACTTCTTTGTGAGAGAAAAACTCATCAAAGCATCATGAAGAGAGATTTAACAAAGGGCGAACTGATGAAATTTTCTTCAAAGTGAATCGAGCTAGAAGTCATCAGGGTATACCTTAACAAGACTAGGAACTACATGACTTCTTCATCAGAGACACAATCATCAACAATTTTGAGCCTGAGGAAACCCATTAAAAACCTAAAACTATATTTCTACAACTGAAACAAGCTGGGAATTTTATCAGGATTGATGTCAACAAGACAAGGAAACTGTACGACTTCTTTGTGAGAGAAAAACTCATCAAAGCCTCATGAAGAGAGATTTAACAAAGGGTGAACTGATGGAAGTTTCCTCCAAAGTGGATCAAGCTAGAAATCATCAGGGTATACCTTAACAAGACTAGGAACTACATGACTTCTTCATCAGAGACACAATCATCAACAATTTTGAGCCTGAGGAAACCCATTAAAAAACTGAAACTATATTTCTACAACTGAAACAAGCTGGGAATTTTATCAGGATTGATGTCAACAAGACAAGGAAACTGTACGACTTCTTTGTGAGAGAACAACTTATCAAAACATCATGAAGAGAGATTTAACAGAGGGTGAACTGATGAAATTATCTTCAAAGTGAATCGAGCTATAAATCATCAGGGTATACCTTAACAAGACTAGGAACTTCATGACTTCTTCATCAGAGACACAATCATCAGAACATGGTGAGCCCGAGGAGACACTTTAAGAAACTAAAACAGGCTATGAATCTTATCAGAGTAGATGACTAGATGTCAACAAGACTCATCAAAATATCCATGAGACAAAGGGGAGACACACAGAAATGGAACAGGTGTATCCTGTAGATTCCTTGGACTGAAGCAAGCTAGTAACCAGATCAGGGTAGATGTAACAAGACTAGGAAACAAGATGTCTTCTTTGTCAGAGAGAAACTCATCAAATCAGGAGAATGGAAAGAAATTTAAACAGATCTAGACTCCCAAATCCTGCTAGATTGCATGGTTTCCAGATGCCTGAACTACAACAATGCTTGATGGTACTCTGTTGACATTATCAAGAATTCCATGCAGATAATCTTTGGGCATTATGACATTCCAAATTAAGCTAGAGGACATGCATCCATATCCCTTTTTTGGGGGGTGGGGGGGGGGGGGGTAATCTACAGTAAATCGGTTTCATAAAGCCTTCTGTACCCATCCATTGCCAAGCAATTAAATTGTTTCAGTGGCTAGCTGTTATAAATACATCTTGTATTGTACAAACTTCTGCTTTCTCATAATCTTCAAAGGGCTGTGCAGCCTATCACAAAGATGAACTGAAGATTGCAAGCGATACGAGGAAGAGAGTTAGAATTTATACTACGATTATGTTATTCCTGTCTTATCCCTGAGCAGAGTTTGTATTAAATACCCCAGTCTCACACACCCAAAACTGACCAATTATCGGCGATTCTGGGTAATGTTGTGCTATGTTCGGTCTGTTGACGGTCTGGTGTCGGCCTTGTTGATGTGACTGAGGTATCGGGTTAATGCAATGTTTCATTAGGATGATGCTAGAATTAATGTTCCTGTCATTTCTATTTCAAGTTCATAGTGTAAATGCTTCTGTAGGCATACCTATTTATTAGAAGTAAAATAAAGTCCGAGAATATGTTATCCTATGACATTGATTTCTTTGTTTTCATTTGTGTTTTGAGAAGTACTGAATTAAGTGAATTTGTTGATGCAAAAATAGCTGTCACTAAAGGTTCATGATGCCTAAGTTCTTAGTTTTAGAGTATTTAGCATCCAGCTATTAAAACAAACTATTGTCCATATACAAGTATGCACAAAGACTCGCAAAACACAAGAATGAGCAATTGCTACTAATTTTGTTGTAAAATCATGTCATCAACTCATCGTGGCAACAATCATTGGTAATACTAAAATAGGGACCTTTAGATTTGCAAATCTAAAAGTCCCTATTAGATGTTATATTCACTCACTACACAACCTTTCAGAGTTTATCAATTTTGAAAATGAAATTCACAACAAATATACAATGTACAATCATATACCGATGTCTTCTAATTTGTATTCTTATCAAGTTTATTTTATAATTTCAGTATCAAATATATTTTATGCCATGATTGTTTTACAAAATAATGCAAGACCAACAACTCTTGCCATAGTCATATACATATTTGATATTCATCACATAATTTCCATCAAGTTTGAGCACAATAGGAGGCAAACTTGGATTTATTTTTCTTTGTAATGAGACAGATATGACAAGTTAGCAAATAGCCGAATAGATATTGTACCATGAGATCAAATAGTGTAAAAGTTTCTCTTGTGCCAATGTAACTATAATTGCATTCATAAATTATTAAAATTCAGCCATTAAAGTACACAATATCATTTGTCTGTTTGTGCATTTATATTTATCCCCATGGTAAAAGTTTAAACAAAATAACAATAGAAATGTAGGTGTACTAAGTCAGTTTCCCATCATGATGGCATTTGACAACCATTCAAGCAACTTAATGAAAAGGTGAACAAAAATGATCTGGTGAAAATGTTCTCATTCTTTTTATTCTTTGACAGAAGAATATTAAAGTAGTAAGTGCACTTGCAGTAATAACATCTGTAAAGGATTACTAGCCATTTGCTCAGATATTTGAAAAGTGATGAGAAATAGCTTAAAAGTTTAGACTAAACATGAGTGAAGTCCCTCATATCCATTTCTGTGTGCAGCGCTGTTCATCGTCTGTGATGTTTAGCTTGATTGTCAATTTCTTATCATTTTGATGATTTAAAACACCCAAAATACATGATTACTTCAAGTAAGAATTATTCTACCTTTCTTAATGATTTCTTTCTCGTTGAACAGCTTGACCAGAACTCGACTTCATTTTTAATCTTGTATTCCAATATAGTCGGTCACCTTGAAATCATTACTTTAAATAGATTTGAAATAGATTGAACTTGATCTTGAACTATCTATTAAGTCTCTTTGAGGCTGTTCACACCGCAATGAGAGCGCGGTCTATCGTAGCACCCCCTTTTTTCTAGCGCGCGCTAGACCGCGCTATCTCTCGTGGACCACCCCCGAGAGGTGCTCCAGTGGCATGCCATTTTGGCTCGCCGTGGCTCGCTGTTGGGCGGACCGAAATGGCGTTATACCTTCCAAACTGCAGAGATAGCGCGGTCTAGCGCGCGCTATCTCTGCCGGTGTGAACAGCTTCTTTGTTTCTACTCCAGGGTGGCTTCATCAGTGATTGCAACACTGTTTTACAAGAATGCCTTTGTACTTGTTACTTCATACAAGATACTACATCTTAGAGAGTAGATTCGCCGTACAACCATACGGATAGTCCTTAGAAGGCCCTATACCGGTATGTATTATTTCTTGATGATTTAGAAGTCCTCAAAAGTACCGAGAATGATTAGAGATACAGAATAGCGAATATATAAAACCATATAGAATACCAACCCAAACAAACCCTACACGTGAATGAAAATTAAAAAAACAAACAGAAATGAACACTCCCACTACAAAAAATAGCGTACATTCTCTGAGACAAGCATGATGTTTACATGTATGCTTGTGGCAATCGGTAGAACATGGATGTGGTATAGTGCTTTATTCATTCAACCCTCAATCCAAGGGTCGAGGGTTCAAATCCCAGACTGGCATTAGCGTTCTTTGGTGTAAATGGTTGCCTAGCAATGGCTGAGGTAAAAAATAATTGCAGAGCCCTCGGGAAGAACAGCATTGATGCTGAATGAGGCTTCTATGGGTGAACAAAATAATGATCATTATTATGGAAGCACTACAGAAATTACATAATTATATACAACTATTACTTCTTAGTTTAGGTGTGAAAATACAAGGCATCCTTAGTAGAGTACTAAAAGGGATATGGTACAACCACCCCCCCCCCTTCCATTTCACTTCAGTCCCTAAGTGTTTCACACATTTGCCAAAAATTTCCCTGGATGCCCTGAACAAAAGTGTTCAAATTTGCTTTGATGAACGCACAGAGTTTTTTTTTGTTGATTTGGTTTCTTTTTTTCTTTTCTTGGAGTGGACTACATGTATATATATTCTATATTATGTGAGATCATATAAAATTTGAATAACGTGACAACATAACACAATAAATTTCCTTTTAAAGGATGCTTAATCACTTAACGAATACAATACAGTATACTACCCGCATCATACCATAAAATGGAGAGAGAACAAAATGATTACATATGGCACCATTTTGAACATCGATGAGAGATTAACCGCTGACTACTAAATTCTGTAATTCCCATTGGCTTAATACAGGGACCACTCGGTTCCAGTAAGCAATGGCTTAAGAGACAGATTTTTAATTCTGAACAGGGTTGCACAAGAGATGGCGTCCTCCATCTGTGGTGATGGTTTCTCCTGTGGTGAAGGACGAGTCGCTGGATGCCAGGAACGCAATGAGCTTGGATACCTCGTCCACTGTACCAGTCCGGCGCATGGCATGAGTCGTCTTAGAATGCTCCATGAACTATGGACATTGAGATTTAAAAACAAAACAGAAAATGAATGCCTTGTGGTGGTACTCTGAAAACTTAAGCTTTATGTTGGCAAAAGATGTTAATAGACCATTTCACGGTTTAATAGCACATGTCCCAAATGACCCTGATTATCCACAAATCTTCAAAATATGAAGAGGTCCTACTTTGTACATTTTGAAATAATCACTCCTACAGCAATGGAGTTTCTCCTTTTCAAAGAATACTTCCACCTGTGTATCTTGGAGTGCACTTTCATGAGCGCGTATCCAGTATTTTGTCTCCGTATATTTCACCATATGCCTACAGATTAGAGAGGTGTCTGCACAAGCACCAATAAGTGTTCATTCCGAGCAGTTTCAATTGTTATAAATAATATTACTATTAATATATGAGATTTGTAAGGTACCAAATCCACTTGAAATTAAATGCTCAAGGCGCACTGGTGAAACAAAAACAAAGAAACAAAAAAGAGACCACATGAAAGCATCTGCATATTCTAAACAAAGTAACAATGAAAAACCAAATACTTATGCCGAATTAAACGTCCTGGTATACGTTTTAATAATTAATGACAATTATTACATATTATAAAATGATGACGTGGATCCTAATCAAATGATTGGTTGAAAGCGTACACATGACCATGCATATATTTTGCCTAACGCGAAATTTGGATAAGTACCGGTCATTATCCTATGGTAATGACCGGTCATAGGCAATCATGTTTTGCGATCGTAACCATTGAGATTTCATTGTTTTACTTTTACTCTCGAAAATGGCTGCTGCGGAATTTAAAACGCCTACGTTTGAAATGCTTTTGACTGAAGAAATGAGGGTGATTTATCAAATAACAAGGATCCACGTCATATTTTTATAAAACAAATAATACACAGCATTTTGTTCGGGCCTTGGTAAAATTACCCACACTTGGTACCTTGTGTGGGTAATTCTTACTAATGCCCTCACTGCAGTGCATTGTTTGTATACTCTTCACTAACACAACAAATAACAGATTTTAGAACCCAGATGAATGCAAGAAAATAAACCAGCATGAAGGTAGTATAGTGGTGTGACCACAAAAAACACTCCGAATTAAAGGTTGATTCTGTTTTAAAATTCACTAAACATATATATATTTTTTTTAATTTGTTTATTACAAAGTGATGTAAGAAATAGACACAATTTATACAGGTTACATCACATGATTTTCATTCTAAAGTGAAATAAATAGAAGACATAAATTGACATCTTTGTGGTTGACAGAGATTTAATTAAGTTTGAACATCCAACAATTGTTGACAAGTAATATGAGCCTTTACTAACCTGTTTGTAGCGCTCATCAGACATACCTCCCCGCTGATGAATCTGAGTTTGGATAACACCAGGGCTAATGAGGAAAAAAAAAATGTATTTTATCACATAAGCGTGAAGGTGAACAAAATGTTAAACATTTATAATGTTGATCATGGACACCAGATTCAAATCTTTGGAATTTCCTTCCCAAGATGGCTGATTGTTTCCCTCAACATATCTATTTCACAATCATTCTAATGATATATAGCTCGGAACAATTGTTGGATCATCATATACGCAGGAAGGCCGACAACTAAATGGGTAGGTAAATTTGATGACTGGTTAAATTGCGGGGTAGATATTATTCAGTCTTTGTTTTTAGCTTGACGCAAGTACATGATGCAGCAGATAACGAAACAGGTACCAAGTAAGTACATTAAGTACCATACATAGGAAAATTATAGGAAATTAAGTAGATATATGGAAAGAGAGAGAGAGAGACAGACAAACACACATGAAGAGATACAGAGATAGATAGATGGAGAGATAGATAGATGAAGAGAGAGAGATCCAGAGAGAGAAGGGGAGGGGGATCAAAAACTCACTTCACTGCATTGACTCTGACTCCATGAGGTGCTAATTCTGTTAAATGTAAAGAAAACACAAAATACTGTATCATCAGTTACTGATAACAAGAATACAAACCACTCTTATCTAGCGCATACTCATTATAATAACATCTCTATGCACTTCCACAGGACTTTGGATATTACTACCCTGGCTTATCGCTCTAGCCACCATAGGGCAACTGAAAGTAAAGTTTTTAAACTCTCTTTATCGGAATCTAGTTATTTTAATAAAAGTGATTTTCATTGACGAAATGAGTACTAAACTTTCGGCCTGCACATTTTAAAGTGTACCGATCACCTGACAAGGAAAACAAACTTGTGTACAGCTAAAGAGTATAAAATCAGCCATAACAAAATTACCTGACATTCTACAGGTAACAATTGAGGAGTATGAAAAAAATAAAGGATACCCTGTCTGTGAAATGGGTGCAATTAATAATAATTTTGGTATTACAGTTTACTTCATAATCATTTGATATTAAATAAAAGTATAATGCCACAAAACAACAAATTTACCTTCAGCAACACATCTTGTCATGTGGTCCAACGCTGTCTTAGACATACAGTATGTTAATACTCCACGCATCTTTGTTCATAACAATAGATAGATATAGTAGATGGAGGGACAGAGTGTGTGAGGGGGAGAGAGAGGGGGAGTGGGAGGGGAAAGGAAGGAGGGGCAGAGCGAAAATGAACATAAAGGAGAGTCGGATCATAGGAAGAGGGAAAGAAGGAGAGGAAACAGGGAAAGAAAGAGAGAGAGGGGGATCAAAAGATAGACAGGGGGCAGAAGAAAAATAATAGACGGAGGGAGAGAGAGAGAGATAGCAAGAGAGAGAATGAGAAATGGGAGGTGCAATAGTTAATACAATTAGGGACTTTCTCTTACTAAGGCAGATATCAAATATCATCAGTTTCATGAAAATGTTTTGATATAGTTTACACAGAACTTCCAGTATGTTTTTTTTTACATCACAGGGAAAACAAAGTGCAATAAATGAACTTCTTTCAAATGAAAGACATGTTCCACTCTGAAGCTAAAAACTTACAAAAAATGATGTTGGAAAACAAAATCAATATATTCTTGTGAGGTAATTTACCAGGTTCCACTAATTTCTTCCTAATTTGTTCAGTCAGAAATAGAATATCTTGTAAAGTACATAGTTTCAATGGATACCATACGATTGTGATGTTAACTGTCAATGAGGAATAACACACTTTACTTACAAAAGCTCAGAAAACTTTCTTTAGCAAATGTATCATAAATGTTATTAATTCAAAATGATGTGAACAACCTTAATAGCAACGCACATCAAGAGAAATGATAGATAAGAATAATATATTGAATTAAATCAATATTGATATACTTACAGCTCTGACACCATTTACACTGGATACATTCACAATAGTGCCTGTCAACATAAAAGTAATGAAAATTTACAGACATGAATAATTATGAAAAACAGGTGCATTTTTTAAAATCATTGATCCAATTTCAATAGCTTGGATTGCCAGCATTTTTATTAGGGGGGGGGGGGCATCATTTGTTTCTGTGCTGCACAGCTAACGCAAGGGAGGGTGCATGTCTTTCTTTCTTCTTTTTGTGCTCATGATTTGTATTATAATTTTCTTACATTGATACATGCGTGATATGACCTGTCTACAGCGACCACCCAAGGGAACACAAAAAGTGGCCTTTGTAGACAGGTGGTCTTTGTAGACAGGTTCCTTTAGTACATGTTTCAATGAGAAACCATTTTCAAGGCAAACAACACATGTGCTTGTTGTAGACAGGTGGTCTTTGTAGACAGGTGGTCACTAAAGCAGGTTCGACTGTATTTTGTAATTCAAGAGATATTCTGAGCTCATTATTGTCTGTACACAACGCATTAATTAAATTGACTGCTATAAAGTGGACGTTTATGAACTTGTGTCTGAATGGACCTTCATGATAGAAAGAGTTTGACACTCACCTTTGGTTTTGATCAAGTGTGGTGTCAGGAGTTGAGTGAGCTGAAGGGGTGCTCTCACATTCACTGCAAACGTCTTATCAAAAGATTCTAAAGTAACGGTCTCGATTGAATCTGGGATAACGATTCCTGCATTGTTAACCTGCAAATGCACAAAGGAGATAAATCATAGATATTGAAGTGGAATATAATTGTCAGACTCATACAGGCCGAAGTCTGATTTCCCTTATGCATTTTGTAGGATAGTCATTTAAAAAGATATTCTTCATCGAAATAACATGCTTCTGCTTGTTTTGCATGTCTACCAGGACATGTGTAATGCTCTCAAGAGATCAGTAGGAGAAATTACAGGTTTCCAAATAGTGTTTCCCAAATTTTGCGCTACTTTATTGTATTTGGGGTACACAAGGAAACAATATGCTGTATATTTAGCACTAATATTATTACTAAAATTTGCAATACAGTATTTCAAGGCAAACTCAGAAATGCTAAGTATTCACTTTTTATGTGTTTCTATGGATTTACAAAAAGATTTTCATATAAAGGGCTTCGTTAAGGGCTTACAGCATAAGTTCAAAGGTGAAAATAGAATGGTTGGCAGCTACCCTATTCAGAATAACATATGCAGTATTTTTTCAAATTTTTTTTTGTTTATGATTTGTTTTTTCAGAAGGAAAGTTACACCATGATATGAGGTGATAATGAAGTGCGTTGACTTGACAGCGATTCTTACCAGTACATCCACTTGGTTGAATTTCTGGATTGTTTGTTCCGCAGTTTTCTTTACATCAGCTTCCAATTCCAAGCTAGCCTGGATCATCAGAATCTTGAAAATATTGGAAAAGTATAGCAAGATAAAATATTAAATATGTGTTTGGTCAAGAATTACATTTATAATTCATTAGTATTTGTAATCAATTCATGAGAATTTAAGGAGTAAACATTATTTGATTAGAAAATTCTGTCTACTTTACAGGGTTTTTTTTCTTCTTCCTTCTTCCCACTACTGTCAAAACATATAATTGAGACATGGATCATAATGTATGTGTGAGTGAGACTGAGAAAGACAGACACAGAGAGGGAGAGACAGATGGAGAGAGAGAGAGAGAGAGAGAGAGAGAATACAATTTACTGACCACCATGCATGCTTCAATGAAAAATGCTACAAAAAGACTGGTCATCTTGGTTTAGCATACCATCAGATATCATAGCATGTTCAACTTCTTTTTGAATTAAATAGTAGACTATTCATTCTACCTGGTCTCTATTAACTCCTCTGCTGACACATTCATCGGTGACTGCTTGTAAAGCATCCATGTTCCGTCCCGTCAAAGCCAACTGACATCCTAGAGAAGCAAAATGGCGTGCCGTCTCTGCTCCAATCCCTGCGCTGGCTCCTGTTTGAATGTACAAAAATGTAATATCTGTCCGATTTCCAGTGCTCCTTAGTGCTCATCATAATTAAATGGCATCAATATTTTTGTAAGATGATGATAATGGTGACGATTAAAATGACAATGGTGATGAAAATGATCAATGATGAAAATGATTACCATCATCATCATCACCATCAATAGTCAATACATAATTCAGAAGAGGTGCAACCGTGCATGGCTGATTTGGAAGATTCTAGCTCTCCAACTTGAGAATGAGAGACTGTCTGCTATATTGGAGAATCATGCTGGAGATTCAGTTACCGGGTAAATACAAATTAAAGGAGAAAAGAAACAAGAAGGCTAGCTTGCATACACCTCGTATTCGTAATCATCATCATCTTCATCTTCACCATTTATTCTTAACATTATTACCACTATTATTATAATTAATATGGATATTATCATTTTTATTATCATTGTTTTCATTAACATCATCATCATTTTTTAAAGATAGATCTAGCTACTAAAGTACTATTCAATAAAGTATTTTAATTTTATCGAAATCTAGTTATTCACAAAATATGACAAAACCCTCATGTAACACTAACAGGTATATGTTCAGATGCTGGTGGGCCCAGCCATTATCATGACATTTTAATAAATTATATTGATAAAGATCTGGCGTTAGTAAGACCGCTTCTTGAGTATGCATCGTCAGCTTGGGATCCCTCTACCAAGCAGAATATCAAGTCCCTAGAACGTGTCCAACGACAAGCAGCCAGATTCTGTACTAGCAACTACAGTAGAGAAGAAGGCACAGTCACCAAGGCGCTAAAAGACCTAGGATGGGAATCGCTTCAAACTAGAAGGAGAAACCAGAGACTCGGCATGTTATACAAAATGAAGAATGGACTGGTCGACATTCCTTTGTATGACTATGATAATGTACAACCGAATCCCAGAGAAACCAGGGGGAACAACCAGAAGTTCCTACAACTTCGCCACAAAGCTAGAGCCTACCAGGATTCCTTTTTTGTGTCAACCATCAAGGACTGGAATAACCTCCCAACCTCCATAGTAAGCAGCCCATCATTAACCACTTTTAAGAACAATCTAGATCTACTTAAACATTCCCAATAATTTGATTTGAGTCAACCCACACACAGCGTGCTCTGTCTACAAATACGTTAGCGTGGATGTGTCTGGAAAGGACATTTTGCTGACCAAATCATACAGATACAGATCTGACAAAAGAACAAATATCCCCATAACACAGTAATTTCCATGACCACGGTCTCTCGTCTAAATCCCGTGGTCATGGGCCGGACGGGCCCCGCTTCGCCCGCGCCGCCCCGCGGAGCTGAGTCTGAGACGACAGCTCAGCTTCAGCTCAGCTAATACATGTGATTGTGAGGGCCGAGGAAGAGGGAGGGCGAGGCCGAGGCGCGATCGAGGCGGAGTTTAAGTTAGACTTAGACTTAGAGTTAGACTCGATCGTTACCTGTAATGAGGGCAACTTTTCCCTTTAACGAACCCCCGAGTGTTGCTGGAGCTAGTGAGGCCATACTTGGTATATTGGTGCAACTTTCAGTAAAACTAAAACGATTTAGATCAAGTCTTTTAGATAGTAGATCGAGTCGATCCAGGTCATTCCAGATCCAGTGGCAGAGCTAGTGCAGTGCGAGTGGGAGTGACCAATGCGGACCAATGGGTGCAATGCATGTCGCGTGAAATGTGTCTGTCACGTGACTGATCTGAGCTGAGTCGAGCTGTATCACCTGATACATGTGTGCGCATAGCGGATACGGCGCGACGTCTACGCGACGTCAATTCCAACCAAAAATGACTGAAAACAGTGTTGCGGTTTCCCATTCATATGGAATTCTATCTAACATTCCAGCAGATTTCCATTCAGCAGACTTGCGAAACTATTTCTCTCAGTTCATAGAATCCAAAGGATTTAGCTGCTTTCATTTCAAACATCGCCCCGAGACAAAACAACGAGAAAAAGAAAAAGATGACCCGTCGCATGAGGAATCTACGAGTTCCAGCGGACAAACACCTGATCGATCCCCTAAACTTGGGCGGCACAATGAAGCAGCTTCCGCTGGATCTTCGTCTGCTGCTGAAGATCATCATGTACAGGTCAAGAGCGTGCCAAAGACATTTTGCTGCGTTTTGAAACTGCAAGATAACAAGATGTCGAAGTTTATCAAGATGTATCACAAGAAACCTTGGATTGACAAGAAAGGGGCCATTATGTCAAGCAGATGTTTCATATCAAGAATCAAAGATGCAGAAGATGCCGGTAAAAATTGGACCAGATCACATTTTTTCCAGAAAAAAAAAATTCAGTTTTGAGAATAGAAAAATGAAACAGAAAAGGCTCTCTTTAATTAGTCTGAAAAATGTGACAAAACCTAACATGATTCTACATGTTATAATATCTGTTCTTTATCTTTCTTCATTTGTTTCTGAGTGTTTTTCCCCAAAAGTTTGTATAGTTTGTTCCGGAAAATTTAACTACAATTCAAGAGGTAGTAGACTAGTTTTAGTACTCAGATTTGTTCCAGGAAATGGGAATTCTGAGGTATGGCCGTATGGGATGTACTATTATACTTCAGTATTTTGTACATTCCGACTTGGGCTATGTCTAGTTTCATTTGTTTATTTTGTCCTTGCACTATCTGAAATGGCATTCCATTAAACAATTGTTTAATGTGTTGCATATTACTGCATATTATCTTTCTAATTTGACCAGGAGAGGACAAAGAATATACAACCCGAGGAAACAGCAAGCTCATCCCACCAGAGAGGGAGGTATTCACTGAGTCTCATCTGCAAAATCTGGTAGAGCTCAACCCCCCAGATCTGATGCCCAATGGTAATGTTGGCACACCCACCGCTGTGTTTCTGGAGTACATCAGAACCTGTCGCCTCCCCCCGAGGGTCATCCAAAAACTTGGTCTCACCTTCTCAAAGACTAGGTCCAATAGGAGGTATGGGAACGTTCCATTTGCCTACGGGGGTTACCTTGTGGAGGGGGTGAGTGAGGAAGAGGAAGTGGCTGTGACCGCATCAGGTCAGGAGATCAGGGATGAAGACACAGATATCAGGGTATCATCAGAGACTGGAGACCAGACCAGTAAGAAGGGAAGAAAGAAGGATAGAAGAAAGAACACGAGTCAAAATGAAGATGAAGAAGGAAATCAAGCTTCTGAATCTGATGAGGTATGTATTTTTCTATAAGACTTTGAGGTAGCATACTAATTATACGCAAATAAGATTGAAACTCGTTCATCTCTGCTCATTAAATATCATGTACAGTTTGGTAAAGTTAACCTCTGCAGGCACATCTCATCAGGGATGTTAAATCAATTGTGAAACAAGTTTCTCTCAATGGATCATAAATAAATCTCTTCAACTTTACACAAATCCTTTTTTCCTGAGAAAGTGTGTGCATACAGCCCTTGATTAAATTACAAAGATGGTGAGGGGAAAGGGGGGGGGGGGTCTGGAGAGAAAATAAGGGGCCTTGTGCATTGGACCCCTGTTCATGTCCAGCATTTCCTAATGAAAGTCCCTTGATGTGTTCAATTGTTTTAGATTACTGCAACATTGATGTGCATTGCTCAGTTGGCCTACATTGTTCAATATTTATCTTCCACATTGTGGTTGAAGGCAAAGATTCACCTAGTTGCCTTTGACCTTCATTTGAACCCTGAAATATTAAGCAACCTTCTAAACCCTTAAACTTTCATGAATCACAAATATTCATTCATGAGATTCGATGGCTTAATGGTACTGCAGTGGTCTCATAACCTGGAGGGTCTGGAGTGAAAATTAGGTGCCTTTGTGCATTGGACCCCTGTTCATGTCCAGCATTTCCTAATGAATGTCCCTTGATGTATTCAATTGTTTTAGATTACTGCAACATTGATGTGCATTGCTCAGTTGGCCTACATTGTTCAATATTTATCTTCCACGTTGTGGTTCAAGGGAAATATTCATCCAGTTGCCTTTGACCCTCATTTGAACCCTGACCTTTACATTCGACCATTGCAGGATGATGATGACGATACCTGTGAAGAGTGGGAGAGACACGAATCTCTTCATGAAGACATCACATCCCAGGGACGAACCAAAGAGAGGCTTTTTGAAGAGGAGATTGAGCTCAAGTGGGAGAAGGGAGGTAGTGGTCTCGTCTTCTACACCGATGCTGCATTCTGGGATGCCCAAGAGGGAGGTACGGAAAGTATTTTTAAATTGGAAATTGTTTGAACAGGCACCCAGGACACATGGGCCCCCGAAAATCTAAGTCTGCATCTTCAAAATGTTTGTATTTTCACAAAAGGCTCGTGCATACAGACTGTAAAAAGTTTGATATTCCTAGAAAGTTGATGTTCAGCCCAGTTTTAAGCATTAGATGAAGACTGTGAAACGAGCAACCTTCTCTACCTCTGAAACTTTCATGAATCTCAAAAATTCATTCATGAGACGCAATGGCTTAGTGGTACTGCAGTGGTCTCAGAACCAGGAGTTCTAAGGTTGAAAAATCAAGTCAGTCCACTGATGCCCTTTGGTAAGGCATTAATCTTCATTACTAGTCCCTCAGAGAGGAATTAAAGCTTTCAGTCTGCTGGTTGTTTACTTAGAAGCATACACATGCTTTATTATCTGTCAGGTAAAACAAACTATAAAAACCATCATATTCAGTTTTTTGTAATTCAGTCATTTTGCCAAATGAAACTTTGGCATCAGGACCACATAACATTTACATAAGTTTCAAACTTTTGAAAGTGTATGGTCTTATAGTAATACACTGTACTCAAGTAGCTCTTGTATCTAAAGGCACACTCCAAATTTTGAAACAAAATAAGCGATTAGAATTTGATAGTTATAATTTTGTCCAAAATGTTGACGTATGTTTGGGAAACTTTTAGCAATGGCTGCTTTTGTATCAACAGTGTGTAGAATTTATTTAATACCCCTTCTCTGCATGCTAGATGATATTGACTATACCTAAAGATTTTCCATTATGTTTTCAATTAATATATTGAACAAAGACATTTCTTGTTCCCTTTCCAATGACAAAAATTGTATTAATTCATGTCAATTTATGTTGCTTTTGAATAGGCTAGAGTTGAATTTAATCCAGTTTATTAACTATGAACCAATGCTGTGTCTCAAAATATTACAAATCTCTTTGCAAAACAAGTCTACATAATATTTCAGCATTTGTAACACTTTTCCTAGGATCAGTAAATACAGCTGCTTAAATAAGTTTCACGTGTTAAATTGTCACTTTTTTGGTTCTTTACAGATTTTGATGAAAAAACTTCAGATGACTGGGATGTGGATATGAGTATTTACTATGATAAACGTGAGTATTCCATCTTTTTCAAATTGATCACAACATGTTCATACTGTGTATATGACACCTTTCTTTTCATCATGGAATCTAAGGCTTATTCTTTTGCTGTGATGTATTTTGCTTGAAGGGTTGATTTTATTAGGCCTAAAAAAAAAAAATGTTGTATCAATTGCCCTTTAGGTGCCAAAACATGGGTCGGTCGGTCGGAAATCTTTTCTTTTTTTGTGGGGGGGGGGGGGGGGGCTCCCTCTTTGGGCTAATATTTCTCAGTTTTGAATGCTTTATTACATTTTTTTTTCTAAAAAACTGTATTTTTTTTTTTTTTTAATGACCGTAGATTTCAAGATGTTTAGGTCAGTGGCAAAGGGCAATACAACATCTTTTCTATTTAGGCCTTAGTAATGTATAGTTTGGGCTGGGGTTGTGATTGGAATTTGGGTTTAGGACTAGGGTCAGTTATAGTCTTGAGGCTAGGGTTTAAGTTAAGAATTTGGTTTGTTTCAGAAGTTGTCTGTGGAGGAAATGTATCCTGAGCATATATCATACATTACAATCATATTCATGATATAACTAGAGTTAGCATGACAATAAAGTGCCTCCAAAAAAAATGAGCCTGCAGTAAACGTTGCATATAAGTGACTTGCAAGAGGCAATATCTTGGGATGAAATAAAAATGTAGTTACCGACAACAATGGGTTTTGTTTGGTACGGTACTCCTGATCTTTGTGTTTATATTCAGATGCAGAAATATGAAATGGATAATTTTTAATCTTGTGAATTACTGTCACTGCAACAGCAATGTTTCTTAGCAGTGGGCCTTTTAGGAAGCAGTTGGAAGATTGATCTGTTTTATTAGAGTTATTAGATTACAGAAATGTGAAACACATTTCACTTAAAGGGAGTGGGTCATCAGTTTTCATGTGCAGAAGGACATAATTTGCTGACACCAGACTTGGTGGAAATACAATTAATGTGTTTACAAGTCTGCACATAGCGAACCCGTAGGACCATCAAGAAATACCCTTTCGACTCTCGGAGAGTCTTTGGGTGAGGGAAAAGAGAGATAATGACTTTACCTTGTGGAGGAATGGATGAGGAAATACAAAGCATTACATAGGTATTTTGGTCATAAAACTGAAGTATAACCCTGGTGATTGACAATGCCTGTTATTGGGTAAACACACGAACGTGTCTAATTCCCCATGAGAGCTGACTACTATGCGTCTTTAACTCATGTACTGTAGCAGTGTTTCTTAGCAGTTTACATCGTCTTGTCTTCGTTGGCCTTTTAGAAAGCAATTGATTGATTGATCTATGTTTGATTTCAGATGGAGGAGACAAAGATGAGAGAGATTCTCTGGACATGAGGAGGATGGAGAGGATGAAGAGAGGATTGGAAGATACCAGTGTCTTTGAGAAACGCATCGGCAAGTTTGAGAAACACACCAAGGTATTAAAGGGTCACTTCATAATTGAAAGAACAAAAATCTAAACTTTGCTTGGGCCTTGTATGGTGAAACCTTTATGTTATAGACCATTCAAGGGAGATCTGAAAAGCATTCTGTACAGACAGATGGCCATTATGCATGTACGGTAATTGTAGGTTCCTTTAGTGAAGATTTCTGTGAGAAAAGAAAAGTTTCCAAGTAAAACCATTAGGAGCCAGAGCATATAACACTGAGTTCCCATAGGACATATGTCTATTCAGATGGTCATATCTCAGCCAATACTTAACATATTCAATTGGTTTTCGACATTTGGACATTATTTTTGATGCTCTTTCCGAAAATGAAGAAAAAATTGAGGAATTCTAAAATTAGATTTTTTATGACGTCACACTTCACCACTCTATTGGACTACCCAGCGTGGTCACTGACAGGTGGGTATCTCATCAACTCAGCTCTCAATTAACAGACGAAAAAGAGGATCATGGGGGACCAACGGACTCCGCTTAGGCATCCTTTTATATATAGAGGGAGCTAGTAGGGCAGTGGGGCTTTAATAAGGAGGGGGGGTTACATGCAGTTGGGTTAATGCTCACAAAGTGCACTTCCTATAGTTTTTCTAGATCTGGTTTACAACAGTAATTTAATTTAGATCAAAATCTTCATACAGGAAAATACAAAAATATTGCAGATCCATCTAGATCAACACTGGGAAAGCACTTTCCTTGTGAGGTTTTGGTACCAAATTAACTACGCCCCATTCTCTTTCTTTAATGGCAGGGCATTGGACGGAGAGTACTTCAGAAGCAAGGCTGGTCAGAAGGCGAGGGGCTTGGCAAGACCGTAGTAGGTATGGCAGATGCTCTGGATAACACAGGTCAACATTCCAGAGACAAGACAGGATTTGGGTAAGTTCATCGCATAACTCTTTAAAGGGGAAGTCTGCCCTGATATTAGGTTGGTTTTAATAGAAGCAGAGAAATGAGAGGAACAAATTGGTGAAAGTTTGAGCAATATCCGAAAAAAAAATAGGAAAGCTGTTAATTTTTGAAGTTGCGATCAATCAAACACAAATTGGCAACACCAATTAGTGCTAGGGGACATGATCATCCCACATTATTTGAGACCTACAAATAGATATAGACTAAAAAGAGCTTTTTTTTAGGGGGGGGGGGCAGTCATGATTTCTTATCAAAGGCTGTAAGAGATTCAACTCAGTTAGTGTATGGACATATGTACATGGCCTATATAATAGTACTCCGAAAAATTATTTTTCCATTTATTCAGAGTGAAAGATTCATATTTTAACTTGCAATATATCCTAGATTTACATTAGTATTATTTGAAGCTGATATTTTAAATAGGATATAAAATAGAGCATATTATATACCTCACTTAAGTAATCCAGCAATCTGATTGGTCGAAATTGCATTCATAAACTTTAACTGTTCCCGAAAATGCCCAGTAACCATGGTTAAAACAGTTCTAAAATCCCAATAACAATGGTTATTGGGAAAATAGGTCAGTCTCCATGGTTACCCCATAGGTTTACATGTTAAAAAATGGTTTGAGCGATCGAGGATACCGTAGGTGTGCGAAAAATTGGTCGGTATTTTCATACCATACAAGACAATTCCAAACAAGACAAAAATGGCTCAAGAATCTCTCCCAAGATTTCAACTTATCAAATGCAAGACTCGCTGACAGCAAGAACAACAAAAAGGGTACGTGAAATTATCCATAAACATGTTCGTTTAGTTGCTGAAAAAGCTTTAGACGTAGACTCTAAACGAAAATAGATCTAGTTGTCAGGGGTGTCTGATCGCGCACCCGATGTTGTGTGTTAAAATTATTCCCATAGAGATTGTACGCAATGCATTCTGTATGCAGTCTACGTGCATTCCGCGACCATGCAAAAAAGGTCAAGTTTTTTTTTCAATTCGAGATTCAAACCTTTATAATCTGTTGTGATCCTGAAGGTGATACTCAATAAGTGAGGTGTCATATGAAAGCGCAGGTTCTTCTCCATATTCCCCACAGGGCCGGCCCACCCCCAAAATGTAAAAATATCTTGCTTAGACTAGAATCTAGATCTAGTCTACTCTCAAAGATACACTCATAAAAAACAACCGTGCAGATAAACTAGAGAAAGGCCAAGGTGGTGTCATTAGTTGACTCTTTTGTTTTCGGCATATAAAAGTATTAATGACTGCTTTAATATTCGAGAAATAGTTGTTTTTATACGCTCTCGGGAAGGTTACAATTGGGCTATTGCCCTCGGCACGCCTCGGTCAATAGCACAATTCTAACCTTCCCTTGAGCGTATAAAAACAACTATTTCTCTCAAAGCAGTCATTAATACTATACTATTTTGGGGTCCCCTTTAAGCTCCCTCCATTCACTTTAGTTTATAGGTGGTCCCTAGAATTTTTCACAGTTTTTAAACTATAACTCCATCTCGACTATACTCCTAGGAAGTTGCTAGTATACAAATATTGACTGCTCATGAGGATGATGGTGGGAACTATCACTCCCAAGGTGGTGTTCACACCGGACCTTCTATCACCCCAAAGACAAGAGTATTGAATTCATACGCGCTGCGCGTAACCGTGCGATTGCGGTAGCCTAGCAACTCAAAAAAAATTGTGTGCGCAACTAGTCGTGGGAGGGGTTAGGAGTCCTATCCCAGGGTTTGATAGGCCCTATCAAACCCTCTGACGCAATGATACTTGATAGATAGAAATGCTCCTTGTCAGGTGATATAGTTTTGACCAATCAGTGAATGACAATCTATGTATGAGGTATATAAATGCATTTATTCTTGAATGTCATACACAAATTGTTGAATGCTGTGTATTCTAGGTCAAAGATCATTAACTAGATACAAGGCTCACATGGCACATTATTTTTCTAAAAATATTTTCTAACATGTCTAAATCTGATCTGCGCTTGGTTTTGTGTTCAGGTATCACGGAGACAAGCTGCAGCCAATGAAGAGCTACGTCCCCACTGTGAAGAAACAACGTAGAGCACACAAAGAGGTGATAATATCTACCATCTATGACGATCCCTCAGTGACTGACCCGGCGGAACCGCTGATGCGATCAAGAGGACCGTACCATCTTAAGTATCGGCATGAGATTGAGTTTGTCAAAGGAGATCGCAGGTGACAAACGGGGAGCTTTGTTCCCAATGCCAAGAAACAACGTGGTGCAGACAAAGAGGTGATAATATCCACCATTCATGACAATCCCTACGTGACTGACCCGGCGGAACTGTTGATGCGATCCAGAGGACCGTACCATCTCAAGGGTCGGCATGAGATTGAGTTTGTCAAAGGAGATCGCAGGTGTCCAACGGGAGCTATATATATACCCACTGCTAAGAAACAATGTGGTGCAGACAAAGGGGTGATAATATCCAACATCTATGACGATCCCTACGTGACTGACCAGGTGAAACCGATGCAATCCAGACGGCCCGGGACCGTATCACAAACAAGGTAGAGCTGACGTAGAAGTGATCATCTCTAGCAAATGTCCAGAGCAGAGAGTTAAACTGAATAAATGTGACCGAGAGAAAATTTACTACACAATGTGAAGAATCCGTAAAGCCCTACTGCACTACTAATAGCTACTTGCGCCCTCTATTTAGCAAACAATGCCTAATCGGCGCCTGTTGGTCCCCCATGAGCCCCTTTTTCTTATGTTAATTGAGAGCTTATTTGATGAGATAACCACCTGTCAGTGACCTTGCAGGGTGGCCAAACTAGTACAGACAAGCTTTAAGAATTACATATTTAGTGGTAATGACCATGGCTTCGAAGGACTAGAGTATCCTTTGATGTAAATTGTGCTGTTAAACCATGTATTGCATTTCCTTTATTTTAATTGTTCAGGAAAAAGTTTTGCAATAATACCGTAGATATATTGGAACCAAACTATCTCAAAGGCAGGTTATTCTACTAACACTACTTCATATTTACGTATGCCATCTGCTGCTCACAATGTCCTGATGTCTTGACAGCCATGTCCCACAATGCATCACTAACTGATTAGCATGAGGGATGTGCATGGGTACTGGAACTGGAAATTACTCTATGTTCACGACTACACCTTCAACGAAAGATAGCCTAATTGGTACATTTTTTTTAATTAAAAAAAAGTGGTAACAATGTCAGTTGAATTCTCTGCCTTTAAATGGTGCCTCTTTTTGAAATATATTTAGTGAAACATGTTGATATGCCCATTTCATTTTATATTTATATTTTTCTATGGAGTCTGTGAATGAATAAAAGATAAGATTGGAAACAGACATTTTTCATTTTGTTTTATTTATTTACAAACACAAAAAATATATACAGAATAAGAAGGTTAAAGGGAAACTGAACAAAGATATTTTAAACTGAGCGACGAGGCAAGAATGTATGCAATTTTATAGCAATTGTGTAAATGTTGTGTCTGAAATTTTGATATACCAAGATTTTTGTTTGTTTATTATAAAATATACATAACACATTACAAGACCGTGACAATGGCTTAGTGATGGCTAGAGAAGAGCAAGAGTGAGCATGACAGAGAAAGAGAGAGAGAGAGAGAGAAAAGTATATGAGAAAGAAAAAGTTACAATGGGAGAGAAGAAGAGGCAGAAACAGTATATCCCTCAGATGCTATGAAAATAGCTTGTTCGAACATATAACTTGTAGAATAAAACAGAAAATCAAGCCATTCTAAGACAAGCTTCTAAAAAGACAAGAGAATAGAGAGAGAGAGAGTGTGCAAATAAAGTCCAAAGAAAGGGAAAAACTGCACACAAACAAAAAAAACATACCGGTACTGTACTTTTGAGTTCAGAAATCATAACATACATACGAGCTCAAAACGGGGCGAGTACACACTGGGGTAAATGGAGACAAAAATTGGAACAGTGTGTTAAACAAATGTTTCCCAAACGTGATATGCAGACCATTTAAAAAAAGGAAATTATCATCAATAAAATCAAAAGAAACAAGTTGCTTTACTCATGAAAAAATAAAGTTTCAAAGTGCTGTTCAATATTTTGTCCCTATTCATCCTGTTATCCACCATCACCCTGTTCTACAGTATACACAAACAGATACAGAACATAGAAACAATAACGCCTCATGTCAAAACTATCATCATCGTTGGTCGTTAACGATTTAAACCGGCCTAATTATTAAAGCCTTCAACCTGATTTCATTTAAATGTAGATGTTTAAAACCCTTTGCTTGATCCTTGAATTGTCCATTTTACTTTAATAGTCCTTAAATTGTCCATTATAGCAATATCATACTGTCGAACTATACTAGGGTAGGATTTAGTGTCTGCCTTGTATTTCTGCATCTTGGGCAAGACCAATGCCAATCTTTTGGAAGTCCTTTGCAACGTTCTTTATCATTGCGGCAGCTTGTCGGCTGGACATCGAGGGAATGTCTTCGGTTCCCGGGACTCCGTGCCGCTTGGCGTCCTGGTCCATCAAGAACGCCATCTTGCTGGCCATCGTCTGACAGTGCTGCTGACGCTCATGGATGCGATCTAAACGGGCCGTCTCTTGCTCCTGCCAGAACAGTAAAAGACGAGAGAGAGACATGGGGGAGGGAGAATGAAATGGCTAGCCTGAATATTGAGATTTTGAGTGACACCCTAAATGCATTATGAGGGTGAATTAGTCTTTAGATGGAAAACTTAATGGTAACAGTGATAAAAACTTGTGATTGTTACTTTGTTGTCATTGAATTAACTAAGCATTCAATTAAACTGTCTATGGTACATTCAAATTTAAAAATTACTCTGTCATAATATACATACAGTACATACTAGATCTAGGCACAGATTCTGAAATCTTTGTGTCTTTAATGAAGCCTTTATTAAAGGGATCCGGTAACTAATTTGTCTCAGATTCTGAAATAAAATTCTGGATTTAGCTCATGATGCAATGATAATTATAAACCTTTAGGTCAGTCAGGAACCCCATGACTTTTACAAGCCGATCGCCTGTCTGATTATCAAGATATTTATGATTGGAATTACAAATTTTGAAAACCGTTCGCCTGACGGTTTTCATAACACTACAGTCTATTGGGGAAAACGAGTATGGTATAACCGGTCACTCAAAGATTTTTACTTTTTTGAGGCACTTCTTGATCATTTTGAAGCGCGATTTTTTTAGGGCTTCAATGTTACACCATATCACAGACACTGATAACATGTAGGACCGTGTATCTCAGATTTAACATTGTTAAACGATCCCTTTAAGGTACGAATCGTGAAAAATCCCATTAGTGTGGTTTCATATTCTAATAACATTAAACATTCATCTTGTTTTTAACTCATCTAAGTTCATAAACTTCACAATAAAATCCTGAACCAACTTTAATACCGTAAATAACGTTGTATAAACCGCCCTCGTGTATTAACCGCACCCCTCTTTTTCGCCCTTAAAAAAAAGATCATTACGGTACTGTAAATTAAAAAACAGTAGGGACCTAGGATAGAACCTTGTGGTACACCATGTAATAGAAGAAAAATTGGAGGAATTATTATTATAAACTAGTCTACATATTGAGATCTATCAGAAAGATTACTTTCAAACCAAGATGACAGACAAATTTGAGTGTTGTTCTAGTTTCCGAGTGGTGAGTCAACACACCGATTACCGAGCTGGGAGACATTGCCAGGCATAGCGCCAGGTGGAGGGGCATAAATTGAAACTTTTTTTTTTTTTTGGTGTACCGTGTATAAACCGCACCCCCGACTTTGAATTTTTTTCGGCGGCAAAAAAGTGCGGTTTATACACCGTTATATACGGTAAGCATGCAGACATTACTTTTCTCCTCCGTTCCGCTCCTTTGAGTTTCTCCTCGAGCTGCTCTGTCGTGTACGTCTTTTTCCGCCTGTTCAGGCGCTCTGCAAACTTATCTGGCACGGCTGGACTAAAAGGCATGACGAGGGATGGGCCTGAAGGGTCTAGAGCTATGTCAAAGGTCACAGATGGCTGGGGAACATCTCCCATGGCAACCGCCATATCCTATTCTGAGGAAGATGCTGTATTTTGAGTTTTCTTGTAATTACTGGTGTTCCTGCAATGTAAATCACAGCAGAAGATAAATTGTGATTTCATAAACCAGGGGTATTTTTTTATATCTTAGAGGAAATAATGTTAATTGTAATAATTAACACACTGAAATGGTGCAGATCTAAGACTCGGCATTGGTGCTAGCACGTATCTTTTAACTTTAAGTGAAAGCAACCACTGCTTTGCGCAGACAATACCCAATGATTTTTCCTAATATTGATTTGGGGTGACAATTAACATCGTTTTACTAATAAAAGATATAACATCGTTTCCCAAATATGTTCCACTGAATTATGATGGGGGGGGGGGTGTCTGGATGCCTTACAATGGATTAATTTGTAGTAAAGTATGCGTAAGCTAGGTAACAATCTTAAATATTTTTCCTTTTTTACCTTGTGTCCAGACAGGTTGTGTATCTGGAGGGTTGATTTAAACCAGCAGTTTGAAGGAAATTGCATGAAATATTTCACAAATATTTAAAGACTTATTTTAGACAATATTAATACAAAGAATGAAAACTTGTGTTTTTGTTATATTTAAAGGCAAAATTGAGAGCTTTAAAAAAAAAATTGCGTCGGAACACACAATTCCCCTTCACACATTAGCCTCAACCTTATTAATATTAAATTAATTCCCATAACTTCCTGCATGTATAGATTCAAAATAAACTGATAAATTCTCTATTTCCTGCAGGATAATTAGACTATACGCTAGTCTAGAAGGTCTACGTCTAGTATTGTATTGTATTGTATTGTATTGTATTTATTCAGACAAGCATGTCTAGGGATGCAGAAAAGGGTTTGAAAAACCCGTACAAGTCTGCATCCCTGATAAAAAGCAAAGTACAAAATATTATTATTGCATAACATAGTTACAACAAAAAAATGATATCAAACACGATGATACATCAAATAATTATATACACAATGTAGTTTAGAGTGAAAATAAATACATAAAATATTATTGATTGCAAAACAGCATTATTGAATATACAAATGATTGGGTATTTCAGGGATCAAAATGCTATATAAGAAATTTTGCAGCATGATCTAAGGTAAAAATTAAAATATAGTTGATATTGCGCGAATTTGGATGTAATTGTATAAAAATGTAAAAACAAATTGTTATTGCGGAGTTTAAAAAGTTAAATATGTAAGCAACTTTTTAATGATATTTTGAAAGTTGAAAGAGATGGACTATTAATAACATTACTTGGGAGCATGTTCCACTCATTGGCAGTTCTTATATAAAAAGAGTTTTTGAAATAATCTGTTTTTGCAAATGGTACGTACATTTTCATATTATGATCATTACGCCCAATTCTGTGAGCACGTATAATTTATTCAATCGGACCAACATTTACCATATTATTTATTATTTTATAAAACATGACTAATCTGTGGTACCTGCGTCTTTCTTCTAATTTTGCAAAACTTGATTTTTCTAATAGTTCATGGTAACTTGTTTCCCAGTCTCTAAACATCATTCTTAAATATCGTTTTTGGACACGTTCAATAATATTTATATGTGAAACTCTATAGGGGTCCCATGCAATACAACAATATTCTAGACATGGACGTATAAGAGAGTCATATAAGGTTTTAAACACAGAACGTGGGCAATTAAGAAAATTTCTTTTGATTATAGCTACAATCTTACTACACTTTGCGTATGTTTCGTTACAATGAGAATTAAAATTAAGGGTATCATTTATAGTAATGCCCAAATACTTTTCTGACTTAGTGTTTATTAATTTATGTCCACCCAATTTATATTCATACTGTGGTTTAGAGGACTTTCTTGACATTTGCATTATCTTACATTTGTTTACATTGAAATCAAGTAGCCATGAATTTGCCCACTTATCTAAATTTTCTAAATCCTTTTGTAAAAGTTTGCAATCTTCAATAGAGTGGATAGGCCTATATAAAATACAATCATCTGCGTAAAGTCTTATAGTTGAATCAATATTATAGGAAATGTCGTTTATGAAACATAAAAATATGATTGGACCTAAAATTGTCCCTTGTGGTACACCTGATTTTACGTCTACCCAATTAGAGTATTCACCATTGAGGACGACTCGTTGTGAACGATTTTTCAAAAAATTCATGATCCATTTTAAATTTGAATTTTGAATACCATACATTTTTAACTTTCGTTCTAATAAATTGTGCGACACGCTATCGAACGCTTTAAACTGGAGGTCGTGGTGGCAGAGGGTGGACTTATTTCGGAAGGAGTGCTACTTTTAACTTTGCTGAGTCAGTCAGGGATACTAATGTCGAATCAAGATCATTCCATGCTCTGGTTGTGCGTGGAAAAAAAAGAGTTTTTGTATACATCTAATCTGGTTAAAGGTAATACAAAGTTTTGGGAAATTTTGAAAATTGGGTGGATAGATCTAGTGAATCTTTACAATTTTGATATATTTGGATGCCCCTGTGGATGAATTATAAGCACTAGAAAAATTAGCCCCTAAAACACTTCATGCTTTCGAGAAAAATTGAATATAAAAATTTACCGGTGCTCCCGGTAAATTTTGATGAATTTCAAATAGCGCCTACGGCCATGCAATGATAGCTGCGACCATGAAAGTCTCAGAATATGTTGTTGTGATATATAATTTCCAAACGAGAATAACTAATCGGTCGATTTTTGTCAAGAAACATTGTTTTATAGCTTAATTAATATCCTGACCTTGAGAGGGAGCTATACAACATACAGAGTTTATTATTTACAATTTCATAATTTTAGACTCGATTTCAACCGCGACAAAGATCGCTGAATATTTTAGGATCGCATATGCTTCCAATATGTTCATTTGAACCTAATCCACGACCCCATACCAAAACTTTGTAATACCTTTAATGGTATAGTCACAACTTAATAAGTCATGAAAGTCGGTTACAAAGATATTGCTAACTTGATATCACAGTCACCTACAAGATTTTATCATCATCATTTATCATTCAACAACAGCAGAATAGCAAGAAATTAAAGACTATCAAAATCAGAATATGTAGACTAGGCCTAGACTACCATTGACAGTAACATCACATTTGGCATTACATTAAATTAGCATAGACCCTCTACCTAGTTTACTTTAGACCGAACATTTCTGTCTCTTCCGTTCGTGAGCCTCTCATTTGGGTAGAGTCGGCTCTGAAGACTTAAAAGAGAAGAGCCGACGCGATCGACGGTCGACCCTATACCAAAATAAGAAGAGGCTTAACGAACGAAACTCGAGTCGAAAGAGACAGAAATGTTTGGTCTTAACTCATGAACTGTTAAATATTTCAAGCTTTATTCTATACTCACCTTAATAATTGCCTGGCTGCTTTCGTTGTTATTTTATGATCCTTATTTTTTGTTTTATCTAACAGAAACACACTTTTCCCGGGATACAAATTACAAGTTTATTTCATTTCAGAGTGCGCAATAGCATTGTCTCCTACTACGCGTTGCATTGCGTTGCTAACAGACGCTTTGCCGTTTTCGCATCTTTTGTTTTTCAAACACAGCTGATAAGTGATAGGGAAATTCCCATGAGCTGTCCTCTGATTGGTCAATTGCATCGCATTAGATGAAGAAAGAAATTGATGATGACTGATAAGACTTTTTTTAAAGAGGCTTTAATACAAAGAAATAACGTTTGGATGTGATTTTAAGGTTATTGTTCATGCATTATTAATTTTAGAATTTTCTGAATCGATTTCGTAAAAATTAACAAAGTTCAATCTCTTCACATAACATTTAAAGATGGCGGCGCCCACAGCTGTACCAGCGAATGAAACAAAAAATTGTGCTCCCAAAGAAGTGGACATATATCGTGACACACCCATCAGGTATCTTGGTGAGTACTTTGAAACACCGCGATTTAGTCTCATTTTGGATGGTAATGATGGTGAGATTATTTTTGACGAGATGTAAACTGTTCTCTGAGCTGAGCTCTGACCCTAGCTGTTCAGTCTGCATGTTTCTGAATGCCGAATCCTTTGGGTTGAGTTTGGTGTGGTTAAAAATCCTGCGGCCCGCCAATTACGTCGGTCAATATTTGCCATGCGATGTCGATGCCAGGCCACAGCATCCAGACCGGTCTGGTAGTGGTACTGGTTGGCTTGTCTCGATCTGTATTCTTGATCTTCTTCTTCTTCTTCTACTTCTGCCTCTTCTTGTTATTCTTCTCTTTTTTTCCTTTTTTTTTAAACTTCTATTTTTAAGCATAACTGAGAACTTGTTCACCTTGTCCTTTTCAAAGAAAAATGTATAGGGTCTACAACCAGAACTTTTAATATAGAAAATCTTAAATTGCTAGATGGTGCCCATCTGCAATATTTAGTTACGTACACTAGCTGCCATAGATTGCACATTTTGATTTTATAAGCAATATATAAATTACGATCTTGTATTGATAAAACTTTTTGTTTCACAGGTTATGCGAATGAAGTTGGGGAGGCGTTCCGGGCATTGATCCCGAGGTCTGCTGTGTGGGCCACATATGGTGTAGCCAGTGCTTATGTACTTGCTGACGCCAGACATAAAGGACAGGAAGCCGCAAAGGTATGAAGTACATTTTATGGTAAACTTAAAAAAAATCCAGGTTTCTTAGTTTTGTCCAAAACAGCCTCAGCCTGTATAAATTGAATACCTTAACCAAGTCGATGCGCTAGTGCCCTTATTGGCAAGTATATAATCCTCATTACCAGTTCCCTCAGAAAGGACCTAAAGCCGTCGGTCCTCGATCTGGTTGCTTACTACATGTAACTAGCATTTATGCTTTCTTAGCAGTCAAGTAAAATAACCACCACCACCATTTTATTGCAGCCCTTAGACCTCTTGCAGAAACTGATAGCAAAACTCATAAAGAAATCAAATGCAAACATGATTTGAATACCGTAGGTCGGATGTCAAGCATCTCATAAAAGTTTATACAATTATAGGAAGCCTCTGTTTAATCTGATGTTTTATATCTGTACCTTCACCTTAGGATTAATCAACACACATTGATTTAATCCAAAAGATTCAAGATTTTGAAAGGGGTCAGTTGTAGCCCTGTAGGAAAACTAATGAAATGAGTTACTCTTGGTTGACATAATATAAAAAAGAAATACATTCTTTCCAAATCTTCAGAGAGATGGATGGAAATTATATAGTTTGGTTAATTCTGTTTTCAACACGTAGGTATGTCTGCTTTAGTTTACTTGCTTGGATATCAAATAAAATCATATGTTTGATGTGTCATTAGCTATCAGCCATCAGCAAGGAATTGTTCACTGGATGATGAGTGATTATCATCATATCCCATGACCTATAAAGGTTCAAACAGGGACCCGTTTCACAATGCCTTTTTTCAATGACAAATAACAAAAATCAGTGGCAAATCTGCTGATAACCAATCTGAAGCAAGGATTTCACTAGCTTATAACAAAAACTGTCATTTGTCACTGATGACAAGTTTTGTGAAATGGGGCCCAGGTGTTTGTTGATCGTCTAAAATCTGGAATCTCTTCACTACCTATTTCACCCCTGCTTGATTGCTATTTCACCCCTCTTTCTACAGTTGAATTGGCCGGATGACTCCACCAAGAAGCAGAAGGTCATACATGCAGTGGGTGATACCATTGTGTGGCAGGGGTTAGCCTCTGTCATCATCCCAGGGTTTACCATCAACAGGTTATGTAAGCTGTCCTTCTTCACCCTCAGCAGAGTGTCCAGTCTTCCAGAGCCAGTCAGGAAATGGACGACAACAGCATTAGGTCTAGCAGTCATCCCGTTCATCATTAAACCAATAGACAAGTGAGTACCGGTTCGGTCATTGTAGGTATGATCTAACAACAGGAGGCGCGATAGCTCAGTCGGTAGAGCAGTGGTCTCCTAATCCGGTGACCCGGGTTCGAAACCAAGTCGATGAGCTAGTGCCCTTTGGTAAGGCATTAATCCTCATTACCAGGTCTCTCGGAGAGGACCTAAAGCCGTCGGCCATCTGGTTGCCTACTTACAAGCATTTATGCTTTCTTAGCAGTCAGGTAAAATAACCACCATCACCATCACCATCACCACCATTAAAACCTGTCTTTAAAGGCCATCCAATGTAAACAGAGAGAGTGGCCACAAGAGACAGCCTTATACTAACTCTTTACATAATATATGCCACACAAATAATCTCACTGCGCCACATTGTATTTATCATGGGATAGATATATATACTAGAGGCTTCAAGATTGATTTAACTGTTTCCATAGTCTATATTGCCAAATATATCACTTTTATCACAACGCTATGATGTCTTTTGCATATATATTTTTCTTCATTTGTTTGATTTGCAGGAGTGTTGACTACATGATGAACAACTCTGTAAGAAGATGGTACCACATAGAACCTCCTGAAGAGAAACTCGTCCATCACAGGAGGTAGCAAATGATGCGGTTACCACAGCAACTGATATCAGTGTGAAAAATAAACTTGTGTCATGGTCGAGTAGATACCTCGCCGGATTGTCGATCACAAGGTTCGCGGTTCGAATCCCGCTGCGGCACTAATATCCTTTAGCAAGACATTGATCTACATTTGCCACACTCAACCCAGGCGATGTAAATGGCTACCTGGCAGGAATTGATTCCTTGAAATGCTATAGCGCCGTAATGGCCGCCTTGCTAAAGCCAGGGTAATAATCAGGGCAGTGCCAGGATCGTCACAACGTGACGGACACGTGCGCTTTATAAGAAGCCACCATTATTATTATTATTAATGGTACTGTTAGTATTCAATTTCAGTATTCATCGGCTGTCTGCCAGAAGGTTGTAACAGCTATGTATTGTCAATGGCAGTATAATGGCCTTCTTGCGGGCAGCCAAAGAATGATGAAACTCCCTCTCTACAGTGTGTGTGCTTCCAATGTTCTTTGAAAATCTTCCTTTCCATTGCCTTTCAGGAAAAATTGTTTTAAACTTGTTTTTACATTTTATTCTAAATTGTCTATTCTTTTCAAAATTAAATTACATAGTTTTTTCCTGAAAGTTCCCTTAAAGCCCCACTGCACTACTTGTAGCTACTTGCTCCCTCTATATATCAAACAATGCCCAAGTTCTTGTTGGTCCCCCATGATCCTCTCTTTCTTATGTTAATTGAGAGCTGAGTTGAGGAGATAACCACCTGTCAGTGACCAGCAGGGTGGTCTAAATGTGTATCTATTTAGTGTATCTATTGAGCCATGTATTCTACATGTAGTATTTGGTCTGGTTTCTTCATCTTCCTTTTCTTAAGTTTGTGTACGGTTTTAAAAATATAGAAAAATTACAAGATATTCAAATCTCGAACCAGAATTCCAAGACTACCTAAAATGTTAAAACTCTTCTCCTGGGGTGGTATTATGTACATTAGGTTACCAGTACCTTTTATGTTTAGTAGCATAACAATGTTAATTGTTGTAACAATTCAAAATTAAGACAAGTCATTGTTTAATGATTGCTAGGCTGACTGTATATAGAGTTCAAAAGTATTTCCAGGGCCCTCAGCTTGCATAAAAAGTTGCGTTTGAATGCAACTAAATAAATTAAACGCAACTTGATTTTCAACCCATCAGGATCGCGTATTTGGGACTTGCGTTTATTTTTTTATTTATCGACATACCGGTATGTACAGTAAAACCTGTATATAAAGACCACTCAAGAGAGACAAGAAAATTGGTCTTTATTGGCAGGTGATCTTCAGGTACAGGTTCCTTTAGTAGTAGTACATTTTTCAGAAATGGGTAAACCGTGGCAATTTAACTCATCATGTGTGAATGAGTTTATCAGCACATGCAATGAAGTGAAAACAAATTTTTGATTTATTAAATTTATTAAATTGTATTTTATTATATCTGAAAAGCCTAGACTATTTGTGTGGTTATTGTTTTGTGGCAATTAGCTAGTCTTAGTCGAGTGTACAGAGTTGAATGTCCTTTTGGCAATGTGGTCGGGTGATGTGAATTATGTGTGATGTCAAATAGCAAGATCTCTCCCATTTGTTTTGTGTGTGCCCGTTAGCCAAAATATCTTGCTTTCAATCCTGATGACGGAATACAAAAATTCTTAATGGCAGACATTTGAAATGTGTTTGCAAATAATGAACCACAGAAAAACAACCTGTTCTAAATCAGTTACTGTGTGTTCAGTTGTAAAGCAATGGTAATAATTGATATCAAGAAACGATTTTCAGTTGTAAAGCAATGGTAATTCTTGACATGCACGATCAGTGGACGTTCACACTGTTCTCTTCCACTCAATCTAAAAGTCCCTATTGCTCTCGGAGAGGACTTAAAGTAGAGTCCCCTGTTTGCTATACTTGGGAGCATACACTTTTGGCAGTCGGGTAAAAATAGAGAAAACAAAATAATTCATGTTGGCGAGTGCATTAGAGAAACATGTACTTCGTAGAGATCAAGTCACAATTTGATAATGAACAAGACATTTTGAGTTCCTTATCTGCTCAACCGAGTGCAGTACATATCACTAATGCACAAGCTTCACACCATCAATTATTTGTTTTACAGAAACAGGTCGGCAATATGAATATAAAGCCAAGAATAAGCAACAAACCCAATCAAAATTTCAATTTTCAATTCAACGTGTCATGGGGGCCAACATTTGCTTTGAATTATTTCACAGTACATGTGTATTAAAACGCAGCCTAAAAGTGTAATGGGCGTCTCAGTGTGTGTATTTCATCGCATTTCAATTATGCACGCGCGAGAGATGCGCACGAGTCCAGCTCGGCCGTGCATTATCACTTTCAGCAGTGGTTTATCACTTATTAACTTCAACTTTCTTGCACAGTAGGAGTGATAGGAAAGAATAATTCATGGTCATGTGGTGTCATTTGACCAATAAGACATTCTAGAACCATGTTTAATTAATAACTAAGATGAGCACATTTCATTAAATCATCAAATTTGACTCTGAACAGAAAACACGACAAAGTGATAACTAAAAGTTAGCTTGCATTTCAAGACTTGTTTTACTATTTAACCACAAAAAAAGAAATTATCACATTTTAATTTTTTTCTTCAACAGGACAATGTCCTCAAAACATACACGGAGCAACACTATACAAAACAAATAAATCTTTTTTTTCTTTTTTGAATTGAACATATTCACTTGGTAACTTTTCATATCTTACACAATGTACAAACTGAAAACTCATAAGATATATGAC
The DNA here is from genome assembly GCA_035222895.1 of Strongylocentrotus droebachiensis. Lineage (NCBI taxonomy): Eukaryota > Metazoa > Echinodermata > Echinoidea > Camarodonta > Strongylocentrotidae > Strongylocentrotus > Strongylocentrotus droebachiensis. Next base: position 121,149 of record JAVYIG010002775.1, read on the forward strand.
AACCACTTCTTATATTCAACATCATTTTAAATGACACAAGGAATTAACTGAATTCATTATCTTTTGGCACCTACAAAAACAAAAATGTCCGTAATTACATCAAAATAGGGTCAAACATGAAAATATTCAAATCATCGAGCATCATAACTTTTCCTTCACTTTTCACCATTCTGAAATACATTTAAAACTCAAGGAAGCATAAAATGATAATTTCTGCAAAATAAAACATGACAAAAATAGTGCAGGTTCTTTCATTTTCTAATCCATCTCAAATTTGTTCCATTCTAGCAAAATAATTGTCGACCAGGTTCCACAACTTACTGATTAGTTTGTAAGCAAATAAAATCATAGTTCTATAATCATGCCCCGTTGTCATTTTCTACAAATCAATTCAAAATGAGGTCCGACACAACTGCCCAATCATTCCTTGACCCAAAACACTTAATGAAAATCAGCAAATTTGATTTAAATGAAAAAGCACATTTTCTAGATTGGAGAAATTACACGGAGGATACCATAATGGCATATATCCTTGAATTCATATTTCTTTCAGTACTGTTAGGCAATTAGGTCATAGGAGGTTTAAATTGGAATTGAACTCCTTTTGCATGTTAACTTCCAAAAGAAATAGATGTTTTAAAGAATGTGAATAGTTGTAAGGGTCATGAAAATATATCATTAACAATAAGTTAATTAGGCCGACTTTTCTTCAAGCACAAGTAAATCTGATGTTACAAACAAAATTCTTTTAAGCACTAAAACGTGCACTCTTCATCATAAAAAAAATCTTAATCTTAAAGGTACTATGTCCCTTTTGCAGCCAACCTAAAATGCTGTAGAACTTTGCAGGAATTATGAATATGTCATGTATGTCCTATCTGTGAAATTTAAACGTTAGCAGTGTCCTCATATTCAAATCATGCAAGGAAACCTGTTTACTTGCTAGACTTCACTGTCAGACACTATTGAGTGACTGACTGGCTTATTTTCTTCTTTGGTAATAACATATATGAAAAGAGTTGTAAAGGGTACATGAGCATTTGTTTACATTAATAACCCACTTCTTGTGATGGCCAAGATTAAACTGATTGAATCTTTGCGCAGCATAAAACGTATGACCATTCGGTACAATTGTCTGAAAATCAAGACTATTACTTTTGGGCTCTATAGCCCTAAAGTCGATTTGACAACTAATAGTCGTTATTTTCCCACTTGAAGACATTTTCAAGCCCCACCTTTTTTAGGGAAGTTCTAAATTAGTATTATCTTTCAAATGCAGTTGGAATTTAACTTTTTCATTTTTTTGGCCTGCAAATGGGACATAGTACCTTTAAGTCCTGAAGGAGACATCAAGGTTGGGGTAACCAATTTCTGATTGTTAAACAATTGCCCCATTCTGATTGTTAAATAAGAGACATGAATCTTAATACATTTGTTTAAATTCAACATTAATATTAAAGGCAATATGGAACTCTCGTGAATACAGTACAATCACTTTACTTGCATCGATATGCAAAGCTCATAACATTTTTTGGCCTGCAAATGGGACATAGTACCTTTAAGTCCTGAAGGAGACATCAAGGTTGGGGTAACCAATTTCTGATTGTTAAACAATTGCCCCATTCTGATTGTTAAATAAGAGACATGAATCTTAATACATTTGTTTAAATTCAACATTAATATTAAAGGCAATATGGAACTCTCGTGAATACAGTACAATCACTTTACTTGCATCGATATGCAAAGCTCATAACAAAGTAGAAATAGTTGGAGCCTGTACAAAGCTTCTAGCATACACATTGCAACCCTTCGGAGAGAGAGTTACACTCACACACAAAATAAAGCACATTCTCATATTTACAAAATACCAGCTTGTTTGCGCTCCAAGGGAAACCCCCCAAATACTTGTGAATCAACAGAACAAAACAAAGCATGGTCAATCTACAAAACGAATGAGTATGTACAAGGTATGCATCAAAATCAACGATTGAAGCATACAACTCTGTGTTATGTACAAATACTGATAACTAGTGTCATATTTAATATCCCTAGTCTCTCTGAAAGCAGACTCCAAAGTCCAAACTAACCAACCAACAATACCTTGGCCATTGGGGCTATGTAATTTCATGTTCACTCTACTGTCATTTTTTTGTCTGTCTCTCCAGAGTAACTGTGGTATATGAGACCGTATATGCATAAAATCATCTACCATAATCAATGTGTCAATTTTGTATTTCCCTTCAAAATAGAATGTTTGATATACGCATATGTGATAAATTAGCAAACAAAATTATAATTCATATCATTTCCTCCATATGTATGAAACTTTGATATCTTTTCTTTTTGCTAAACCTCAAGATACATGTATGACACAGATTTAACTGTTCCACACGAACAGACGGGGAAAGGAAAGTATGTATACATGAACAAAATGCTGAACAGTCTGAGATTCAACAAGAAATATAATTTACTTTTACTCAAATAAAACATGGAATGCTTAAAATCCTGCACGGTTTCAACTTAAACATATGAATAATTGCAAACATAATGAGAATATGATACAAGAATTACCATCCCCCCCCCCCCCAAACAAAATAATAAGGATTTATCATTTTACACATGTATCAGACATATTTCTTTTACAAGCATTTATGGCACTGTAAAAAAACAAAATTAAGTTCTATATCACAAAAAATTATTACAAAACATAAATATATCTACAAACTTTTATACTGATATCACCAGGCACTAATTATATTCATACACACATAGACTTTACAACGAAATTGAACATAAAAATGCACAGTTAACATGAAAAACACAATTGTGTGTAACATCATACTTCAATCCACTTTACAAAACACATACAGTGTAATAAAATACTTTCTTTCATCTGTTTTTCATCAGAACATGGATCAGGATTCTCTTTTTACAATAAGCAAAATATGAAGCAGAATACATTAATCAATACTATTGTCACTTCATGGTAATGTGTAACATGTAAACGGCTGGAGCATACAAGTTGAGTGTAACTGCAACAACAAAAGAGTAGCTCCTTCCACTGAATTTCACACAAAAATAAATCTTTTCTCCTTGACCTTCGTCATGAACAACAAATTCAAAACAATCTGAAGGAGTTCTATAGCGTTTGTATAAAAAGCACTCACATGATTTTCTTCAATTTCATAATTTGGTCAATGTATAAACCAAGATGCATTAATAGCATCACTCCCTTCAACCTCCTCAACTATACTCAACTGAAAGTGTAATTACAGAAACATTATTTCCCACACACAAAGGCTCGTCCAGATACGAAGTGATAAACAGCAGCTGGTTTTTGTAATGTGTATTAAAGTAAATGGTAACTGCACATTAAAAAGGTGTTCACTGAGCCCTGTGTTGTAAGATACAGAAATGCAAAGCATACTACACTTACGTAATTATAAGAAGAAAAAAATAAGGAAAAAAATGCAGCAGTTTTCCATGTCATATCTTAACAAGGCTTAAATCAACAACACATATATACAAATATTGTATTCCAAGGTTCGATCTTCTTTCATCCTCTTTTTCAGCCTATTTGAAACATTTATGATGAAATTTGATACATGTATGCAAGATGCTTGGCCAATATGTCTACATGTGTAATAATATTACCCCACAGGATGTTACAATATAGGGCTATAGGTGGCCGCACAGGGTTTGAGAATAGCTAGTAAAGTAGAGATAGTTACGTGACCGGAAGTCATGCTCCTTAGGTCAAATTCAGTTCCCTTCAATAGAGATGGTATGTGGGAGGGAGTTATTTGGACCTTCATGAATTGACCTTAAAGCATGTGAATGTACCAACTACCCCTCTCAATATGCTATGGTTTGCAGGTACTGTAAGACCAAAGCAATGAATATAGATTGTACGATGACACATGCTTCAGCCACAAATGCTCCACTACACATTTTTACCACACGCCAATTTTAACTAGAACCCTGGACACTATACATATCCCATAAACCTAACCGTAACTTAAGCCATTGTAAACGAGGCCTACAAATGCTCTGGTGACAATGGCACCATGATCAATTTATAATACTAATCGATTCCCAACTATTGACTACTAGTCTAGACCCAACACAATACCTCTCCCTAATGCTAACATATATAACTGACCTAACCCAAATTGCAGCCAACACCTACATCTTTGACAAACTAAAGCCTGCAGCAAATGTCATAAAAGCTAATGTCGGATCACCCTGTGCAGTCCCACCAAAGGGAAATGGCATAAGTAAGTGGCCGGTACATTTCAGTAATCAGTAGTCTTTGCACAAAATAACCACTGATTAATCACAACCACAGAAACTATATCTTAACTTCTCATAATACTGGTGGGGAGGGGGTGGGGGTAATCAGCATTGGGATGTAACAGACCAATTTCAGCAATGGATACAATTTTGTATGTGATGTTGTAATCCGTAACCCAATTAAGGCTTGACCACTGATTCTCCACTGCCTGGCCATTCCAAATCTTGGACCTTTTTACTCACTAGTCTGGATTGCCATTGTCTGGGGTGTTATGGTACATGTACACTGTAAGTGTGACAAAATTCAACTGTGGCAATCCGCTGCTAGTTTCAATAGTCGACTACAGCCTGTAAAGAGTTTCTTTTTTATGTTTTTTTTTTTTTAATAAGACAAATCAATTTAACAATGAAGGACCAGTTATATTTTGAGCAATGACAGTGAATAATAATAATTTAAAAACAATGAAGAATTGAATGACCAATTATTTGACAGCTGCGCCTTTGCCTGGAACTCAAACCACTGGAAATGAAGCATGACGTTTAAAAGAGTAAGGTGCAAGGCTACGACATACAGGGTAGGATGTGAATCTATACACAGCGGTTACACGTCCATCTTCAACCCAATTGAAGCTTGACTGCTGCCGATCCATTCCACACCCTGGTCACCACCATCTGACAACGTTGCGGCAATCACCCTACAACTTGTTGCTGCTGTTGCTGCCTCTCCAGCTCCTCCACGCTTAGGATCTTCTGCCCGCTGGGAATGGTCGGCGGTATCTGACCCATGGGTTGCTTGAGAAGGTCGGGACCGAACCACTTAGCCAGGTGATTGACAGGGGAGCGCCGGTGATCCATGCCCCCGCCAATCTGGGGAAGCGAAGGGTGGTTGTGGTGGTGGCCCATCAGAGGATGCTGAAGGGTGGTGCGACTTGGTTGTTGCGGCTGTTGCTGCTGCTGTTGGGGTTGCTGGGATGATGGAGTATGCGCGGCCTTGCCGTCTTGATGTTGCTGGTGATGTTGGGAGGGGTTGGTAGCTTGGTGACGTTGCTGCTGCTGCTGGAACAACTCTGTCAATTTAAGCAGCGAAATTTATTCATGTTAAAGATAAACTTTAGTACTGGTAATGCGATTGCATTGTGAAAGAAAAGGTGTGGAAAGGAACAGAAACAGTTGATTATCTAGCATGTAAGTATTGGTGTGTACTGCAAGGTTCTGGAGTCATCAAAATCATAATAAATTTGACCGAGTCTTGGTAAAGTAACAAGCACTGTACACAGAAAGCTATATATGGGACAACACACATGGTGTCGGGGCTAGTACTACCTTGATTTCCTTGTCTTTCTATGGTCATTACTCAGCCAGTATACATTTTCTTCCAAAATTGTTTGGCACATGTCATTTATTCGTAATCTTGAACATTCAGTGTAAGTTTCGTTTGATTCTGTGAGAATTAATTTTCTATTTTTTACCAGAACTCAAGTTTATCTTTAATATTCCATTTTTGTGTAGCATATCGTCTCCAGACAGTCATAACTCTATGACTGGTCATTGGTAAGTGCTAATGACTGGTCATTAGTAAAATCATGTTATAAATCATCATTGACTCTATGTGAAAGGGTAGGATTAAACATTATATACCTCACTTAAGAAATCCAGCCATCTGATTGGTCGAATTGCATTCATAAACTTCAACTGTTCCTGTAAAATTCTCGGTAACCATGCTTAAAACATTTCAATATTTTTAATAACCATGGTTATTAAAAATAGTTGGTCAGCCTCCATGGTTACCCCATAGGTTTACATGTTAAAAAATGGTTTGAGCGATGGAGGATACCGTATGTGTGCGAAGGATTGGTCGGTAATTTCAATACAATTGAATCTCGATCGATCTTACCAAGGAGTTACTACATTTTATCTTGCATTGTTGACATGAAGACGAAAATAAACTTCCAAAAACAAAAAAACAACATCTGCCGATAGATCTTGATCTAAGTTCGTGCCAATATGCATTGCAAAAGTAAAAGAAGAGTCCGTATATGGAGCTTTTGCGAAGCATTCATCACACGCAAAGCCGGTTTCAATCCATCTAATATATATATTGTACAAAACTGCCAAGCATGTAACATCGCGCGATGGCCGAGAGGTCTGAGGCGCTGACTTTAGATACATCACCTTTTGTACGCAAGAGTTCGAATCTCATCTTCGACAAAAAAAAAGAAGTATTTTTTATTTTTTATTTTTTAGTCTATTTTTTTTTGGCATATAAAAGTATTAATGACTGCTTTAATATTCGAGAAATAGTTGTTTTATTACGCTCTCGGGAAGGTTACAATTGGGCTATTGCCCTCGGCACGCCTCGGGTAATAGCACAATTCTAACCTTCCCTTGAGCGTAATAAAACAACTATTTCTCTCAAAGCAGTCATTAATACTATACTATTCTACCTCTCAGGAGACGATATCACATTTCTTTATGCACTTACAAAATGCATTAGAAATTCTAACCGGCTTATTACCAGAACATCAAACCACTTTACATCACCTACTCAGTGATGTAGGACTTAAAATTTGATCGGCATTCATCATGAAAATATCACTGGTTCTTGTTCAATCGTTCTTTCCAAAAGTAGTTTGGAAACATAGCTTGAGCTTTGATAACCATAAGCAGTGTACATTGCATTTTAAGGGAATAAAACCTGAAGAAACCAATTGAACACCTGGGACAATATGAAACAAGTGCGAATATGATTTGAATATAGACACATGCAATGGACAAAAATTGGAACCCTAAACCCTCGTTTAGATATGAACACAGCGTTTCATTTATGCTGATGTAAACTGCAATATGCTTCACATTTGTGTCTCTTAAAACACAGAGCTTGGTGAATACACGCAAGACCTTTGTTGGGCGCAGTTGCCATTAATTAACACATTAAAAAAAAAAACAGAAGGGACATTTCACAACAGTTTACTGTGTCATATCTGAACAAGCGTCACATGAATGAACTACTGTACCAAACAAGCTTCCGCACACAGTATTACTACTCACCAGCCTGCTGCTGCAGGTGGTTCATGTTGGCTTGTTGCTGCGGGTTAGATCCACTCTGCTGCTGCTGCTGCTGCATACCTCTGACAAGGTTGCTTTGATGCTGCTGTTGCTGCTGTAACATCTGCTGTAGATTGTGTTGTCCCATAGCTCGATTCATGTTCTGTAATAAAAACAAACAAACAAGTATTTTATATACATATTTTTCTTTTCATTAGGCTTCTACACAAGCTAGTAGAGTAAAGAGAAATGCATAAATAGAAGTCACACTCTTTCACAGGTCAAATTCATGAAGCAACACAAATAATAGTTCCCTCCTATAGCGGTTGTTTGACCGACTATTTGGAGTTACATGAATACACCTTTCCACAGGCAGTTGTGCTAGATATTGTACCACGAGACGTAGACTTACTGACCAGTATATTGACACATATTGGTTGTGGTTTCCCTCTCATTTTGGGCGGTACCCCCCTCACATTGGGCAGTACAATACTACGTATACATAGGCAACCTAAATGATATATACAGTAGGCTTGTGGTTGCACCAAGTGAGAGAGAGGGAAGATTGGGAAGTCCTGAAAAGGACTCTCGATATATTTCTTTCTTGAGTGTGTTTAGACCTCCCTCTCTCTCACATGGTGCAACCGCAAGCCCACTGTATATCTACATCACCATGCAAGCCGATACTTATATGCAGCATCTAAATGATATATACAAGACAATGTGAGGAACGGATTGGCTGAACTGTGGTGGCGGTACCCCTCTCATGTTGGGCGGTACCCCTCTCACATTGGGTGGTACCATACTACATATACAAAGGCAACCTAACTGATATATACAAGACAATGTACGGAATGGATCGGCTGACCTGAAGATTGAACTGTGGTGGTGGTACCCCTCTCATGTTGGGCGGTACCCCTCTCACATATATAGCCTCAATGAGGGCGCAATGAGGGCGCAACTACCGCGAATTTTTGAGAATCTTCTGTGCAATTTATATGAATTTCATGAACTGAACTGACTTTAATCTGACGATATCACAACACTGACAATAGAAGGAGTATTGTAAACTCTGAAAGGGAGAATTTTTCATCATGTAAGTACTTTTGAACGTCGTATAGGTTGTCTTTGAATTTTAGATCGACGCCATAAATTATACTACATTCCCACATGTGACAATCGATGTATAGTCTTCATGGCCAAGATAACGACAAACAAGTATAAAGGTGAACCGGGAACCGACAACTTTCGTTATAGACTACCAAAGAATATCACTGAAACCTCTATTTTGTATGTTATTAATCTACTACATCGGGGATTAACTGTTCCAGATGAAATAGACGTGAATGACTTCTATCTTGGTGAACTAAGCATAATATACCCGAATTTGAACATCGAAATTGGTCGCCATTTCATATTACAACATGTCGACCCTCAAACACAGGATAAAGAGTCGTCTTTTTTTAACGATAGTGTAAACTCAGTGATTGATTCCAGTATTGGACCTCCAAGCCCAATCCCACCGTCATGCCCATTAGTATGTCAACTATGTGGCCTACAATCACCACCTGGAGAACCGCTATGCATGAAATGTAGATGCACCCCACAACGCCTAGATCAGCTAGCTTCAGATATCAAGGAACTTAAACATGCAGTTAACGCCCTCCTAGAAAAGCCATCTTCACGACCTGCCCACCCTCCCCCTGTTCAGAATGAGAATGTCAACCAAAAATCTTCAAGCCCCAGAACTTCCTTCATGACAGCGGGAACACGATTACCTCCTCCCCGTCAACCACCACAGAGACCGAAACAATTTGACCTGCGTGGACCTGTATTTCCATCCATCTCTGGATCGGTCCAGACACATCAAGGCCCACCTCCCCAACCATTAATGGCTCAACCGCGGCTTCCACCCAGTCAACTTCGTAGACCACCGTATCAGTACTTGCCTGGAACCTCTGGTCAAGCCCCCCTGAACCCATCATTCCGACCACCATTGGGCCAGCCTCCACCCAGTCAACCTTGGAGAAGACAACGCGTAGACCCCATGTACCCCACCATGAATGGACCTGCCTACCACGCTGGAACTACTTATGCCAATGGATCCTCACAAAATCAATTCATGGGACCGTCATATGTGGATCCGCTCATCCCACCAAGTCATCAACGTCAAGCACCTTGGCACAGATCGTCAGACTTGGGTCGTGGAAAGGAGCTCATGCCCCGCCCTACATATGCCTCAGTACTTCAAGGACCAGGATGTGAGTACTGTGGAGAACCAAACCACAATGCATTAAGCTGTCGACATGGTGCGCCTTTGCAATGCAGAAACTGTCTCGAGTATGGTCACAAGATAAAAAACTGTTATATATGAACATTAGGCCAAGAAGAGAGCGCCACAGTACATCATGGCCACTCTGTAACTGCTCAAGAGGAGAATGAATATGATAACCGTGTTTCCATTATAACTGCTAATGATATTTCTGATAATGTTCATCATACCACAAATCTAAAACATAGTAATGAATATTCCAAATGTAACTTTAAATTATCTAAACATAATGGCCTTAAAGTCGGGCATTTAAATGTTAGGAGTTTATTAGATAAAATAGATGAGATTCGATTATTACTTATGAAAATAAAATTTGATGTCTTATGTATTTCAGAGACATGGCTACATGATCTGATAAATGATAATGATGTTTTTATAGACAATTATGTAATAATTCGTAAGGATAGACCAAAGACTATGAACAAGAAAAGAGGTGGTGGTGTTTGTGTATATATTTTAAAATCTATTCCATACACATTGCGACATGATCTAATAAGTAATTCATTGGAAGGTATTTGGTTTGAAATGTTTTTTAATCATGAACAAGTATTGATGTCTTGTATTTATAGACCACCAAATGCTGATGTATTATATTTTAATAATTTATTGGATGTATTAGAAAAGGTGTCACAAGAAAAAAAGGAACTTATAATATTAGGTGATCTTAATTATGATTACATCTTAGACCATAATTTATGTAATAATCCAATTAATTTGATCGAAAACTTATTTCTCATGACACAATTAGTGTTGAAGCCTACTAGGGTTACAAGCAATTCTTCAAAATGTTTAGATCATATTTTAACTACGATACCTGAAAGACATGCTGTCACCAATGTTGCAAAGATTTCATTAAGTGACCATTATCTCATCTATACATGCATAAATTTTTCAATGACCAAACATAATAATCACAAAGAGGTTACTTTTCGTGATTATCAACGATTTGATAGAGATGTTTTTTTACAGGACTTAGAAAGAAGTTTTGATACCAGTAATCTTGATTTTGAAGATGATATGTATAATATTGATGAAAAATGGTTTAAATGGAAATCAACTTTTACTAAGGTATGTGATAAACATGCACCTCTTAAAACTATGCGTATGAAACAAAGATATTGTCCCTGGATTTCAAAAGAATTAGTCCAATTGATTTATAAAAGAGATTTTTTAAAGAGGAAATCTGATATCGACCCAGCAATAAAAAAAGATTATAAATGCATAAGAAACCGTATTACTAGATTAAGACGTGATAATAAGAGGGATTATACCAAGGATGTTATTCGAGATTGTAAAAAAGATAGTAAAAAAATATGGCGTGAGCTGAATAAGATCACCGGCAGGAAACGTAAAAATGATGTATTGCCTAATGAATTAAGTGCTGATAAATTGAACAATTTTTTTGCGTCAGTTGGAAAAATGAATAAGCCAAAAAATGACGATTTTAGCTGGAAACATCCAGAATGTATTTATAGTTTTGAATTTCAAAGACTAAAGGAAAGTGTTGTTTATGAATTGTTATGCAAATTAGGAAATGTAAGTAATCTTGACCTATTTAATGTAGATTCTAAATTGCTTTGTATTGGAGCATCAGTTCTATCTAAACCATTAGTTTTACTATATAATGCAAGTCTAAGAAATGGCTCAGTTCCGTCTGATTGGAAAATATCAAAAGTAACACCTATATATAAGGGTAAGGGAAAAAAAGATGATCCAACCAACTATAGACCAATATCTGTAACCTGTCATGTAATTAAAATTTTAGAGAAAGTCATCCAAAAACAATTATTGAATTATCTTCGCTTGAATGAATTGATTTCTATTGATCAATCAGCTTTTCTACCCAACCATTCAACCAATACATGTATTCATAGAACTATAGATGATTGGCTGGAATCTTTTAATGAAAAAGAATTAGTAGCTGCGTGCTTTTTAGATATTTCCAAATGTTTTGATTCAATTGACCATAAATTATTACTTAAGAAACTACAATGTTATGGTATAAAGGATGAACAGTTGAAATGGTTTAGTAGTTATTTGTTTGAAAGGAGACAAATGGTTTTCTGTCATGGTATACTCTCAAACTCAAAGACATTATCAAATGGAATACCTCAAGGGAGTGTCCTCGGACCAATCTTATTTCTACTTTTTATTAATGATATAGCTCAGTCTTTGAAGACATGTACCTGTAATATGTTTGCTGATGATGTTGTTATATATACTTCTCATAAAAATATTGATGAACTAACCATATTGTTACAAAATGATGTTCATTCAATACATAGATGGTATACTCAGAATAATTTAAAAGTTAATGCTGAAAAGACCAAAATTATGCTTTTAAGTACACGTAAAGCATATAACTTGAATATATACATGGATGGAACGAAAATGGAACAGGTTCATAATTTTAAATATTTAGGGGTGGAAATTGATGAACACCTTACTTGGGATATTCATGTTAAAAGACTTACCAGATTGATTTCTATGAAACTGTTCTCATTACGTAATATGTCCCAATATTTAGATGTCAAATCCTTAAAGCTCATGTATAATACAATTATTTTACCATGTATTGACTATTCATGCACAGTCTGGGGAAATTGCTCAAGGCAAAATAAAGAGTTACTCTTAAGATTACAAAAGAGAGCAGCACGTATAATTACATCCAACTATGACTATGAAAATGTTAGAGGTGATGATTTAATAAAATTAATGAAATGGCAATCATTTGACGAAAGGAGAAATTATTTTTTAGCTGTTTTAATGTATAAATCTGTACATGGTATTGCACCAACACATCTGTGTAATGCTATTGAAATGGTCTGCGATAGACATAACTTAAATACTAGAGCCGCTGACAAAACAAATGTAATATTACCAAAACCTAATCTAGAATGCTTTAAGAACAGTCTTATGTACTCAGGAGGAGTTATCTGGAACTCATTACCTATTAACTTACAAAATTCTACATCTATTTCTTCATTTAAATACCTTTATAAAAGATTGTACTTTCATTAATGTTGTAAATAACCAATATCCTCATGGATGTGTGTATATATATATTTTTTTACCCTACTGTAATAAATACAAGTTGTTAGTTTTGTTTTTTCTTACATTGTTTCAAATCATTCTTTTGTGATCCTGGGTAAACCTTTGAATGTAAATATATGTATCCAGTTGCTGGTTATTTTATCAAATGTTATATTATTCAATATTCATTAATCTATTCATGTTTTGCATATTTCAATGATATTTGTACTTCATTGATATATTGTATTTCATTGTTTGTATTTTACCATGTATGTATATACAGGACCAATATGAAAAACAGCCTTGGTTGATATTGTCATCCTGTATAAATATTTTTAAATAAATAAATAAATAAATAAATAAATAACATTGGGCGGTACCATACTACATATACAAAGGCAACCTAACTGATATATACAAGACAATGTAAGGAATGGATCGGCTGACCTGAAGATTGAACTGTGGTGGCGGTACCCCTCTCATGTTGGGCGGTACCATACTACATATACAAAGGCAACCTAACTGATATATACAAGACAATGTAAGGAATGGATCGGCTGACCTGAAGATTGAACTGTGGTGGCGGTACCCCTCTCATGTTGGGCGGTACCATACTACATATACAAAGGCAACCTAACTGATATATACAAGACAATGTAAGGAACGGATTGGCTGACCTGAAGGTTGAACTGTGGTGGCGGTACCCCTCTCATGTTGGGCGGTACCATACTACATATACAAAGGCAACCTAACTGATATATACAAGACAATGTAAGGAATGGATCGGCTGACCTGAAGATTGAACTGTGGTGGCGGTACCCCTCTCATGTTGGGCGGTACCATACTACATATACAAAGGCAACCTAACTGATATATACAAGACAGTGTAAGGAACGGATTGGCTGACCTGAAGGTTGAACTGTGGTGGCGGTACCCCTCTCATGTTGGGCGGTACCATACCAGGTATCATCATGCCTCTCATCAGGTTGGCTTGCATGGCTGGGGGTAGCATCATAGCAGGGTTCATTGGTACACGAGCTTGCTGTTGCTGCTAGAGATAGGGAAACAAAAAATGTAAGATAACCTTTCTGCTCTTGGACATATTGTGAATAGTGGTTTTCATTTTTATACAAAATACAGTCAAACCTGCTTTAGTGACCACCTATCTACAAAGACCACACTTGTTGTTTCCCTTGAAAATGGTTTCTGATTGAATCATGTACTAAAGGAACCTGTCTACAAAGACCACCTGTCTACAAAGGCCACTTTTTGTGTTTCCCTTGGGCGGTCGCTTTAGACAGGTTTGACTGTATTTAGCAATGCCCACAAAAAAAAATCTTCACATCAACCGATTGTACAGCAAGTGGTAAATGAATGATCAAATGCTACTAAAGTTGACTAAAATGAGTACAGCTAGATTCATTGTGGTCACTAGATCAACAAGTCAGATTCATTCATAATACAAAATACTTAGTGGCAATGGATAATTATTATGGAGAATACAACATCTGTATAAAGAATACTTAGGATCAACTGACTGTTAACATACACCAAAGTATCTTTGGACTATCGAGAGCCACAAGGGTTTTCACACATATCAAGGGGTCAGTTACACAAAGACGTAACACCATTTCGGCCATTTTGAGAAAAAGTGGTTTATGTGTCACTGAGCACTTGTGCCTTAACCCTATGTTAACTGGGGGGGGGGGGGTCAATTTGACCCCCCCCCCCCTGTAGAAATTTCGCGACTACTCCGAAACCGCGGCAGATATAAAATGTTCCTTTCACGACTTTTTACTTTCGAGTCTTACGCATCTTTTAAAACAATTTTTTCGAAAATCGGACTTACGGTTACAAGGTCACGTGACCTTTTGTCTTTGCATGTCAGCCCGAAAATCGCTCATTTTCATGATTTGTGTACAAAACATATGTAAAAGTCATTTTTCCTAAAAATAGATAAAACATTGCTTATTGAGTCTTGTTTAAAGTTTAGATGTTTGTTTTGGGGTCAAAATAGTTGGATTGTAGTTATAAATGAAATAAAACAACAAAAACAATAAAATACATAAGTTAAAAAAACAATGAAATACATAAGAAATTATAAAAACAAGAGATAACAAAAGGAATAACCTGGCTCTTCCAATTTTTTGTGTTGTATTATTATTCCAAAGGGTCTAATAAATATATGTAGTGAAAAAGAATACTTAAATATGAATAATCTATGATTTATGGGCTGAAATGTGAATTTTATGACCTTATTTGCATAAATTAGCATAAATATGCAAATGAGTGAATTTTTCAAAAATTCGAAATTAGTATAGTATTCTTTACACTTCACTTGACATGCATGCAAATTTTCGCGGCGATCGGCGGTGAAACGGCCGAGATCTTAGGGGGGGGTCAAATTGACCCCCCCCCCCCCCCCCCCCCAGTAAAAACCTGGTCTGAAATAGCCCAGTTAAGATAGGGTTAAGTCTATATTAAGTCTATGTTTCACAAGCAGACCTGCCAACCTCTGGAGTTCAAAAACTGTATTCTTTAGTCCCAAAAGTTGTATTTTACTGACAAAAGTTGTATTCTTTAAAATAAACACGGATTTTTACGCGGATCAATGACTCTTACAGTTTCTACCTACAGGAAGAATTTTTTTTATTGATCATTGGTTGAATATGCATGATTTCGTCATGCCTGGTGTGTTCGATGAACCAAAGAACATCCCCAAATTGCCGATGTGAGATGCTTGTAGGATACTTTACAGGACAGAATGGACATTTTGCCATTGAAAATGGTGGACGCACACACAAAATATTAATAAAATAAAGAAATATTTAAAAAAAAATTTTGTTTTTGAAAATCGTATTTTATGAAGGAAAATCGTACTGTCGTATTTGCTTCTAAAAATCGTACTAAATACGACTAAATCGTACTGGTTGGCAGGTCTGCACAAGCCATTGACTTCAATGGGGTGTTGAGTGGAGTTAACTCTTTGTGTTTCCTGGAAAGCCCACATTTTTCTGAACATTTTAATATCAAATACTCATTTTGGCAAAATATGGAGTTACGTCTTTGTGTCACTGAACCCTCAATATATTCTTGAACACAATATATTACAATAGGGCTCACCTGCTGTTGTGATTGGGGATTCTGCTGCTGCTGAGCTGCTGCTGTCATACGGTTCATGGGGAAACCATGGTGTGACTGAACGTTGGGAGGAGTAGGCGGCTTAGCTGCCCTCTCTGCCATCCTCTGCGCCATGTCAGGCCTCTGCTGCTGGGCGGCGCCCAAACCAGGAGGTACCTGCCTGCCTTGCTGCAGGAAGGCCTGCTGCTGCTGCTGGAGCTGAGCTTCAGAGTGGAAGGCCTTCATTGGACCACCACCGCCACCACCCTGGATGTGTGGGTTCTTTGCTGCTATTTCAGATTGCTCTGGGGCACTGTGGTTGGGTGGGTCTCTCCTGCCATCCTGCTGGCCAGGACCGTGGGGGTGGTGAGGACCCATCAGCTGCTGCTGCTGCTGGGGAGTAGGTTGGGGTGGAATGACTTGGGCTTTATTATCCCCATCCAGCTGCTTATTTATCTCTCTCATTTTCTCTCCTCCTCCATGATTTAGAAGTGCTCCTGAATTAAAAAGTAAAAGACAAAAATGAAATCTTAAGCCTCGTTCAAGTGTAAACGAACAATTCTGCTCTTGTTGACAATATCTGTCATCAGCAACTAAATACCTTCACTAGTTAATTTTATCCTCATACAGTCAAGCTTGTGTTAGTGGCCACCTCTATATATAGGCCATCACTGCACAATGGTTACCTATAATGCCTCCCTCTGCAGGAAACATGCTGAAGAACCTGTCTAAAAAGTTCACCTGTCTACAATGGCCACTTTTTGTGTTTCACTTGGGCAGCCTGGATAGACAGGTTTTACTATACTTTACTTGCAGCCGGCAACACTGTAAACCCTATTATTTTTGCATGATTAATTTTTCGCGCTGAGAGACCCCAAAACATAATTGCAGGGTTCTTAAATTCGCGTTGCAAGCAATTCAGCCCGTTAAAAACACGCTTAACCCTATTTAGCCCGGGCTATTTTGAAACTGCATAGCCCGGGGGGGGGGCTTCTCAGGCCCCCCCCCTATGATCTCGGCCGTGAAATGCCCGATCGCCGCGAAAATTTGCATACATGTCAAGTGAAGTGTATAGAATACTATGGTAATTTCAATTTTTTTGAAAAATTCACTCATTTGCATATTTATGGTAATTTATGCAAATAAGGTCATTAAATTCACATTTTTGCCCATAAATCAGACATTATTCTTATTTAAGCATTCTTTCTCACTACATATATTTGTTAGACCATTTGGAATAATAATACAACACAAAAATTTGAAAAACCAGGGTTATTCCTTATGTTATCTATTGTTTTGATAATTTCTTATGTATTTCTTTGTTTTTTTAACTAATGTATTTCATTGTTTTTGTTGTTTTATTTCATTTCCAACTATAATTCAACTATTTTGACCCCAAAATAAACACCTAAAATCTAAACAAGACCAAATAACCAATGTTTTACCTCTTTATTTGAAAAATGAGAATTTCCATATGTTTTGTACACAAATCACAAAAATGAGCGATTTTCGGGCTGACATGCGAAGACAAAAGGACACGTGACTTTGTAATGGTAGGTCCGATTTTCAAAAAATTTCTTTCAAAAGTTGCGCAAGACTCGAAAGAAAAAAGTCACAAAATTTCAGTGCAAGATTTTCTTGCGTTAAAAAATTATCGCGAAAAATGTCGAGGGGGGGGCTTCTAAATAGGGTTAAGTCATGCTTATATTTTCGCGAGTTCTGAAATTCGCGCTTGCCGATCTTAGCGCAAAATCCGTGAAAATTAATGTACCGCAAATATTTCTACTTTTACAGTATGCAGCAGCAATGCTCTCTGGCATCTTACCTTGGTTATCAGTAGCAGGTTCTTGTACCGATGGTGCATCCCCCTTGCCTACGCCTTCCCCCGGTCTGCCCTGATTAGCAGCCTTTGCTTCAGCTTTGCTCTCATGCATCTTACGGATCACGGAGGTGGGCATGAAGGCAGCCGCTATTTTACTGGGCGTCTGTTGGATGACGGGAGAAACATACGATTAGAGATCTTGAAGAAAATGGATGATGTGTGTTGTGAAGTACAGGCAAAGATATATAAGACACAGTCGGGGTTGCTTTAGCAATAATAATCAGTATAGAAAGACCCCTTGCTCATTTATTGTTTAGACTACTGTTTTGTTTTCTATTGATTTGTGTTTCTTATAAAAACCTGTATCAAAGGAACCTCTGTATAAATACCACCTGCCTGCATAGACCAGTTTTGTTGTCTCCTTCGAACACTCTCTAAACATAAATTTGATTGAGTGCCAATGTCACAAGTTCACTGGTCAAATATTCCTAATCTTTTTTGTGTCTGTGTCTGATCACTTTGACTAAATGCATTACCCATCAGTGATAATATGTATCCCTGAAGTCTAACAATTTGATAAAATATTAATATCAATGGTCACTATTCTGCAAGGTATCAGTGTAATGTTTCTGTCATAATATGGTGTGTAACATTTTATCATCCTATTCTCAGATCTAGAAATAAGTCAATAACATTTAGTTATTGTCAAATGTTTCATGATGTCAAATGAGATGTAGGCCCGAATTCACAAAGGAGGTTCAGATTTAGCCCATGGTTTAAACCCTCATTAACATAACCCATGGTTTAAAATAAGCGCAAAATAAGTGCGACACAAGTCAGAGGTCCAATATTAGACGCGCGCAAGGCAAGGTACGCTTATTTTGCACTAATTTTTAAACCATGGGTTATGTAAATGAGGGTTTAAACCGTGGGTTAAATCTAAACCTCCTTTGTGAATTCGAGCCATAGTGTCTACCACATTTCAAACCATACCCTGTGACCAGGTGTTCCAGGAGGAGTGCCCGACGAAGGTCTCGGTGGTTGCTGTTGTCCAGGCTTGTTCTGTTGTGGGTTAGCTTGTTGCCCTGGATGCTGCTGCTGCTGTGGTGTTACCCCGGTGTTACCAACAACATGTTGGGGTGGCTTCTGAGGCTGTTGCTGCTGAGGATTTGCTTGATTGGCTTGACCAACAGCAGGAGATTTAGCCCTGATGGTAAGAAAAAGATTGAATGATTATTAAATCATCTGCTAATCCTTTGTATACTAGGTCTGAAATAATGCATCTTTATGTCTGTGTAATTTTCTTCTTCTTGTGGGTGTAATTATGTTGCTAGTTTGGAACAATATATCATGCAAAATCAATTAGAATGGTGTAATAATGCAAAATTACACTTATATGAGAACTATTTGACTAAAACAGCAAACTATTGGAAAACAGCCGTTGGGAGTGCCTTAATTTATTAATAATTGCCTACATGCTTACAGCACCACCAAGTCTTATGAAATGTACCCAAATCGAATTTCTAGAGACAAGCTTTATATCATAGTGCTTTTTCTACTGTTTATGTGTTACAAATAGTGTTCCATGATATGTAACTACATAGTTCTTGACAATATCTTCAGTTTAAAGAAGACAAAGATTTACTTCATCCCTCAAATACAAGATGAGATATCAGAAACTGATCTTCTAAAATGACTTATAGCAGTGGAGGGGTTGAGAGATGAATAGTCCTGTCTCCATCAGCTCGAGATTGCCAAATAGCCCGCTATTTCTGATTTGGGAAATAATCTGGAAGTTACAAATCGCGTCCTCATCAGCTCGAGACTTGACCTCGAAACTTGAAACTCAACCTCAAGATATTTTGCTCAACGTTCGCGCATAGTGCAAGTCTTTGGGCTGGTGAAGACGCACCGGACGAATAGCGGGTTATTTTGCAAACTAGCCCAAGATATTTTGGGATGATTATCTCGACCAAATATCCCGCTAATTGCAACTTCGGGCTGATGAAGACGCAAACTAACTAGATAATTTGCGATAGTTCAAATAGCAGGATATTTGGCAATCTTGAGCTAATGAGGACAAGCCTAATGTCATACCTGGCAGCCTCCTTGGCCTTGAACTTCTCCTTCTGTACCTCCAGCTGCTTCCTGATAAGAGCCTGCTGCAGGATACCCTGGGTATGCTTAGCCAGCTCCTGGGGCGAGGGGATCCTCTGGGGCACCAGGGGGTTGACCGGAGAGGATCCAGGGGGAGCAAGGGAGTTGGAGGAGCCCAGGAGAGGGGAGGTGGCCAGTCCAGCTGGCCCCAGGGTGGGAGGGGCGATGCCTCCGGGGAGAGGGCTGTGGGACTGGGAGCGGAGGACCGCTGCCGCTGGCAAGGGAGACTGGCTGCCAGGAATAGCTGCGAGAGAAATGAAATGTGACATTAAATCACCCGCCAAATCAATTACAAATGTTTACAATTCACTATTAATAATTTAGCACATAGACTTGGTTTCGAACCTGGGACCTATGGTTATGAGACCACTGCTCTACCACCGAGCCATCACATCTGCTCAAGTTGATGTCTTGTCAAAGGACTTCATCTCTACGTTTTCTCTACTTCAAACGGATCTTTGCACTTTCAAGGTCATCAGAGCTATATTCCATATATTGCAAAATCTCATCGAATCTAACAATTCAATTCACTTTTATTTCGTCCAATAATGACATGGAAATTCATCGTGGGACTTTACACGTTGCGTTTTACATTAAAATCATGTATAAAAAGACATCAAAAGCATGACATTAAAATATGAAATCGTTCGTAAAAGACTTACGAACAGGAGAATGCATACGAGGCATAGACTGGAGCAGGGCCTGCGTGAGCATGTCCCTGGGGGAGGCAGCCCGGTTGATAGCAGAAGCAGCGTTACCTGGAACTAGCTGGGCTTCCTTGTTTGCCTGGGCCATGAGAGCAGCTGCAAAGGGTGGGTTGGCCATGGCATGACGGAGGATGGTGAAGACTGCCTCCTGGTTGGGCGGTACGGGGCTAGCACGCTGCCTCTGGAGAGGGTCAGATGGGAAGAAACGAGAGGCATGTTAAAGGGATCCAGTAACTTTGTCTCAGATTCCAAAACAAAATCCTAGATTTAGCTCATGCTGCAATGATAATTATAAACCTTTAGGTCAGTCAGGAACTCCATGACTTTCACAAGCCGATCGCCTGTATGAATATCAAGATATTTATGATTGGAAATCTAAACCAATTTTGCGTTTTCCTAGCGGTTTTCATAACAGTAGTCTAATGGGGAAAACGAGTATGGTAAAACCGGTCACCCCAAAAGTTTTACTTTTTTGAGGCACTTCTTAATCATTTTAAAGCGCAATTTTTTTAGGGCTCCAATATTACACCATATCACAGACACTGATAACACATAGGGCCGTGCATCTCAGATTTAACATTGTTAAATGATGCCTTTAAAACATCCATGGATATAGTTATCTAGTAATGTCAATTTGCAAAAATTACTTATAGAAAAATCTCATTAATTCATTGTCAAAGAAATAAGATACCAGGTACTTGTAAACATAATGGTGAAGAGTGCAAGGTCAACTTCATTTGACATTTAAAAACATGTTAATCAGCTGAATATTTATACATGCACAAATGGGACCATCAATGTTTGAAAGTCCTGTGGATATTTGGGGTCATATGTGACGGGAGATATCTAAGAAATGATCTAATATGATGACAATTAAATATTGACGGGGGGGGGGGGAGTTTCACAGAACTTGTCATCAGTGACAAATGACCATTTATTATGTTATAAGCTAGTAGTGTAATCCTTGCTTCTGCTTGGTTATCAGCAGAATTGTCACTGATTTTGGTCATTTGTCATTGAAAAAAGGCTTTGTGAAACCGCTCCCAGTACTTACAGCCAGTTGATGTTGGTGATGCATCTGATACTGCCTGACAAGTGCAGCCATCTGCTCAGGATTCTGCCTCATCAGTGCTTGCATCTGCTCCACGTTGGCTGGCAGACCCGGCCTGGGAGGCAAGCCGGGAGCCTGCTGGTGGTGGGCTGGCTGCTGCTGCTGCTGCACCCCTAAGGGGTGGTGAGGAGGACCACCGGTAGGGATGGCAGCTGTAGGTGCGGTAGGTGGGGCGTGGTTCTTGAAGAGGGTGGCCATCACCTCCTGGTTGACTGGAGACGGTCCCCTGCATAGGAAAGTGGAGATCAATGTCTTGAGAATGCTTTATTGCATTTCATCCCACTCACAATGTCGCATAGAAACTGATGCTACCTTTAATGCATTTTTATCATTGGTATAAAATCTTGGGAACTTTTTTCAATCCCCAAAATATTAACCTGTACAATAATAAAAAAATAAAAAAAAATAAGTTGAATGTATACTACAGGTTTATACTAAAATGTTCCCCTACTTATCAAATATCACAACAGTATCGTCATTACCTTCGGCGTCGTCATCATCATCATCACTCTCATCATCATCACCACCACCACCATTAACATCATTTTAATTAACTAGCATTTGCAAAAATTGCATAACTCTTACGCTTGTTCATACACACACATTTACAAATACAAACAGGAGGTAAGACTGACCGGTTATCCGGCAGGTTGAGAATAGGTCCTTCCCTGGGTGGATGCGGACCCCCAGGATGATGGGGTTGGACATGTCTGGCCATGAGACCCGGTGGTAATGGAGACACGCCTCTCCCTGCCTGCTGCTGCTGCTGCTGCCCCTGCATGTGCTGCTGTGAGAGAGGGTGATGGGGTGGCAGATGCTGCTGAGCCTGGGGATGGGGATGGGGTTGCCTGGCTGCTTCTCGAGGGTGCTCGGATGCCTTCATCATCATCGTAACCTTCTCCATAGGCGAGGGAACACCAGGGGCGTGGCCATGATGGGTGCGGCCAGGGGGCGGGGATGCAGTGCGCAGACCGAGCCCAGGATGAAGCGGTTTGGGGGAGGATGGTCGCTCTTCTCTTTTCTGATGTGGAGGTTAATAATGAATAACTGTAAGCATTAGCAGGAAAATACATTACTTTATACTTCATGTGTTCAAAATTCCCCTTTTAACAATTGGATGAAAGGTACAGAAGACAAAAGGATCTACAAAGTGAATGAATTGGGTTTTATCACAATTATAACACAAACACCATAGGTACAATAATTAGTAAAGTTGATTTATAACTTGTGACCTAATTAATAACATTGGTTTGGAATGTGCCCTACCTTATATCTTCCTATGAAATTTAATTTATAATTTTGTATTTAATGAGGATATCCACTTGAAATACGAGAGACCTACTCCTCACCTCTGGGCCCCCAAGGCCTCCTCCTGCCTTCATACTTGCAATGAAGCTGTTGAATGCTGACTGGTCACCCTTTGGAGGTGAGCCAGCGCGCCCCTGCTGTGCACCTGCTCCAAACAGCATCTGATGGGATATGACGCCACCACCACCAACACCGCCAGGATGGGCCATGTTAGATGGGATACTAGTGGGACCACTCCTTGAGTGGGCAGGGCTGTTCCCTCCTGCCGGGCTTTGATTGAGGGTGGTCTTCTTCAAGTCTGCCTCAATCTCGGCTAGACTCTTAGCCTGGCCTGCCATCACTGTAAAATGAGAAATAAATTTAAAAGTTAAGTTGGAGAAGGAGGAGTACACTTAGCGTTCATTAAAAGCCTTGTGATCACATGACAGGAATGTTGTCCTTACTAAATTCATAACAAAACACCATGCAACTAAAAATGTAATTTCATCATGTATGGATTGGTATCAAAAGGTATTCTAAACAATTTTATGGCTTATGGCTCATGTTGCATATGTTCCTCTCCTGTATTTGCTTATTCAATTTATTCAAGATCACTAATAATGGAATGCACTAATCACCAGAAACTGTTATGGTCAAGAGTTTCTTTATAGTCCAACATCTCTACCAACATTTCTCAGTTTACTAGGATGTACTTGACTAGGATGTGTTGTATACTTTCTGGGCCCCGTCTTACAAAGAGTTGCGATTGATCCAAATCAATCTTAAGTCCTCCAATCAATCGCAAGTTTGCAGTCTCCTATCTCTTATGTACATAGTTGCGATTCATATCAATCGGAAATAGGCTGCAATCGATATCAACTCTTTGTAAGACAGAGCCCTGGTGCATGATACATACTATTGTGAGAACCTCCTCCTCCCGCTCGGATGCCACCAGGATGGGCTGTGTGAGATGGGGTACCAGGACCACTCCCAGAGTGGGCGGGGCTGTCCCCTCCTGAAGGGCTTTGATGGACCGAAGCCTTCTTCATGTCTGCTTCAATCTCAGCTAAACTCTTGGCCTGTCCTGCCCTCACTGCCAATGAAATGTGTTCATAAAGAAATGAGTTGCAATGTAATCATAATGGTAATGACAACAACAACAATGACGGTAACAATTACAATAGTGAAAGTGACGCTAATTGTCACTGGCCATAGGAAGTTTGGAAAGTTTTCCTCACGGACAGTCCATTAGTGGTCTGAGGTAAGTTAATCAAAAATCCCAGAGTTTGCGTAGGCCAGAGCATCAGACTTCATCAACCAAATTTCGGTCCTACTCCACCCCAGCTAATGGTCATGGGAACAATAATCTTAATGAAATGCATAGATAAATAGATATACAAGTTCAACGAGGATCTAAATATTCCAATTCATCTTCACTTGTATTCATCCTGAACTTGCATTTAAAACAAATCGAGTTACAACAACAAAAACAGCGTAGACATGCATCACCACATTCCACAAATTCTGTATAGACTCAATCTGTTACTTTTTGACGGTTTAAAGTTTCCTTGGGTAAATATTCCAAATACATTCAGAGCACTGTGCATTATGACAGAGGACCTACTGAGTTCCTTATCTTCAGAAGATAATAGTCAAACCTGAATACGAAGACCGTTCAAGAAAGAAAGCAAAGTGGTCTTTCTAGGAAGGTGGTCTAAACAGTTTTCTGATTACGTTTCAATATGATTCAATGTTCTAGGGAAATTTACAAATACACTCTTTGCAGACAGGTGGTCTTTCTATACAGGTGATCACTAAACCATGTTTGACTGCACTGAATACAAAGACCATTCAAGAAAGAAAGCAAAGTGGTCTTTCTAGGAAGGTGGTCTAAACAGTTTTTTGAATTTGTTTCAATATGAATCGCTATTCTAGGGAAATTTACAAATACATTCTTTACAGACAGGTGGTCTTTCTATACAGGTGATCACTAAACCATGTTTGACTGCAATGAATACAAAGACCGTTCAAAAAGTTTTCTGAATACGTTTGAATATGAATCACTGTTAAAGGGAAATTCACAAATACAGTCTTTACAGACAGGTGGTCTTTCTATACAGGTGATCACTAAACTATGTTTGACTGCACTCACATTTCTGCTTGACTACAGTTTTCCGGTAGTCCTCGTCCCCGTTCTTCTGGGGCTGTGGCTGGGGCATGGAGGCTGAGTTTGAAGCCTCGTTATGTTGCTTGCTCTTCTGCATCATGCCCAACAGTGCCATCTGGGTGCTCATAGATACCCCCTCGGCCGGCTTAATCGGGGTGAACAGACGCTCCCCCATCATCATGTTAGGACTCCGTCTACCTATTAACTCTGTGGTAGAGGAATGACCAGAGCATAGATTATACACAATATTTTTGTATTTTCAGGACTATTTAAAGCAAAGCTTATCACATAACTCTGTCTGAATTAATTTGGCTCTATAGGGGTGAAGAGATAATAGATACCCCTTCAGCCGGCTCCAATGTAATACTGATGGTGATGTATAAATACTGTCTTCGTAGAACCTTGTCACAAGCCAAATGAGGAAAAGTCTGTATGTCAAATAAAATGGATTTCAAAACATGAGACGGACAATCCTTTTCCTTTTCTCAACAGATCCCTCTTTTTCCATTCTCTTCTCTATGACTTCTTCCCCAGCTTGTCCCTTTTCTTTTCTCCTTTTCTCTGTTTACTTCATCATTGAAAATTTGTAACGTTTATCATCGTTTTGAAGTGCACCAGTTGAACAATTCATCTTCATTTCTAATTTTAACTTTTGTTTCTCGTCAATACTACTGGTGCATTCATTGGATAATTTTAAATAATTTTGAACAACGGAACTATGTAATCTTTGTTTGCATTAGTCTTTGGACAGGTTTTACAAGGAATTTCCTTACAAGAAACAGAAATGAAAGAATAAATGAATGAAGGAACAATGCCAGCTACTTACGTTCAAGCCCCGAATGGTAGAGCTCCAGTTCAGGATCATGGGGAGAGGATCGACGGCTGTTACTGCGACTTGTACCACTGCTATCTGTACGGGTCCTCTGGGTGTTGAAGAGATGACTGAAGCGGCTCTTTCCCGGGACTGCCTCTCCTTCATCTGGGTTAGGTATCTGGGGCTGCGCAGTGAGAAGAATAAAAATGTGGCTATATACAGCACTCTGAAGGATTGCACAACACATTCTCTGCTGACAATTGCTCCGTGTTAATAGACCAGTTCTCGGTTGGCACATGTCCCAAATGACCCTGAATATCCACAGACCTTTAAAACATGGAGAGGTCCCACTTTGTACATTTTGAAATAATCACTCCTACAGAGATGGAGGTGCTACATAAATAGCCTTTGTTTCCCCTTTTCAAAGAATACTTCCACATGTGTATCATGGAGTGCACTGCTTGTGCATAAATGAATAATGATTACATAACTTTCATGAGCATGTATCTAGTATTTTGTCTCTGTGTATTAGACAATTTGGTGTGCAATGACCTTTAACTATGAATATGCTTATTTCCTACAATAAACAAACATCAAATTTTCACCCTGGACCAAACACTAACCCTAAACCTGATCATAAACCCAACGTTAAACCAAACCCAACGTTAAACCCTAATGCAACAATAACAATAGCGCTACCCCTAATCATATATCTTTGATAAAATACAGCCCAGAGCAACTGTTGCCACAGCATATGTCGGGACACCCTAAAAAGACACATAATAATGGGTTTTCATGGGGGATTTGACACCGTTCGACTATTCAAAAACTAACAGGTGTTATCAGTTATTACAAGCTCACTAAATCTACCACCTGCAGAAGAACCACCCCAAGGAAACTTTCATCATCATAAATTCAAAAGCAAATAAGTTTTAAAGACATACCAGCATGTTCTCCAGCTTGAAGAAGTCATTGACATCAAAGTCCTTGCCAGAGGTAGCCCCACTGGTGTTGTTGCCACTCTCATGAGAGACTTCCGGTGAACTGGAGCTGGCCGTCTCCATGCTGCCATTCCTATCAGCAACCGACGGACCTGTACAAAAAATCAGAAGGACAATACAGTCACAGTGAAACCTGTTTACAAAGACTGGGGAGAAAGTGAGCACTGAGCAAAGAAGGAAAAAGAAGGATTCGGGGGGGGGGGAATGGCATTTAACAATATTCCCTCTTTTGAGTAAGAAAATTTGGGGAAAATAGGGAAAATAAGGGAAAAATCAGGAAAATATGGGTAAAATCAGGAAGTTCAAAAAATTGGTGAGAAAAATAAATAAATCGGGAAACCAGTTTAAATCAGGTAATTATCAGGCCTGCAAAGACCACTCAGTTTTTCTCTCAGTAAAAGTTCCTTGTAAATTCACACTTTCCTAAGAACACTGTTCACAGAAGACATGTGCTGATTACAGGCAACTGGTCTTTATAAACAGGTCTGCCTGTATTCTAGAAATAACATACGTGGATGGCTAAAGAACTGTTGCATTTGAAAGCACTTGAAGCTCATCTTCAAAGCAAAACATCCAGTATTCAACAGATTCAAAATTTCAAAAACTAATGTTTGTGACCAAAAACAAATATTGTTAAGAAGGGGAGAAGGCCAGAAATTGTCCCACTGAATAAGATTGTGGGAGTTCCAACAGCCCTCAAATCCCATGCAAAGGGGAGAGAGTGGAGGGTAATCAGATACATGTAGAAAACATTTCCAGACGTTACCTTTTTTTCATTCCCCTTTCCTATTTCCATATTTTTTCTTCTTTTGATACATATATCTGTATATTTTTCTCTTCTTTTCTTTTCTTTTAAAATCTACCAATGATATTGACCCTTAGATTCTCGATGGAAGAAAGATGCCCCTGTATAAAAGAATATTTTGACCCTGATTCACTGAATGGTTATGTTACTTACGCCTGCCTTTGACTTCTTGTTCACCGCCACTGTCTTCTTCATGTTCATTGAAGCCATGAAGAGCGATGGTATCTGATTGGCTGGTAGGACCTACAGTGAACCACTCGGGAGTCTCCTCATTACGACGACGATAGTCTGGGTACAGAAAATATAGTGTACATCAGTGGATTCAACAGAGTATGAACAATGAAAATCCTATGTACAACAAAGAAATGACTTTGATCCCTTCTGCTTCTTCAGTGGTGCAATATTTGCATCAACATTTGCTACAGTAAAAAAAATCTTTTAACAATTTCGGGGGCTACTTTTCAAGCTTGCTTGCAGGAAAATTACACTCTTTCTTTTGTTTTGCATTGAACTCTATGCAATTTTCTTGATTTGCTACACGTTTCCTTTTGGCAAAGGGGGATTCGGGATTGAGTCGGAATAGGGATTTGGGATGGGTTTAGGGTTAGGTGAGGTTAGGACTTGGGTTAAGGATAGAGGCTTGTTCAAATATTACGCGATAAACCACCCCTAAAAAATTGCCACGTTTTTCTAACATGTAAATTGAATGAAACTGCGCACAACGAGGGACTTGCACAAATTTTAATGAGCTATGTGCTTAAAGATTCAGGAATGTTGAACGTATTACACTTAACGTCATATTAAAAAATGCCAGGGTTTTCCATCCGCATATCTGAACGAGCCTTTAGTCTTAGGTGAAGGGTTGAATTCTAGATTGACCTTGGAAATTTGACCCGTGTGTGAGCAATTGAATGCAGAGCAAGTTGCGAATTTGCTTCTACAGTTATTAGAATACCTTGCATTTAAGCATCTTAACTTCATTTCACATTCAGTTCTCCAGGTAAAAGTACCATGCACAGGCCACAGCAATGGATGGATCTTTATACAATTTCTAGCATATAAGTGCTTTATCATTTTACCTTACAACAATATGCTTTACCTCCCAGTAGAGGTACCATACACAAGCCGCAGCAACAGCAATGTCTGGATTCTACATTAGTACAACATGTATTTCATAAATCACTTTTTGGTTTACAATTCAAAATGATATCCAGTATGCCACCTTATATTTGGGCAAAGCCCAATGTCTTTCACTCACTTTGTCTATTGAAATATCTGCTGAAACCTTGACGGTTGCCTCCTCTTTCCATATCCCTGTAGTCTCGATCTCTATCCCTGTCCCGGTCCAAATCTCTGTCTCTGGGCCTGTTCCTGATCCACTCCCTATCCACATCGTGGTCTCTATCACGGTCACGGTCCCGGTCTCGATCACGATCACGATCCCTGTCACGCAGAATCTCACGCTCGTTGCTGCTGCTTTCCACCACGGGAGGACGGTTCCTTGTGATGATGCGGCCACTTCCAGGGCGGGTGATGGTGCGTATAGGACGATCGTGTTCTTTGCTCTCTGTGGGACTGTGGTTGTGATGCCGTTCAGATGATGCATGCCCTGATGGTGGTTGGAATGCTATTTGGCAACCGAGACCAAAGCTTCGACGCTGAGGACTCAGAACTATGCCATCTTTCTCATCAAGGATCCTTTCTTTTGCATCTGCAAAAGAAGAACAACAGACAGATTTATAGAAAACGATCCGTTCACAGCTCTTTTTAATTTAATTTTTATTTTATGTTTAATTTTGTGGGGGGGGGGGGGAGTGAGATTGCCAGCCTTTTTTGTGCTTAGTACAGCAAAACCATTTTTCCCCTTCTGATCGGTGCGCATACCTGCCAACCTGAGACAAGAGAAATTAGGAGTAAATTTGTCTGGATGGACTACGAGGTCGCGAACCACCGAAGGATTGGGGTAGTAGCCCGTAGATTGGGGGGGGGGGGCAGAGATGCCAACCCTATAGGATGGCTGTCAGTAACATTTACCATATTTGTCCGTAACAAATGGGGGTCTTTCCGTAACGCAAGACACCGCAGCATAATTTTCGCGCAAAACGTACACAAACACCCAATCACTCTTACTGCATTTCGAACCTACCATATTCAAGTCCAAAATAAAGATGTGCATAAAAACGTTTTTAAAAATCTGTTTCCAGTCAAAGGATCTCCTTCTCGGGTACTCGCTCTTTTGAGTGAATCCATGATAATATTCAGGAAGAAAACACCTCGTTCAAGCGTCGAATGGCAAATTCGAATCCACAGTCAAATGGCAGAGCTCGTATTCTACACACGCACACGTACACTCACCAGTACCACAGACACACCATACAGCCCAGGCCGCTAGGCCCGGCGGCGTTCATGAACAACAACACACCGTATACCGCACTGCACTTGCAATGCGCCCGCTGAATCACCGAAGTCTTCGCTACTATATTGCGGGCGCCATGCGCACGATCATCTACCCCCATGCTCCCCTCAAAAGGCACGAACGCACGTAGCATACGTAGCGGCCGTGTTGTTTTGGAATTAAACAAGATGGCGGCGGACGGACCATGTGCGCGAAAGTGTCTATCCAGTGTAGTCAAATTCAGTGAACCTATGAGTGAATGCGTGTGACATGCAGCGCTGTGTGCGGAGGCTATGTGATAAGGCAGCATTCGCTATATAAAGTACTTATGTTTATCGTTTCCCCGTAAGGCGTGATCTGGTTATCAGTGCTGTGTTTATGCTTAAGTCTTATGCAACAGTCGTTTGTTTTAAAAATATTTTAAAATTACAAAAAACCGGAGTTTTGAGGCATGCAATCGGAATTCGGAGTGGGTATGAAAAAAGCGGAGTAACTCCGCCTAAATCGGAGTGGTTGGCAGGTATGGGTGCGGACTCACCATCAAAGCATGATAACCATTCATTTTACCTATATTTCTGACCCATAAATCTCTACTATTCCTCAATATGACACATGCATTTAACTTATTGTTCAGACAAAATAAGAGTGCAGACTAGGCTTGAGTCGGTACGGTCGATCACACCGGGACCCGACCGTTGCCGTCGGGTCCCGGTTTCGTTTTTTGAGAACCGACGCTCCGAAAAAAATAATGAAATATGTAAGAAATTGCAGTTTTGCACACCACTAAAATCATTCCACCTTGAAACTTAAGTATTTAATTGTTACCAATCATATTCTAGCTCATCCTGAATCAATCCGAACTGCTGATATAAATATGGGTTGCAAATTAAAGCAGTTCGCCCCATGGGGTTGTTGTTGCCAGCTGCTAGCTAGCTACTGTACTGGCCGGGTCTCTCGGCAGGATTAATAAATCAGGTTGAAAGAAACATTAATGTTTGAATAATAAAACGGCTTTCTAAAAAGTACTTCTTTACAACATACCGATCGAATAATTTTAAAAGACAAAATGGATATTATTTCTTTGATTTTGAACACCGCCTGCTTCTTTTAAAAGCTGAAAATTACTTGGTAATCACAAGAAGTTTCGATACGGATAGCTGTTGCAAAGCAAGTACAGACTAGTCTCGGAAAAATGCGCAGTGCTCCTCGTAGTTAGCTGTAATCCGTGCCAGAACGAACCCAAACAAAGACGTGATCGTAACGAGAAAAAATCATTAAAAACTACGAGAGCACAATTGGAAAGACAACTACTCAAAATTATCGTAAGCAGATACATAACTTGGAGGAATAATACAATAGTTGTCCAAGAAAAGCCACAGAAATAGTGATATTTAAGGAGTTACTATAGGTACAATCATTATCGGAATGGGCCTGCTGATATGTCCGAATTACACGTTATTTGGTTTCTAGCCTCGTGTTCTAACACGAGGCTAGAAACCAAATAACGCCCTCTACAGTAAAAAGCAGTATAACAAAGGATTCAAGTATTTGCAGCAAGCCCCTTGCGATAAAAATGTACCCAGTTACTCCTCGATTATCACAATTTCTTTGGCATTTCTTGGGCGATTATTGAATTCTTTGTCCAAGTTATTTATCTGATTATTGTAATTTTGAGCAGTAGTTGTCTTTCCAATTGTGCTCTCGTAGTTTTTAATGATTTTTTTCTCGTTACGATCACGTCTTTGTTTGGGTTCGTTCTGGCACGCATTACAGCTAACAATTAGGAGCACTGCGCATTTTTCCGAGACTAGTCTGAACTTGCCTTGCAACAGCTATCCGTATCGAAACTTCTTGTGATTACCAAGTAATTTTCAGCTTTTAAAAGAAGCATGCGGTGTTCAAAATCAAAGAAAAAATATCTATTTTGTTTTTAAAAATTATTCGATCGGTATGTTGTAAAGGAGTACTTTTTAGAAAGCCGTTTTATTATTCAAACATAATGTTTTTTGACCCGATTTATTCAACCTGCATGAATCAAAATGGCGGCTCGATCGTTGTCTTTCTATTTTTGCTCCAGTTTTTTTACTTTTAGAGGCACGATAATGGCACTAAACATCGCCAATCATGGATAAAAAATAATGTCAAATGGAAGAATATACCGATCTGTGCCGAGGTATGCATGTGTTGATTTATTTGACTGATAAAAAAGGTCACTTTTAAGGGACATACTGATGATATGCGCTTTTTATAGAGGCAAGTGACAAATCCTGCGAGCTGATTTCGGGACACCGGGTCCCGATCGGTGCAAGGCCGTCGGGACCCGGTTTATGAAAATCCCGACATGACTCAGGCCTAGTGCAGACGACCAGAACTCCAGAGTAAAATTTTCGAAATTATATCATTACACCTCACAGTCAAACCCATCCCAGATCACTCACAACTTGCCATACTTACCAGAGTACTTCTTGCGAAGAGGTTCTTTTGGGTTCTCATACAGATTCAATGGAGAAGGCCCTCTTGACCTCCGTCCTGAGAAAGATGCATGCCACAGTTCTGGCTCCCATACCCCTTTCTCACTGTTACAACAAGAACACATGTATAATGCTTGAAAACTTTCTACCTATTTTTTTTATTTCCAGCAAAATGCTTGAACTAAAAACTATTATGGTATAATGGTACATGTACAACAAATCTAAATCATAAATATGACAAGTCATTGTTAAAAGACTTTGCAAAGGTAGCTACATTCATGGGTATTTCATGCACAAGCACCAATCAAACCTGTTCATTATGCACGATATTAATCACATATACCATGCACTGAGAAGCTCTAGTTGAAATTATGGATGGAGGTGGCAGGAATAGCACTATTTCTGTCGCCGAGGAATCCATAATTTCACTAGTGGCTTGAAATAGTGCATGATATATTTTTTTTATATTAATAATAATAATGATAATAATTTCTGTAACCGAAGAATCCATAATTTCACTAGTGGCTTGAAATAGTGCATGATATATTTTTTTTATATTAATAATAATAATGATAATAATTTCTGTAACCGAGGAATCCATAATTTCACTAGTGGCTTGAAATAGTGCATGATATATTTTTTTTATATTAATAATAATAATGATAATAATTTCTGTAACCGAAGAATCCATAATTTCACTAGTGGCTTGAAATAGTGCATGATACCGATATCACATTGATCTTGATCCTTTGCATATATATGACGTCATCATCATCATGAGAGCTAGATGGGCAGTATATGATCTGATGCCCTTCACGCTCTCAGATGAAGATGATATGTCAAGGAGAAATGCATCTCATAAACTTACGCGCAAAATTCATTGAGTAAACAAGCTGGCTTCTTCCTTGATGCAGGAGTGTTACGAAGATCCCACAATGCTTCCTGAGAATCAAAGCACAACATTAACAAATAAATGTAAGTGATTTATTTTTTAAAAGCTTATATCCAGTGATGTAGTAGTTGAGTTCTGGTCATGTGATAACATTGTGAAATAAACGGTGTGGAATCCATCAGAAAAAGTTGATCATGTAGCATATAGTATTGTTGTCTACTGCAAGGTTCTGGGCCCCGTCTTACAAAGAGTTGATATCAATCGCTACTTATTTGCGATTGATATCGATCGCAACTATGTACATAAGAGATAGGAGACTGCAAACTTGCGATTGCTTGGAGGAGTTACAATTGATTTGGATCAATCGTAAATCTTTGTAAGACGGGACCCTGGAGTCATCAAAATGATAAGAAATTTGGCTCAGTCTTGGTAAAGTAACAAGCACTGTACAGAGAAAGATGTATATGGGACTGCACAAACATGTGGCATAAAAATCGGACCTCATTTTTAAGCCATTACTTGTCATATTTAGAATATAAGAGCCATACTTTTGGTATTTATTAATCTCAGCAAACATCTTTTCTCTGATGTTCTTCCACACTTGCAAAATAACAATGATAACGCAAACAAATTTTGTTCACCTCTCCCAAGAACTCAACCTTCTCTTTAAACTTGACTACCGTAAACTATTGACCTGAAATATCCTACATTCACAGTTAAACATAAAATGAGTTGACAGTGTAATGTCCATGTGATTATGAATAATGTTCTCTTAACCTTAACAAAGATCATATAAGAAAATAATAGCAATGAGATTAATAAATACCAAACTAGGGCAAAATTGGTGGCAACAAATGTATGAAATGAATACCCCCCCCCCCCCCCCAACAACAAAAAAAGAACAGAACAGTTCAAAATCCTAAATGGGAGTGGTTACAAAAGAACGTTTTTTTGAAAAATTCATGGTGAATCATCAAATACAATTTATTCCAATGGTCAGGCACAACCAAATTACTACAAACTGATAATTAATTTATGATGAAGTCTGCATGTATGCTGATTTACTGTTATCAAATGCAAGTACTTTGGTCTACATTGTCCAAAGTTTTTCTAAATACTCTACAAGTCTCTACTCCGGTCGTTATTTACAGGTCCTTTATTTTCTGTCCAAAAGCAAAGTCCATTTAGACTACATTCTAAACAGAGAAAGTATTTCTTATTTTCTTATTTTCTTCCTTCCGAGCTGCTGTACATGTATTTATGTTCAATCAAAATTACTCCAATTTGGACAAGAAGGCAACAGGCTATTAAGTCTTGTCGTATAACGACTCATATTTCCTGTAGATTCCGGAAGTGGGGATGTGGAAAATTATGAAGCCACACTTTGTAGGGTTTGAAAACTTACCCCAGAATATTGCAATTTGTTGTTCTTCTTGTGAAGTTCTGAAGGCTTGCCATCATCTTTCACTGTTCCGCCTGGCTCCTCCTCTTTCACTCCTTCTCCTACTCCTCCCCCTTCTACTCCTCCTCCTCCACCTCCCTCTTCTTCCTTCTCATTGGTCATCCTCGCAACCTTAAAACACAATCAAATCGATATCCTTGTAAGCATAAATAATCGTCTCCCAGAAAATTCATCTTCAAGACAGCAGTGTGATCGCATTTGTTTTATCATTTATTTATTGCAACAAACAGGTTGGATTTCAAATACAAAATAATACACAGCCATACAAAAAACTGGTGGTTTTACACTATAAATACCTGTAGTTATTATACAATCTTACATTAAAGAGTAAACAATGTGTGTGGAACATAAATAAATGAATGGTTATGGCTGCTACAATCAAATCATTACACAGCATATCAGCATTAATTTACAACTTAATCAGTATTATGCTAGAATAAATGCATAAGACTTATGGCTCAGTAACTGTAAGTCCTACATGAATGAGAATATGAACATATTTGTCATTATCATTTGTCATGATGTTGCATGTTTGTATTGCTTGACTGACAAACATGTGAATGCTGAGTATAATGCACAGTGCACTGGACATTCAACTGTGGATAAATTAGGGCTGAATGGGCTTATTGCAGGTTTTCCTGGTTTCCATGACCACCAGATATATTATGTATGATATTATGTAGTTCTATATTACAAGCCTTATCTAAATAAAACATGTACAGTACCGTGTACGCCATTTCGCCCTTGATCATCTCTTTCCTCCCTGGCATGTTCTTGAGCTTTTACTTTGATGTTTCTACATGTATATGAACCTTTTTTTCAAGGCCATGCAAAACTACTTTTTAGATTGAATCTGTCTCTGTGATAAATTTGTCACAATGTGGTAAAATGTCATTTTAACATTATGAAGCTAGACCATAAAAATAACTAGACATGCAAATGAAACAAATATGATGATTTTGCGAATTTTTTCTGAAGGTCGCAAAGCACAAGCAGCACAAGAAAAGTAGAAGCTGGTAAAGGCCATGAGTTGAGTCAAAATGGTCCGAAGGCCCTTTAAGATGAGATATTTCTAGTTGTACTTAAAAAAATGTGCATTTCAATAAAGCATGCTTGATTCTTGTTGAAATGGTAATTCAATTCCTCAAGACTCATTTTATTCAAAAGAACACACAAAAAAGTGTGAAATACTTCATGTATTGGAAACTTACGATCCCTAGATAAATGTATTATAAAAACCTTCATTGAGTTCATACCTATACTTTTTCATAGAACATTCATCATCTCATATTGGCAATATATACAAATTGATTGCAACAAAACAAGCAGAAAGGTTTTGAAAATAGCAATTCACTTGAATGTATTTTGATTTGAAATGCTGACTGATCTATACCAACAGAATATTTGCTGATGTACATGTAACTGACAAGAGATACATGTACATACATGTATGTATCCGCAATTAAAAATGTTGTTATGATTTGAACACACACAATATCTCAGTTTCAAGTTTGAAGAGAGCAGACTGCAAAATGATGGAGCAGAAACAACATCCTCTGTCCACTTCATGGTTTTCAAGCTAAGAAGTCATGTGAACTCCAACTGACTGGCTTTGTCACTGACCTCTTGAACAACACGGAGGACAACAATAAGACGAACATAGTAATCACTGACTTCCAAAAAAACTTTAAAAAGGTTGGTCACCAAAGGCTTCTAAAGAAGATGAAATACTATGGTGTGAGAGCCTGAGAGGCCACAACATTGACTGAATGTCCAGTTTTCTCTCCAACAGTAAGCAGCAAGTTGTCCCAGATGGTCACACGTCATCCACAGTAGAGGTCCAGTCAGGCATGCCTCAAGGGTCAGTACTCGGACCCTGCCTCTTCCTTTTCTACATAAATGACTTGCCAAACCAACTTTCAACGAAAGTCAGACTCTTCGCCGATGACACAGTTCTGTACCATACCATCCAGACTAGTACCTGGGGATGCTACAGCAGGATCTAGATCAGCTTTGTGGGTGGTCAAGCAAGTGGATGATGGCACTTAATTCAAAGCAATGCCAGGTCATAACTGTCTCCAGGAAGAAGACCAAGTATGTCCATTAGTATCCCCTCAATGGAGAAATCTTTGAGTCTGTGTCAGCTGCCAAATACATTGGCATTACTCTCACTGCTGACCTCAATTGGACACAGCATGTATCTGCCACCAGAAAGAAGGCAAATAACACCCTAGCCCTAGCCCTTCTTAGAAGGAACCTGCATGTCAACCCCACTCAGCTAAAGACTACTGCATAACAGGCTCTCATTCGCCCTCTTCTTGAGTACGGGAGTGCTGTCTGGGATCCACACACCATCAGATGTCTAAACCAGTTGGAGATGGTCCAGAGCCGAGCATCAAGATATGTTCTCAACCGCTATCATCATACATGTAGCTTCTCTGATATGCTGAGTCAACTTGGATGGACTACCCTCCAGAAGAGAAGAGAAGAGAGCATCAACGTCTCACCTTACTGTACAAGATGCACTACTCTCTGGTTGAATTTGACATCCAACCGGCAACAGTCGTAAGACCTACAAGATCGTCTCGCCCTTACCATTTTCATGTCATGCAGTCACGAACAGAGCAACATATTCACTCCTTCTTTCCTCACACTGTCCGACAGTGGAACACCCTCCCTAGTGCTCTAGCCGAACACAAATGCCTAGTTCGGATGTTTGGCAGAAAAATGTAATTTTGTTGTCGCCACACACATGCACTTAAACATGTACATCCGCAAGAATCTTCAGCAGTGAAGGAGGCAGATTATCTTGAAGAAGAAGAGACTACACAAAAAGAAGAAAAAGAAGATTGGAACAGCCTTCAGCTAACAACTAGGCTTATGCTAGAACAAAAGCTTCAGTCTCTGATATTGATGTTTGTTCTGTAGAGATGTCAGGCCCCCTGACCGCCTCTATACAGAGACTATACAGAGGCTCAGTGATCAGTACTGAAAGCATTAAGTGGGGTATTTTAGGGGAAAGAAGTTTATATGTATTTTATATGAAAAATTGAATAAAATATTTGAGAACAAAATTATTACAATTACTGAATTAGTGATAGCAATTACACCTCTTAGATGTGAGTACATTTAGTAGAAAATATGAGTTCCGACGAGTATGCAGGAAATAGGGATGAATGGATGAACATTGCTCTTGCAGATATGCATAGACTCTATGGTTTAAGTTACATTAAGACTGACAATAAGTTAAATAACTCAACAAGTCATTAAATTTTCATTCAAAATGTGATTTAACCTGCGTGCAGTGCATATTCACTAATGCACTCGCAAATATTGATCATTAATACATTTCTGGTATTTCAAAAAGAAATGTGAAAAGGACAGACTTATTTCTTCTCAGAATCGTCAGAAATCATCTCACACCGAGTCAGACTCACAGGCCCGAATTCACAAAGGAGGTTTGTCGACAAACCTAGGTTTATGTGCGTCATATGACGCGTTTCAATGTGTTTCAGACAAACCCTGGTCTGAAACGCGTCCATATGACGCACATAAACCTAGGTTTGTCTACAATTACAAACCTCCTTTGTGAATTTGGGTCACTCACTCACTCACTCAGTCAGTCTCAACAAAACTTCCAAGACATTTTCGAGGATCACACTCACCGACATGTCAAATGCACACAAAGCTCATTAAGATGTCTTTAACTTCATACAATTTTCTCACATGGACAGGGAATAACTTAAGATCACAATACGACAGTCTATTCGCTGTATTTATAACATTTTTAAAAGACACGTAGCTGGCCTACATTATTGCACATCGCATCTCCGCTCATTCCATGCACTGAGCTGCGGCGACGCACACAACGCATTTCGTACATACTCACACGGCACATTCAAACATGTGTAGAAAGAAGAATCGAATGCATAATTTACCTTCACAA
This sequence comes from Strongylocentrotus droebachiensis, assembly GCA_035222895.1. Classification (NCBI taxonomy): domain Eukaryota; kingdom Metazoa; phylum Echinodermata; class Echinoidea; order Camarodonta; family Strongylocentrotidae; genus Strongylocentrotus; species Strongylocentrotus droebachiensis. The sequence continues at coordinate 160,009 of JAVYIG010002775.1, forward strand.
TACAGGCGCTGTGCGACCTGCACTGCGGAAGGCCTGCTTGGCTGCCTTTTCTTCAAAAACTTGGCTAGTTCTTCACGGAGCACAGCCCCACGACCGCGGAGAAAATGTCAGAATAAAACTGCAAATCGAAAACTTTTCAAATGGTCAAAAAATGCTATGACAGACAAAACATAAGAACATATGCGAAAGGTCAACTGTGTGAAAAACGGCGACAGAGAGCGAGCTCACACAAACAATCCGCTACAAATCGAGAGTCATTTAAATGAGTACCCGGATGTAAACAACGCGATATGGGGCCCCCTTACTTTGTACTTGTGCGAAATGTGAGAGCTCGATCGAGAAGGGCGACAGACACCCAATTGAGTCAGCTAGCAAATTAGCATACAATATGAATATAAAGGTTTGAAAGAAAATGAGGCTATATGTAACTTTGTAAGGATATAATTTGTGTGTTAATAGTTGCCCCACCAAGCTTTCTAACCGTCCGCCAAATAAATTACCTTCTCTCTCATGGTCCATTTAATTACTTTAATTGCATTTTCTAGTTTAAACTTTCCAGTTGACCAGTGACCAGTTTAGCACAAATTGTCTACAAATTCATATACTAAAGTATATTCATATATATGCAATTTATTTTCAATAACCAGTTTAGCACAAATTGTCTACAAATTCATATACTAAAGTTAAAGTATATTCATATATATGCAATTTATTTTCAATAATCATCCCTCAAAGTAGGATCCTCTGGCTTCAATCAGAGGTACTTTATTAAAGTGCCCGTTCCCTTTTTGATCTTTGATAGGCCTCATTTTGACATGTGCTCCTTTTCCTTCGACAAATTTCAATTTTCCTTTACAATAAGTGTTTCATTCTCATAAGTGCCCTTTGAGTAAGTGCCCCTTTTCAGGTACGAGAAGTACCCTCCCGTGCCAAAAGTATTGCAACATAGACACACACATTACACAGGAGACAAATAATTACATGAAAATGAGTGCTGTTTTAATGAATATGTAGTGCATCATTTTTTATCATACTATCAGGCACATTTTATTGATATATCAATAGTCATTTTTCATGTAAGATTCACGAGTCTCTAGTATTTTGTTGGATATCCTCGCCTTCTAATGATGGCGCGCATCCTTCTTGGCATCGTCGCGTAGAGTCCTTGCAATCTTTCTTGGGTGATGCTGCCCCAGGCCCTGAAGATAGAGCGGACCAAACCTTCCCTCGTGGTTGGTCGGTCTTTGGTGTTGGCTCTCTTGATGTCATCCCACAGATTCTCTATCGGGTTAGCATCTGGTGATTGCGCCGCCCTTACAAAAATGTACCATGTAAAAACCATGGTTTCAGTACCATGGTTACCATGGTTCTCATGGTGGATGGTAATTTGGACATAGAACCATGGTAACCATGGTACTGAAAACCATGGTAACACCGAAGTATGATAACCATGGTTCAGTGTTCGGTGTTCGGTACCATGGTTACCATGGTTCTCGGTACCATGGTTACCATGGTTCTTGGTACCATGACCACGGTTCTCGGTACCATGGTTACCATGGTTCTCGGTACCATGACCATGGTTCTAGGTACCATGGTTACCTTCGTTCTCGGTACCATGGTTACCATGGTTCTTGGTACCATGACCATGGTTCTCGGTACCATGGTTACCATGGTTCTCGGTACCATGGTTACCATGGTTCTTGGTACCATGACCATGGTTCTCGGTACCATGGTTACCATTGTTCTCCTGTACCTAGGTTACCATGGTACTTGTACTATAATGTTACTGCACGTACCCAGTCGCTTTTCCATTCTGTATGTAGCTTAATAAAAAGAAAGCATTGATTACATTGCATGATTGATTTTTTGTTATCATTTACAAATCTACTACCTAAATTAAGCACTTTCAACACAGTATTCCTCATAATATCTGCCAGCCCTTGATCATTTTACTTTGAAAGACGGCCACTGCACCCTGTTGACGCCAGTTTCGTCATACCATTGGTCCATCCTGGCTGCCCTGTGTGCCGGTGCGTTGTCATCCTGGAAGACGAACGGGTGTTGCGCGTTGCCAAAGATGTTAGCAATGGATGAGTGGGCGTCCAGAATATCTCGATATTTGGCGTTATCAATGTTCCCATCTACACAAATTTAACCACAAATTTAACGAATTTCATCATGTTGCAATACTTATGGCATGGGAGGGTACTCCTCATTTTCACTATTGAAAAGTGCCTCCTTCACCTCTGATAATTGCCCTATTCACTTTGAGAGGTGCCCCTTTTAATCTGACAAGTGCTCTTTTTCTTTCCGAGAAGTGCCCTTCCCCGTTTAATAACTACCTCTTTAACTTAGATAAGCTTACCTTTTATTTTCACATGTGCACCTTTTTCCTTATAAATGCCCCCATTAACAATTTTTAAAAAGAATTCCTTCCCCTTCTCATAAATATTCCTTTTCACTTATGAAAGGTGTCCTTTTTCATTCTCATAAGAGCCCCTTAATCATCTCTTGTAAATGACCTTTTTAGGTACGAGAAGACACTCCTTTCCACTTCATATAAATGCCCCCTTCACTTCCAATAATTGCCCGTGTTCAAATCTGAGAGATCCTCATTTTACTTTGACAATTAGTGCCCTTTCCATCCTGATAAGTGCTATTTTCATTTCTGATGAGTGCCCCTTTTCACCTCTAATAACTGCCCCTTTTATTTAGACACGTATTTCTTTTCTTTTCTAATAAATTATCTTTTTCCTTCTTATTAGTGCCCCCTTCCCCCTCTCACAATTACCCCTTTTCATCTTTGATAAGTGCCCCGTTTATTTTAACATGTATCTCGTTTTCACTTTAATGAGAGCCACTTCCCCTTTCTCATAAAGCTCCCCTATCACTTCCCATAAATGCCCTATTAAAATATGATCGATGCCCTTTTTTTTAAACAATACATTTTCCTTTATTATAAGTGCCCCTTTTCAGGTGAGATAAGCGTCCTTTTTCACCTCTAATTATTTATCTTTTAACAAGAATACTTGCCCCTTTTCCTTTCTTATATAAGAGACCTATACCCTTTCATAAATGCCCGGCCTTTTCACTTTTTATAAATGCTCTTATGAAAATATGATGGGTGCCTCTTTTCCGTCGACAAATGCCCATTTCCCATTCTCATAAGTACCCTTTCTCACCCCTGGTGAGTGCCTCTAGTCTTTTCAGGTGTAAGAAGTGCCCCGTTTTCACCTCTGATAATTACCCTTTATACTTTGACACGTGCTCTTTTTCTTTGCATGCTAGTAAATGATTCTATTGCCTCGCGATATATATATATTTTTTTTGGGGGGGTGGGGTGATGTGGGCTTGAACAAAAATGAGGTATAAAAAATAGCCTACTCATTATATTATTAACTTGAAGAAAATTACATTTTTAGTGGATGTTAAATATATTTTATGAATATATTATGGAAGAGTATACCATATGATTTAAAAGCAAAACGATCTAGAAATGCTTTTCGGAAGGTGTTATTGACTAAATAAAAGTTAAGACTTCTTGAAATGGCGAACGAAATCTCAGATTAGAGAATTTCTAAAAAAAAGATCATCACATTATAAAATTATCTATTTTAGTTTGTTTTGGTTCTGATACGGAAATCGACATACATTTGACTTACATGTATATATTTAGTAAGGAATATTTCTAAATGACCGTTCGGTTTCCTTGTTTAATTACTTTCATTATATAGTTTATGAAATATATGTTTAATAAATTATAGTACCAAAAATTCTTGCCAAAGACGGAACCAGACTCGAACAGCAATTGTAAAACAACATCTTTTTCATGTGTAATGTTATTTATCTTGTGTTATATTTTATGTAATCATGATGCATTATGTTTTACTTGTTCTTATTATTGTTAATAAACTCAAATTCAAACTCAATAAGTACATTATATGTTTTGTCGCTTATACTACTATATCGTGAATAAATTCAATTTATTTCAAATTCCACTCCCCCCCCCCCCCTAGAACCGCTGCTGTGCATGCAATAAATCATGTTGATATAGTGAAGGAAATGAAAAATAAAAAGGTTATGGATGATATTAAACTGTCAAATATTTTTAAGAATTGGCAGGAGGGGTATTAATATATGTACGAGTATTGAAAACAAAATAGAAAGAAAAAAAGAAGCAATTAATGAAGATGAATATGGCCGATAGAGAATTCATTTAACGTTTGAAAACTCTTTCCTTTCCTCGATCTCCATTGTTTTTGTAATTTCGCCCGCCCACCCCCCCCCCCTCTCTCTCTCTCATCTTCTTAGCCCCCATTTATGTCAATTAAAATAAGACATTTATCAAAACTTGTTTTGCTCATTTTATGTCATTACGATGGTGTTCTTTCATCTCGAGTCTTTTATTAAATATATTTAATATTTTCATGTTCTTTATCACTGATTTTTTCTTACCGTGAATTACCGTGAATTCATCTCCACTCAAATCAAATCAATTCAAAAGGTAAACCACTAAAAGGAACAAAAATCTAGATGCAGGAAAGGGTAGATTGGCTGATGAACAGACAGAGGAACAGATCGGGGATGCTTCTTGACAGACCGAATGTTGGATATATTATTATCTCAGGCTTCCAAGTGGTACACTGTACAATAAATCAATGTATTTAAAACCATTGCAGTATCTGGATGACAGATCAGTATTGTTTTTGTATTGCTCCAGTCGATACAATATTACTTGATGTTTGAGTCAAATTTTGTTATTTCACTAGTCAGCCTGATATAGATAATAATAATAACATTGTATGGTTTGTTTTTGTGTGATATTATATAAATATTGCTCTCGCTATGAAAAATATATTCTTGTATCACACTCAAAGCCATCCAATATTATATAAATATGCACCACAAATAGCACTCAGTTATTACTTTGTTGAATAGCAGAACAAATTTATTTATCATATTTTCAACAGAATGATATATATGAAAGCAATACATAAAACAAAATTACAACATTTTATTTCAAAAAAGTGATCTCATTGGCAGTTTTTATATCAAAACGTAGAATAATATATCAGCTACATGTATTTTTCTTTCATAATCATTCAGTCATTTATACATTAACAATTATTGCAAGTTGCAATAGGAAGCACATTCCTCCTTTATAAAACATTTTTGACGTTGTCTCTTTAATAATTTCATGGTCATTTATATAAAATAAAATTTCAAGAAATGATCATGAAATTAAACTACAAGTACAAAACCCATGAAGACACCCTCAATCTTATATCAACAGTGCATAATGTTATAATATTGATCAGTCTCTCTCTCTAACCCTCTTATTATATTTTTCACTCCTTCCCTCCCCCTATTGCACATAATGTAACGTAATAATAACGATAAAATAATAATAACATTAATAAAACCATTATTTTCTCTACAACATACATGTACCAACTGTCTACAGAGAAGGAACAGCAAATATTGATGAACATATCCATTCATTAAAAAAAACACCCTGATAGAGAAATCTTACAGAGGTAATGTCATAGTATAACGTAAATACAAATACACTTCCATGTACTGTTGCTATAAGCCTTTGTTTTGGTTAAACTCTAGACAATGATGATATGACTTGTAGAGCAAAACAAATAATGATGTAACCAAGTCCGATAGTCATACATGTACTTCAAAAGTTTTTGCCCATCAGGACATCTTCAGTAATTTATCTGTGAGACAGATAATGTCATTTCAACAAACATTGTGATATCTATACTTTAAAAACATATATATATATATATATCTCCTAAACCATGATTACAGTGGAACCTCATTATAAAGAGCTCTGATATTCAATTCAATTCATCTTTATTCAACGATATAAAAGAAAATAGTACAATGCAATAAAACATATTGACATAATCAAATTTTTTATCGTCCTGTATTAGTCAAAACACATTCTTTCACATGATTGGTAATAAGAGATTCCATTTCATGTAAAATTAACATATCGAGGTATCTGTTATAACAAGGTTATTTTGCTGGTCCTGGCTCTATATATTCTTCTGTTTTTTTACCCTGATATAACGAGGTAATTTCCTTGGTCCCAAGGACCTCGTTATAACCAGTTTACACTGTACCTACAATGTGGAATGTGGATATCGATGTTAAGAGTACATGATGCACATGTAGATATACCATATCGTGTTTCACTCAGAATTATGTAAATACATGCATAAGTGTATGAGGTTCATCAAGATTTGTATAAAATGTATGATTTGAAAGCCAGATCAATCTGATAGCATAACACCTCTAACCCTGACCCTAACTATGGCAGATTCGCATAGCAGTATGCATTGGTTTTTGTGTACTACACAAATGGCAAGTGTGGATGAAAAAATAGGTTACATGACACAGAGCTCCTAAACATACTTATTTATCTGTGTATCAAAAGATACAAAAATGTATACTTCAAACAAAATCCTGCATAATATGCATAAATGAGCCTTAACTCTAACCCTTTATGTTGCAGGGTATTTTTCAGTTAAAGCCCAAGTCCACTCCAAAAATAACTTACTTTCAATAGAACCAAAAAAATCAGACAAACCAATCAAAACAAGTTTGAGCAAAATCGGATGACTAATAAGAAAGTTATGATTTTTTAAGGACATGAATTTGTTTTTAAATCACTATACAAATTGGCAACTCACTCATGAGTCTGTGACGTATGGTCCTCACTATCCACTAATTATTTTCTTTATATTTATAATATAAATTTCCTATTTTCACCCTAAGAATCTTATTTCTTCACACCAGCATCCAAGTTAGATTGTTAGTAATATGTTTTTGTGTGGATGCACAAATAAAGAGTAATTTTTGTCCAGTTAAATCATGAAAAATTGAATTTTGATAAACTATTTATATAAAAATCAATAATTATGAAATACAATATTCGGAAATTAGTATCAATTCTTCAAAATCCATAATTTTTTTTGGGAAATGTCATGCACGCAATATGATACAAATCATATAACCTGGGCAAAGGCATGGGGAAATCAAGTTTTGGGGGATAAAAAGGGAAATTAATGGGATTAAACTATATAAAGCAATTGGTAAGTTGTGAGGACATGACGTCACAAACTGATAACCATCTTGGCAATTTGTGTCGTGATTCTCATTGTTCCATAGTTTTACATACTTTTTCCAAAATTCATAACTTTCTTATTAGTTATCCGATTTTGTTCAACCTTTTTTTGATTGGTTTGTCTGATTTTTCTGCTTTTATTGAAAGTAAGTTATTTTTCGAGTGGACTTGTCCTTTAAGTAGATAACATGATTACTATGGTTTTATCAACTCAGGTGGTCTTTTTAATAAAAGTGTATTCTTATCGTTTTAGTGGACAATATACACAGAGGAGCAAAGTTGTCAGCATATTTTACTGCAATTTCTCGAAGGCATCTGCAAATGATTGTTGCTAACTGCCACTAGCGATGCGCATCTGTTCTCCAGAGTGCTTTACATGAGAATTTGATCCTGGTTGAGGCCAGTCTGAGGGAGGCTCTGATCTCAATTCCCATAAACATGAATTTCCCTTGGCAAGCTCAGCTTCTCGTTGCTCCAGAGATTTCTGTATGAAAAGAAAGAGACAGTAAACATTGGAATCAAAAGGAGATGCAAATAAGGCCTAAAAAAAAAAAATGTTGTATTGCCCTTTAGGTGCCAAAACATGGGTCGGTCGGTCAAAAATCTTTTTTTTCTTTAAACTTTTTTTTTTCTTTCTCCCTTTTTGGGCTGATTTTGCTCAGTTTTGAATGCTGTAAAAATAGTTATTCATTAAACATTTTTTTTCTTCTATAAAACAGTAAAAAAAAAAAAACCTTTTTTATAAGCCGACCGTAGATTTCAAGATTTTAGGGTCGGTCACAAAGGGCAATACAATTTCTTTTTAAACGCCTAATGCGTACTCTTTTAAAAATAGAAGAGCAGTCCTTTTGAAGTGATGTTAGAAATCTTTTTTTTTATAAAGTTTTTCCATCCCCACTAAGATTAAACCTCATATTATTAGAAAGTTGACTCCCTTTTTTTTCACAAGCCACAAAAATAATAAATAAACATAAAAATGATAGAGCACTGCATGCCTGTTGTTCCACAAAAAGGAAGATTACTAATTGTTTTGCATTTCTTTACTACCAGTGTTCCTCTCTTAATCCTCAAATTAACTTAACAAATGTGGAGAGCTTCCTTTGGGTAAACTAAGGGCTGCACAACAGTTTTTTAAATGATACTTAGATATACAGATAAAGCAATTATCCAATTTCAAACTTAAATGCATACCATATACCGGTAACCTAATTTTCTTCATACAAAACATAAAGCCGAAGAAATATTAAAGAAGTTTTTAAAAGCAAAAGTCATTTTGTCCCCTCTTCATTAAATCTGTTTTGAGGAGTGGAGGGATGATTGCAATCAGGCACCAAGATTTGGACATACACACATGCTTTGATGCGGATCGGATGGATGTGAATTTTTTTAAAATTTAAATGGAACTCATTTCAGAGAATTTCCCACTTCCAAGAATCACTTATATTAGTTTTGTCAACATTTTCAACAACTGATTGGTTTTTAAATTATTTGAATGGTATATATTTGTAGAGGCCACCCTCCCTCCCTCAAAAAGGTGGGCCGTATTGTATACGCCCCCCCCCCCCCCCTCCACTGGGATTTACACCCATGCCCCTCTTACTTTGGCCTCTGAGCATGTGTCCCTCTTCAGACAGAGATCATAATCTTCTTTGAGTTGAGAGCAGTCTCTCCTTTCTCCATACACGTAATAGCTGTGGAACTGACTCCCTAAAGCTGTGAGATATATAATGGAAGAATAAAACAGGAAAAAATGTCAGAAGCAATGGTCTTTCTCATCCGTCATCCCTGTTACGCCTATGGGAATTGGAGAATTCAAACGACAACGAGCTAACAAGTGACAAATTGTTTTCAAGTGACAGAATGTTTTATTCACATGTATTAGAATTAGATCACTCGCCATCAGGCACTCATCACTATAGGATATTAACAAGATTAGTAAACTACACATTGATTTTAATAAAACCTCACTATTTCCTGCTATCAAAATAACATAAAAAACAAACAAACAAAAAGAACTTCATCTACACATGAACAACATCTATGTAAAGACAAGAGCAAAGGTTGTTCAGTTGTTTTCATCAATTACTGTTTCATTTAAGCATCAATAAAAACTCTGGATTCAGAGGTAGGCAGCTAAAAAAAATCATCAAGTAGAAACACTACTTACATTTACAGTCTAGCCAACTTCCCAAGTAGCTCTTACATGCTTCCTCTGGGTTCTGTAGGTAGAGATAGATCAGGTGGATATAACAAATGAAAAATTGAAGTTCTACACCTAATTTGTAATTTAATAATGATTAATGTTCAAAAGTCGAAAGACAAAAGAAGATCATAAATCGTCCAACCCTGGGCTGAAGGTTTCTCATAAATTAAATAGATTTGTCATTTTCTATATTTTAGTATTTTAAAATTAATTAGTTACAATTGTTCCCTGTATATATTTTTCACCAAATATAATTTCTATCCTCTCAATCTCAGCTATGATTTTTCCTCATTGAAAAGTAAATTAGGTGTTATTATTGATTTCAATGATCTTTCCAACTAAGGCTTGGTGCATAAATGATACATGTACAACTTCAACTGGTACATCACGTTTTTCAAGAAAAGAATATCTTCATTTATATAGATCTATCTCTTACATTTTTATAAGGATTATTGTACATCAATGATCATTTTTCAGAATAACTACCCTCGTTCTTTGGGATGAGGTTTGCTTTGAATTTGTTGCATGCCAGCAAGTTTACAAAGCCACTTTAGCGGGGAAAGGACGAGACAGGAATCATTATTATCAGGCATGACTATATGTTCCTCACTTCACACCCCTCCCCCCCCCCCCCCTCCCCAGTAAAATCATGTTAATTGTTATTAAATTGGGGACATAATAATGGATACTGTCAATAGTAGGTCTAGTCTAGATCTACTTCCAGATATTATGAGCAAATATGTCTTGACTATGTTGACCACACGTAAAGGTAACAGAGCCGATGAACGATCCCCTCCTCGGCTCCGATCCAACGACCACACCCATCTTGCTTCGGCGGTCTGGGATGACTGGGTATCATGGTCTGGTCAGCTGCGGGTCGGGGCCGGGGGTTCCCCGATTCGCAAAACCAAGATCGAAGAATTAAAGTTGGACCTAAATTCAGTCTACAATAAAAGCACAATAACAACGCATCCCCATTACATCGTCTATACTGACCTTCATGCTTTAATGATAATGTTAGTCTTTTTTCTCTCCCTGTCGTTTTCTAAGCCACCAACAAAAATCAGTCTAGCAACAGCATGAAGGCACAGGGCGCAGACATTTTAGATTAATTTTTCTCGTTGCTTTTAATTTCTCGCAATGCACGAGATTTGATTATACTTATAGAGACATTTCGTCCAGAATCATCTCGCATGATCAAAAATCGCTATCTAACATTTAATTATTATCATTTTTGTTTAACGCAATATCAAGAACAACACTGAGGTAAAATGATAATTGAAGACAAAAATTAAGTCATCGATGAAAAAAAAACCTGAATGATAGAAAAGTACTCATAATAACGTATTTTATCATTTTGTGTCTAGACCCTACATCTAGAATATAGCTCCTAGTTTATCTCTCATCTCCCTGCATAGAGTATATATTGGCAGAAAAGAGTAGGGGCGAGAGAGAATTCGAGAGGGAAGAGAGAGAGAGAGAGAGAGAGAGAGAGAGAGAGAAAGAGAGAGACTATGGAGAGAGATAAACAATGCAGTCTGGGGTCCCCCGCCCCTCCCCGGTTGCAATCGTTACCAGGCTGCCAATTTATATAATGAATTAATGGAAAAACACCATCTCATATTCAGGCAGCGTGGTTGCCTCTTTGTAAATTTCGCATATCCTATAATCTATATACCGTAATTTTGGTGTTTCTTCTTTTTTCCTAGCTGCTAAGGGGTAAGAGCACATTTTTTTTTTTTTTGTGCTCCCGAATATTTGAAAATCGCGTCGGCCGCAAATTCGCTCAGTCGGGGGGGGGGGGGGAGGGGGGGGGGAGGGGGGCCGGAGAGTGCGCACTAATTGTGTTTTTTTTGGGGGGTAGGGGGGGGCCGGGGGGCACGTCCCTGTTTGCCAGTACATTGTTTGCGAATTTGGGGCTGATTTCAACATTTTTTTTTGGCCAGGGGGGCACCTGCCCCCTGTGCTCCCCCCCCCCCCCCCTGGATACCGCCACTGAATATAATATGTGTTTGGTTAATTGTCTGGATATTTTTGGGCTCATGCCCCAAAACCGACCCCCTCCCTGGCTCTTGCAGAAAAGTCCTGTCCACTTTTCGGTCGAAAACAGAGGTCATATTGACTGCATTTAGTTCTGAAAATATCATATCGGTAGCAAAACCTGATTGAATGCATAATTAACTTTGAGTGTTTGATGTTGGCCGAGATAGTATTTTCATTGCCACCCTGCCACACGAGATTGTTGTCTTTTAAATTTTGCTGCTCCCGAAGCACGGTCATTTTACAACACAAAATTAGCCCTTCGAACATTCTTGTAACCGGAAGAGTTTTGCGTGGCAGCTGTTGCATTGAAGTGTACGTGTGGAAGTACGAAGCGAAGTAAATTAGGTGCCGAACTCGGGAGTGTCTGCGCTGGAATCATCGGATCGTATCCTAAATCAAGTTCTGTGAAGGTCTAGACAGCTACTGCTAGTAATTTCAGCACGATTTTATGAAAACTTTCATTTTCATCCAATGATCGCTGATGTAAGTATTCCAGGCCCTGTCACCCAAGGCTCACCTATCATCACCCTGGCAGATCATTCGGTGTCACGCAGCGCGCAGATCGCGTTCGCCCATGCACGGCCACCGGCCCGGCCCGGGTCAGATGTCTCAGCCTCGGTGAAATAACGTAGGACTCGACTCTGGGAGTGCAGTGATGAGTTGGCCAGAATCCGGGCTAACTCGGCCCACGGGACTACTCGGCCCAGCTGGAAAAACTGGGCCGAGATGTCCCGACCTGATTAATCGATCGAGAGATACCAATGTGTATATGTTTGTGCTCTTTATGACTTAATAATGCCCTTTCCAACCTAAATCTTTAATGGAATTGTGTTAAATGACACTAATGAAGACAATCTATGACTTATCTTTCGGTAAAATGACAAAAAAAATGACATTTCGGACAATTTACTCACAGCTCGCAATCCGCATTGCCGCACGTACATTAAATGTGCGTTGTATCTACTCGGACCACTGAAATTCGAGCAGTGTTTTTGTCGGTAAATCACTGCAAAAATATCATTTTTATCTCGTATGAAGGTCTATTTTTTATTCCTGACACAGATTTCATTATTGAGAAGTCGAATAGGTCTATAGTACATTTTAGACGAGATGGTTTATGTTTGTTCACATTCTGTCGTCCTGGCCGTAAATTAGCAGACTACTGCCTAGTGCTACCGCAGCAGCTCAGCTCAGTGTGCAGCTAGCCGTACAGCGCCGCCGGCAGGGTCGGCGGGGGAATTCACTGACTCGGGGCCCGTACCGGGACGCTGCACTGCATTGCATGATTGTACTGCCCAATTTGATCGAGTGATGTGAGTATAACTAATCAAACTAGATCTATATCTACTGTATTATCATTATTCATTCCGAGTAGAATATCCAATTTGATTTAGAGGGTAAACTAGACCTAGATCTATATCTACTGTAGCTACATCATTATCATATACTAGATTAGTCATTCAGAGTAGAATATTCGATTAATGAAGGAATGGAGTTTTTCTTTTTCATAATCAGATAATCATATTTTACTCCTAAAAGTTAAAGACTTGATAAAAAAGCTAGATCTAACGTAAGGGCCTAGCCTAGTACTGTAAGAGAAGTGAGCTGAAGAATCGCCTTCTTATTTTTTTGGAGGGGGCTGCTTCAAAAAAATTCTACGAAAAGAAGGTATTGGCTTCAAGTTTTTTGTATAAATAATGCAGCCCCCACCCCCCCCCCCCCCCCAAACAAACCAAACAATCTCCTTTTTGTTCCCTTTTTACATAGGAAAAGTGCCCCTTTTATTTTGTAAGAAGTGCCCCTTTTACATAGGAAAGGTGCCCCTTTTCATTTGACAAGTGCCCCTATTACTTAGTAAAAGTGCCCCTTCCCTCTTTTCACCTCTGACGAGTGCCCTTTTTTATTTTTGACACGTGCCCCTTTTCCTTCGACATGTTCCCATTTTCCTTTGCAATAAGTGTCCATTTTCCATTCTCTTTACCTCTGATAATTGCCCTATTCAAAACTGAGAGGTGCTCCTTTTACTTTGACAACTTCCCCTTTTTTCCTTTGTAAGAAGTGCCCCTTCTCCTTTTAATAACTATCCCCTTTTTTAAAACTCGGATGAGTACACCTTTCATTTTAACATGTGCCCCTCTTATTTTCTAATAAGTGCCCCTTTTCCTTATGATAAGTGCCCCCATTAAAAAGAAAGAGTTCCTTCCCTTTCTCACAACTGCCCCTTTTAAAAATCTGAACGGTGCCCCCTTTTCATTCAACAAATGCACATTTTCCATTATTATAAGTGCCCCTTTTCATATTTGGTCAATGCCCCTTTTCAACTCTGATAATTCCCCTTTTAATAATGATACGTGCCCCTTTTCCTTTCTAATGAGGGAACTATCCCCTTTTCACCTCTTATAAATGCCCCTATCAAAATCTGATGGGTGCCCCTTTTCCGTCAACAAATGCCTATTTCCCATTTTCGTAAACGCCTCTTTGTCATCACTGGTGAGTGCCTCTTTTCAGGTGAAAAAATGCCTCATTTTCACCTCTTATAATAATCCTTTGTACTTTGACACGTGCTCCTTTTCTTTTCTTATAAGTGTCTTATCCCTTTCGATAATTGTCCCCTTTTTATGTAATCATTAAACGTGCCCCTTATTTAAGGTGACTAAGAGCAATTTCCCCCAAAGTTCGCTCGCTCGCATTTAAAGATGATATAATTATGTTACTTATCAAAGGTCTTTTCAGTCTTCCGTTATGAGAATGTGCTTATAACCCCATCACGATTGGCTTTTTTCCTCTTTATAAGATGTAATTTTTCGCACTGCGACCTCATAGATCTTTGAAATTCTTCACGCTCGCTTCGCTCGCTCGTAAATGCATATTCAGACATCACACCCAACTGTAAAGTATGATGCTTAAGCGATATCTTGTATGATGTATGAAGAGAAACAAATATTGAAATCATCCCTGATAATGTTATCAGAATGTCTAAAAAATTGTATATTTTCGCTTTGAGATTTCCCACTGTAGGTGCCCTTTTTTTTCTCCAGAAAGTGCCCTTTTTTGTTGGTGCCCCCCCCCCCCCCCCCCCACTTTGGAAGTCGCTCGGCCGCCCCTGTGCAGGGGGATCTTAATTCTTGTAAGCCTTCTCCTGGACCTTTGGTCAAATGGTCATTAATTTAACCGTTCCTCAAATTTCTAAAAGGCAGCTGCCCCCCCCCCCCCCCACCTCCCATCCATCTCGGCCGGGTATGTAATCAGCAACAGAGGCAAAGATCTATGAGCAAAATCAATTTTTATATTATTTTTTGTTTGGGGGGGGGGGGGCTGGGGGTTAACAGATTTATATCTGATATATTGTGTACCTGTATAAATATGTATACTATAAATAAATAATAAATAAAAAAAACAAATTTGCATTACCACAACGTGGCATAAAATTAATACACGATTACACCTGCTTATCATTTGTTATTATGAGTCTGCTTGACGTCATATTGTTGGAATTTGTATCTTGGAATCGTAAACAAATAATGTTTATTGTTATTATGTGTGTTTTTCAAACATGTCCTCCATTTTATTAATTGTTTTAACTTTGTTTATTTATTTAGGGTTTTTTTTGCCTTGTAAATTGCATATGAAATAATACGTACCAATACCACAACACAAGGAATGGTGTGGCGTGTCATCTGCATGTTACAATTTTTTTATTTTTTTTTGGGGGGGGGCTGGGGGTTAACAGATTTATATCTGATCTTGTGTACCTGTAAATATGTACATACTATAAATAAATAATGAATTAAAAAAATAAAATTGCATTTCCACAACGTGGCATAATACATAATGGAGACAATGTGGATGATGTAAGGGATGGAGATGATGAGAGGAATGGAGACGATATTGATAATGAAAGGGATGGAGACAATGTGAGGGATGGAGAATTGGAGAAGAGGGATGGAGACTATTTTGATGATGTAAGGGATGAAGACGATATTGATGATTAGAGGGATGGAGACGTCTCCATCCCTCCAGTCTCCGTCCCTTTCATCGTCTCCATCCCTCTCACCATCTTGTCACCATCTCCATCCCTCACACCGTCTCCATCCCTCTCATCATCTCCATCCCTCTCATCATCTTCATTCCTCACACCGTCTCTATCCATCACCAATCCCTCTCATCAACAGCGTCTTCATCCCTTACATCATCAACATTGTCTCCTTCCCTCTCATCATCTCCATCCCTCACCAATCCCTCTCGTCTCCATCCCTCTCATCAAAGAAAGAAGACGATTTGTTGTACCGTTCTCGACTCTAGACCCTTGTCTGAATTCAGTTTCCCGCTCCCGCGCGAAGCGTGGAAGCGTTGACGTTTCATAAATTATTAGAGAGAGAAGACGATTCGTTGTACCGTTCTCCACTCTTAATCCTTATCTGAATTCAGTTCCATCCCCCCTTCCCGCGCAAAGCGCAGAAGCTTTGATGTTTCATTAAATAATTAGAGAAAGAAGACGATTCGTTTTACCGTTCTCGACTCTAAATCCTTGTCTGAATTCAGTTTCCCGCTCCCGCGCGAAGCGTGGAAGCATTGACGTTTTATAAATTATTAGAGAAAGAAGACATTTGTTGTACCGTTCTCGACTCTTTATCCTTATATGAATTCAGTTCCGTCCCCCCTTCTCGCGCGAAAGCTTTGATGTTTCATTAAATAATTAGAGAAAGAAGACGATTCGTTGTATCGTTCTCGACTCTTAATCCTTTTTCTTCCTACGTCCTCTTCCTTTTTTTCTTTTTTTTTCTCTTTTTTTTTATGGGGGGGGGGGGCGACCGCCCCCACTGCCCCTACCCCCCCCCCCCCCTGGCTGCGCGCCTGCCCCTCCAAAATAAAAGAAGGCGGCGATTCTTCAGCTCACTTCTCTGCTTAGAGTACTAGGCTAGGCCCTTACGTTAGATCTAGCTATTTATCAAGTCTTTAACTTTTAGGAGTAAAATATGATTATCTGATTATGAAAAAAGAAAAATTCCATTCCTTCATTAATCGGATATTGATGATATTCTACTCTGAATGACTAATCTAGTATATGATAATGATGTAGAGCTCTACAGTAGATATAGATCTAGGTCTAGTTTACTAAATCAAATTGGATATTCTACTCGGAATGAATAATGATAATACAGTAGATATAGATCTAGTTTGATTAGTTATACTCACATCACTCGATCAAATTGGGCAGTGCAATCATGCAATGCAGTGCAGCGGCCCAGTACGGGCGCCGAGTCAGTGAATTCCCCCGCCGACCCGGCCGGCGGCGCTGTACGGCTAGCTGCACACTGAGCTGAGCTGCTGCGGTAGCACTAGGCAGTAGTCTGCTAATTTACGGCCAGGACGAAAGAATGTGAACAAACATCAACCATCTCGTCTAAAATGTACTATATTCGACTTCTCAATAATGAAATCTGTGTCAGGAATAAAAAATAGACCTTCATACGAGATAAAAATGATATTTTTGCAGTGATTTACCGACAAAAACACTGCTCGAATTTCAGTGGTCCGAGTAGATACAACGCACATTTAATGTACGTGCGGCAATGCGGATTGCGAGCTGTGAGTAAATTGTCCGAAATGTCATTTTTTTTGTCATTTTACCGAAAAATAAGTCATAGATTGTCTTCATTAGTATCATTTAACACAATTCCATTAAAGATTTAGGTTGGAAAGGGCATTATTAAGTCACAAAGAGCACAAATATATACACATTGGTATCTCTCGATCGATTAATCAGGTCGGGACATCTCAGCCCAGTTTTTCCAGCTGGGCCGAGTAGTCCCGTGAGCCGAGTTAGCCCGACTCCGTTGGCCAGTCAGCTACAGAGCTACTCACACCAACTCACATTACAATCACTCACAATAATCAGTATTTGTTTTACTTGACTTACAATTGTTGTCGAACATGAGTTGCGTTTGTTGTGAACATGTCATGGCAAAAGCCCCCCAAAAAATTGAAACTTTTTCGATGCAAAAATTGAATCTTTTTCAATTTCAGTTCTGACCTCTGTCTTCCATTTTTATTTCTTAGAATAATTATTAGATCTGCATGTAGATCAAAATCTTTTCTCGTGTTATGGCTTAATGTTAAAGCAAGGTCCTCCAATTCATTATTTTCTGACAATTTCTTTTGTTTATCTTGGTTTTATTTCCTGGAAAACATGACAGTTATTCATCTTAATGTCAATAAAGCTGCGAGTTGGCTCAGTCGGTAAAGCATCAGCCTGACGAACCAAAGATCCCGGGTTCGACTCCCACCCAGGCGGATGACTGAAGCCTGTGTTGTGTGTTAACGTGCCCCTTCCCTTTTTCATAGACGCAGGTTATGTTAAGTGGAAAACACTCGTTAAATGGAGGCCCCGTGTAGAGAAGAGTCACTACCTTTGCAATTTAAGAACTCACTGCACTATAAGAGTAGGGGGAGACCCCAGTGTAGTGGTCCACCTGCACACACCCCCAGTATAGTACGATAATACTCTGTAAAGAGGTCTGTACTCAAAAGGAAGAAGAAGAAGAATCCATATAGACTATAATTTAATGATTTTTTTTGTTGCACATGTAAAATTAGTTTGACAAAATGAATTGGTCCTAAAGCTACATGTACATGTACATGTAGAGTAAAGTACCCGGTAATCGGTCAGCTCCGGTTTTCGGCCAATTGGTTGGATACATGGTAAAATCACTTTAAAATACATCGCATAATAGCATAACACATATCCCACACATACCATACCATGCCAGTGTCACTGAAGAACCACATTTGCAATGAAAAATATATCCTAAAATATCACATTTTAGCGATGTAATCGGCGGTCCCGCTACCCAAATCTGAAAAATCGAGTTTCTTACGCGTGTATGTAAGAAATATGGGTACCATAAAATGAGCTTTATTTCAAGTATTTTTCAGATATAGAGCCCGATTTTGTGCTGGTCGCAAGCTCAAAAGTATCTCATCGCATGTATTAAATCAATGCAGCCGCACACCGCGACGCACACACGATATGTCCGTCTAATTCAGATTCCAACTTCCGATCACTGCTGTGCCTGTATTCGGCCAGGCGAGCACCCAGGAGCTCCGGCGTGGGATACCTGCTCCGCCCGCTTGTGCTATACATCAGCGCGGAAACGCACGGCGCGCGCCAGCGCTTCCTATTGACTTTGTACATGCGGCCGTAAACTGAAACGCTCGGCCGATAACCGGCTCCAAAACAGTGAAAATTGAAATGAATATTGTCATGGCAATTCGTGATTTTTTTTGGGGATTCTTTTTTTGTTTAAATAATAATAATATTTGCTTCATGATTTGAACAAGAAATGATAATAAATAGGAAGTAAAGAGTCCAGTAAATAGGATTTTGTCTTAAGTGGCCGAAAACCGGGTACTTTACTCTATGCTCATGTAATAAATAAAATATCTATGAATCTTGATTTTGCAGCTGACTAATATAAAAATAAATAATTAATGATAGGGTCCAATATGACAAGAAATACTGGTGTGAATTTTTTTTAAAGTTTCAATCGAACCAATGAAATTAATCTCTTTAGTAATGCAGATCTCTCGGTGTATGTTTTAGGAAAATTCAATAAGACCTTTACAAATTACGTACACTCATATTGATTATCATTTGTTTTCTGTTCTTTATTAAAGGCAATTCTGCTACAATTCTTCGGCTAAACCATCCAGCTAGCATCACCATGTGGCCATGGAACGAGACTCTTCCATAGTGGAGGAAGGAGCAGACAACCCTTACGTCACGCAGTATGGAGAACCTTATGATGACTATCCTATATTCACAGCCCATGACTCAGATCTGAACCTGCTAGGTATAGGACTACATTCCGGGACTTCCACAAGTGGGTCCCTCTCTGAACTGGACATCTCCCTCCCATCAACAGACCTGGACTTGGAGACGAGAATCTTTGGAAGACAGAAGAAGAAGACTGCGGATGTGACGCAGAAGCGGAACAGCTTAGGGCCATCAGGAAACTTTGTCCAGGAACCAAGAAAAGCAGGAAGCGCTTCAAGACGTTCCCTTCATATGGGTGACTCCGATCCAGAGGGTCATGTTTTTCATCCGGAGATAGTGCCATTTGAGCCGTCAAAAAATCCTTTTACGAACAGCCCAAAAGATCCAAGGAAGCTGCTAGAATCTAAAGGAGAACAATCGTCTGTCAAGTCGTCTGATCCCAACTCTGCAAGATACCTTAAGATTCTGATTCCGCAGAGGGACTCTCTCACTGCAGAATCACCTACTGCAGAGACATCTATCAACCTTTTTGAATCGCTCAACATATCTGCTGCTGAACGGCTCCTCTTGGAGAGCCCCACCGATTCCCCATCTCACTTCAAACAGGCACAGCTTCGCCTGGACACGGCAGATTCCGAGCTTGAAGGTTCCTTTGTTGGACAGGAGAAAGACCACCTGCTCCTCTCCAGTACTCCTAGAAAACGAGACTTCACAGTGTATCCAAACCAATCCCTCTATACATCAGACTCAAGATCTTCCCAAGATATTAAAACAGAAATATTTGATTTTGAGGCAGAGTTGAAGAAACTTGTAGTGGATATTTATTCGGATAGGGAACCAGACTTTGCTCCTCTACCAGGATCTTCAAGCAGCAAGGAGTGCGTACAGTCAACTGATTTCAAAATGAGCGAGGCCAGATCAGAATTGGAGAAAGCATTCGGTGGAGGTGAGTAACCGTTCTGCATTTTTCTATTCAGTTCAATTATCATACAGTTGTAATTTGGATGTTTCAATGATGTTCAAGAATTTTCTGTGAAATATTTAAAGTTTCGAATATAGACTTCCCAAGGAAAAAAAGTAATACACAGTGAAGTGGCTCACCTGGATTCATCAAGTAATCATGTCATGCCGAGTGGTCGCTTTACCTGACCTTTTGTGAAAACATGCCCCTTTATTCACCACGAAATGTCGGGGTAGTGTTTGTTAAATAAACTCCTCTTAACTCAAAATGTTCTGATCCAATTTACCCAACATTTTGTGAAAACCGTATGGCAAATCTACGAAAGCTCGCGTCCTTCATGTGTATCTTCATATGATTTATCGCTTTCATTTAACGCCCACCAGAACAGATGTGATGACCCAAGATACAAAGTACATTGTAAGCCAGGTGAAGCACTTCTTAGACAGTCATTTGTATTATTGATTGATTTTTATTAGTAATAATCAAGAGAATCTACATTACGTGTCAGATGAGTAAAAAATACTTTTACATTCCCTGTATTCTGATTATTTAAGTTTTTGAAGATTGTAAAATGTTAAGAAAGACAGGAATTTCGTGAATACAGGTAAAATTTAACAGTGACTAAATAATCTTCTGACTCAACAATCTTGTGACTCACAAACAGATTAAAAATCATTGAATGAAAATTAATAATCTTAATGAAGTACCATAAATCTCTGTGTATAAGGCACACTTGTTTTTCCCGCCGAAAAAAATTGAAAGCCGGGGGTGCGTCTTATACACTGGTACAAAAAACAAACAATTTTTTTTTTAGCTTCGATTTATGGCGCTATGCCTGGCAATGTCTCTCAGCTCAGTAATCGGTGTGTTGACTCACCACTCGGAAACTAGAACAATACTCAAATTTGTCTGTCATCTTGGTTTGAAAATAATCGTTCTAATACATCTCAATATGTAGTTTATAATAATAATTCCTCCAATTTTGCTTTGGCGTTTTTATCCTAGGTACTCTACTGTTTTTAATTTACATTAATGATCTGACATGTACACATTCTTCTAAAAACGACATTGTTACTTTTATTTGTGACAAGTTTACAAGCACAAATCGACGCCTTCAACTGCACCTCGATGTTTAATGAAAGTCCTTCCCCGCGTGTGTTTTCGTTTCGTTTCGTTTTGTCTTAAAAATAGGGGTGCGCCTTATACACAGAGATTTACGGTATAGAAAAAGATTTTACACATGCATGTATTGGTGGTCTGATCAAAGAAAAATGTTTTAGAAATGTTGCTGGAGGTTAGAACTTAGTCATGATGTTGCGCATTTAATCTTACAGTGGTTGCACTGAACTAAATAGAAACAGAGTTTTACTGGTAGCATTTACTACAGTGTGTACATGTACATGTACAACCTGTTCATTGTACAGGTATATCATTTTAAAGGTGGAATCCATCTTTAAAGTGAAAGGCTCTTAAAAGTGCAAAAAACTATCTTTTTAAAATCCTGACATTTATAATCTAATCTAGACACTTTAATTCAAGAGGTAAATTAGTAAACTCCTCAGGCCTCAACTCATACAGTGTGCACACAAGTAAATGTACAATGTAGATGTTTGCTGAATGTTTCATTTTTGTGCGGTCAAACATTAACCAGCCTTCACCCCCATAACAATTGAAAAAGATGACAATGTAGCAAGCAAAAAGAGAAATGCAAGATAGTCACTGTGATGAGATAAAGAATTAAATTTTCCTTTAAAATCAAAGATTTAAACTGTTCAATCTCAAACCCTCCCCTCCCCTGTATGTTAGTTCAAAGACTAAACTGTTAAATCTAATATTATTTCAGAAATACAACTTGATATTTAAAGGCACCATGCACTGAACATAGCTGTACTGTTATTTACTCTCAAAGACGAAAATCTTGTTCCCTATTTTTGTGTAATCCACATCCTTGCCCAAGAAGTATTTCCAGACCAGGGCCTGTTGCATAAAACTTACCATTTATGGTAACTTTGCCATCAATGGCAACTACCATGGTAACAGGGCTCAACATCCAATCAAAATCAAGGTTTCCATGGTAGTTACAGTACTTAGTTAGTTACCATTAATGGCAAAGTTACCATCAATGGTAAGTTTTGTGCAACGGGCCCAGATGCATTGAACTCCATAACATGTAGTGTTCTGTACATGTACATACATGTATCATTTTAAAATGTTACAGTCAAATGTGTGTGGCACTTGAAATTCAGAATGGTGAAAGATTATTTAAAACAAGTGGTTTACATGGTCGAGTGGTGTGAAAAGGACAGATGGTGTGTTCAGTTAGGAGTGATGGGTGGAGACACACACCTCTCTAGCCAGTCTAGGCAAGCTACTGTAGTACTAGTACACGTTGCAGCCCTGGCCTACGTACTGTACACTTTCAATATTATACAACCAGCCTGCTCTTCTTCACAGTGTTAAAGGCATACCCTGCCTTAGAATCTGGTCGTGGGTGTGTCTGTTTATTATTCCACTGGGGTTCTATCCAAAAGCCGTCAATGTTTGCACAGCATACACTGGTTCATGAAGTCACTCCAAAAGGACAAATGCACCCCTAACTTGATGAAAAGTTGCCTCTGCGCTTCCTAATGTTGCTGCTTATACCCCTGTTCATTGTGTTTATTCGCTGATCGGTATGATATTCACAATAATTTCACTATTTGCTTTCTTGTTGCATGGCTGACTGAGCTGAGAATTGGCTATGTTGCACAATGTATGGTTATGGCCCAAGGTTGTGATAC
Source organism: Strongylocentrotus droebachiensis (assembly GCA_035222895.1). Lineage (NCBI taxonomy): Eukaryota > Metazoa > Echinodermata > Echinoidea > Camarodonta > Strongylocentrotidae > Strongylocentrotus > Strongylocentrotus droebachiensis. The sequence goes on from JAVYIG010002775.1 coordinate 182,914, forward strand.
TCTGTACATTGTTGTAATTCATACATACTGTCGGAATGAGCCGACATTAGATTGTTTGTGGATGCGTTGTTAATTTATCAGCTCTGCCTTCTCTCAATATGGTATGTGATTTGTATTGTAACTTTAAGTTTACAGGTGTGTGCCATAGAGCTGATATCCAATTCTGGCAATGGAATTGTATTTCAAAGAAACTGGCATAATTTTGAGAACTGTGTTAAGTTTGATTATCTTGCGATAATACCGGTATGTTGTTTTATCCAGCTCAGATGTCATGGATAAATAACAAAAGAAAGTGGCAGAAAATCAAGTTTTCTGAAAAGCATCACTCTCTTGCATACAGGTGTATCAGGTTAAATCCAGGATATGGCTAAGATAATGTCACGAGTCGCGATCGAGACACTCAATTTGTTAAAATATTTCTTAAATCATTATTACTCTGTCAGTAATACACACTTTATTCCAAACTTTTACAATGTTATAATCTCGAAACATCCAATGTAAATTTGGTTCTGAGGGACTTTAATTTTCATCATTTCATAAACTCAACATTATCTTTCAGTACAATCTGTAGACTACCCGTATACAGGTATGAGAATTAATAGTCATTTACAGCTTGAGCAGTATGTTCACATGATTGAGAGTGAGATTATTGTCTGTGCTGTGTTTTTGTTCCATTGCTATACTTTTATTACTTGGATTTATTTCAGTAGGCTTTTTTTGTTAAGGATACAAATCGCTGAATACTTTTATCACTGAGCTTCCTTGAATATGCACTGAAGCATTAATGGAATGTCTTCTCACCGAGTATATTACGCAAAACATACAATCCATACATGTACATGTATGCCCAGGTTTGTTTTACAAGGTCTTTTTATAGAGGCTTTAGTTATTTTCCAATGACACAGGGCCATACTGAAACTTTGAGGAGTACATTACACAGAATGTACTATTACATCGTCATAAGTTTGTGTTTTGCAAGGGCTTTTTTCTCCTCTGGAATCTGGGATCCATATTTTTTCAATTATGTTGGAAGGTGCTGTAATATTTGGATGTGGTTTGTTGTGTGAGGCTCATGTGGAGTCTTGTTATTTTGATATTTCACACAGAGCCATGTGGAACCTGTGAGGCATGCATTGCATTATATATTGATCAGTATATTGCAAGATTAATTTTCAAGTGTTTTGTTTGTTTTTGTTGTCTAGAGCTGATATTCATTCACTTTCAAAGTGGATGACATGAGTAAGGATGGCATGACAGATCATAAACTTCTAAGTTAAGATCATGGTTTTAAATTTTGAGATTTCTTACACTGATTGATCTGTGATCTGTCTTAGCTGCAGACTTCTCACTAAAAGTTACGTGCCATGCCAACAAAATTAAATAATGGTTTCTCCAGCTTGTGATTACAACGACTGCTTACTCTTCTTGTAGTTTAAAACTTCAGACACTTAGGCCGAATTCACATTTGTCGACAAACCTAGGTTTATGTGCATCATATGACATGTTTCAATGCGTTTCAGACCCAAGGTTCAGACAAACCTTGGTCTGAAACGTGTCATATGAGGCACTTAATCCTAGGTTTGTCTACAAACCTCCTTTGTGGATTCGGGCCTGGATGTTTCACTAACTTAACATTTGAAACTACGTCAGTGTTGTCACTGCTGTGTGAACATAGCTACTGTATTAAAGTAACCTTGTGATCCATGTGATTTGTTGTTTCAGGTGATGAATTCATAACTCCGTATCAGAAGACCCAAGACCCTCCTCCCAAGATGTCCGAAGACACCTTCAATACCATGGCCAATGCGTCGGACGCAATGGCTCTTCAGAAGTCTGTAGTTGGTAAGTACACAGTTCATCTCTTTGATAATTGGAAATGCCTTCATAGTAGCAACATACAGGAGAGCAATGATTTTACATGTACTTGTAAATTTTGAAATATTCAAATGAGCTCTAAAGATATAGACAAAAGAACAGGGAAAAACAGTTCTTTTAAAGGCACACTGTCCTACTTGAAGTTACTTGCTCCCTCTATATAGAAAACTTCCCCAATCGGTGCCTGTTGGTCCCCCATGATCCTCTTTTTCTTATGTTAAATGAGAGCTGAGTTAATGAGATAGCCACCTGTCACAATGACCTCGCTGGCTCGCTGGGCGGTCTAATCCCTTCTGGTTGAAGTAGTAACGCCTCCCTTTAAACTCGACTGAAGATGTTGGCACTTATTTTCTTGAAAGCTCTCTTTAAATGTAACATATCAGAAAAGAGCTTTAGTAAACAACAAAACTAACACTTCAATGTTGTTTTACTAGGTTTTTTTTCTAATCCTCTGCATTCCTGTGTGAGATTATGATAAGTAGTGTGCTTAAAATAGGTTCCTATGCTTGGGGTCGGGCAGGCTAGGTTGGCCCTAGGGAAGACTTGGCTTCTTGTGGCTATTGGGTTTCAAAAGTTGAAGTCCATAATGACTTTCGGAAGCCTACATGTACATATAAATAGCCATAAGTTACATGTTTTTTTATATTTCACCCTTGAAGTTTTCTATACTACTTCTTTAGTAACTACACATACATGTACAGTATATTATATGTACATATTGCTATCAAATAATCTATAAAATGTGTGTATTTAAATGCAGAAATTAACTAAAAGTATATGGATCAATTCAGCTCTTGTGGCTAATTCATCCATGATTTGTGTGTGAGATTAGATCTGTAGATGTCCCTGTTGTTCAATTGGCCCAGATCCTCTATGCTTATTGTTTTTATATGTTACATTTTTTAATGAAATCCTCTGGTAGACATAAAAAACTTTAAGTTTTGTACATCCATTGCTCCAATGTTTGCTTTAAAGCCCCACTGCACTACTTATAGCTGTACTTGCGCCCTCTATACATGTACATATATACATAGCAAACAATACCTAACCGTTGGCCATTGATCCCCATGGTCCCTTTTGTCTTATGCTAATTGAGAGCTGATTTGATGAGATAACCACCTGTCAGTGGCCATGCAGGGAGGTCTAATCCCTCCTTGCCAAACTAGTGCAGATAGGCTTTAATCTATTACTTTGTGTTATTGCCAGGTGATTCATCAGTTAAACCAGCTAGCATGGACGAGATAGCTGCCATTCTAGCGTCGGTCAAGCAAGGGGCGTATCAGAGAGACCAATCACTGAGTAGTATCAATACTACCCTCCAATCATCGTACAATGATAATATTTCCCTTGATGATGATGCTCCATATGAAAAGGCAAGATGATGTAGTTTTGTGCTGATGCATTTGGAAAATGAAAGAAGTGGCTATTGTTGCAACAAACTTTTAACCTGTTAGACATGACTTTTTGTTTGCATATATATTTTTTGCATAGTTTATTTGCATATTTTAATTTGCATTTTCCATGGATTCCCACTCAAGTTAATACCTTTGGCCCAATAGTTATTTGGTTATTAGAGTGATTTAGGAGGAGTCTCTAGAACTTTCCAATCATATGCTTTGTTTGATTTTCAATCACTACACTCTCTTTTCAGCTCATTTCTATACATTGCTATACAGTGCGTCCCAGAAAAAACGAAACCGAGAAGTATCAATGTTTTATCATAACTTAATCACAACCATAATTAATGAATGATACATATTTGGAAAGTGTAGAGTCTCCTCTTTCAGTTGATGCTACTCACGTGATGCATATTTCACGCATGAGTGATTAAAAGCAATTTGAAGGAAGGAAACCAAAAAGTAATTTGGCGGGCGGTATCTGAATTTCAAAGAAAAAATTCATATTTCTAGAAAGTTAATTTTCTGCTCTTTCATATGATACCTCAATCAAGAAAAATGAGCCAGGAATAACAAAGTTCTGTTTGTTTAAAGTAGCCCTTACATTTTCATAATTTTAACAAACGAATTCGTTTTCACTGGGTGCCTGCCGTAGCAAAAAGCAGATTTGACAAAAGACTTAACTCCGTTTCGTTGACAATCAGCCATGCATGAAGACTCTCGTCTACGGCTGATTGTCAACGAAACGGAGTTAAGTCTTTTGTTAATTTCGTTTATTGATACTGCAGGCAGCCAGTGAAAACGAATTCCTTTAATAAAATTATGGAAATGCAAGCACTACTTTAAACAAACAGAACTTTGTCATTCCTCGCTCATTTTTCCTGATTGAAGTGTCATATGAAAGGGCAGAAACTCAACTTTCTAGAAATGTGAATTTTTCTTCGAAATTCAGATACCGCCCGCCAAATGTCTTTTTGGTTTCCTTCCTTCAAATTGCTTTTAATCACTCATGCGTGAAATATGCATTATCTGAGTAGCATCACATGAAAGAGGAGACTCTAAGCTTTCCAAATATGTATCATTCATTAATTATAGTTGTGATTAAGTTATGATAGAACATCGATACTTCTCGGTTTCGTTTTTTCTGGGACGCACTGTACAGTCCTTCATCAAGGTGATTCAAATATTGTGAGAAAACACAACATATCTGAGTTCAATAGAATATCAAATACTAGTTATCCACAATATTTAGCACAGTATACTCTACATCTACATCTTACAAGTACATTTGTGTATGAAAGTGTTCCGGATATTACAGATGGTGATGAGATTTAGTTTCATTGCTTATACAGGAGAGAAGCAACATTATCATTGTTTACTTATCTTCCACCTCAGGTGTACAATTCAATGTCTTCACTAGACGAAACACCATCAAGAATACCTGCAGACTATGTGGAGCCAGAGGTTACCCCTTCAGAAGTGAATGGAATAGACCCTTCAGGAGAACCTGCGCATACTTACCCAGGCAAAGAGGGTGAGACCACTTCAGAAGGAGGAGGCACAGCACCCACCCAACAGGAGGGACCTCAGCCCGAATCACAAGAGAAGAAAGTGGTGACAACGAAGAAGAGGCCAACTTCCCTTCTGGCTCAAAATACCACCATGGCCATTAGCAGTGCAATAGCTCACAAGTACAACGTCCCCCCTTCTGATGAAGTGTTATCACCCAGCAGCATTACAGCACCAAAGGAAACCATACTCTTCAGGAGCCCAGTGGCGGCCATCACCTCTGCCAAAGGAGGGAAGATAGCCATCATGGAGGGACTGGAGAAGACTAAACCAAAGAAAAAGAAAGGAAAGAAAGGAGCAAAGAAAAATGTCTTGAGTACCAGGATTATGTCGGACACGGATACAGAGCCACCCAGTGATACTGAACTGATGGCTCAGAGGCACGCTGAGAACGGAAGTAGAATCACGCCCACTCCATCCGAAGGTAATACTCCAAGAGTTCTTTCTTACCAAATATCAATTAAAAATTGGTAAATGAAAGTATGAGAGTGTGTTCTGGTTGAGTTATCGTTAAAAAAAAGAAAAAAAATAGTCATCAAGCTGCTTCTCCTCGAAGTTTATTATGACATATGTCGATAGCGATATTGAGTTTAGAACTTAAAATTGCTGTTTGCAGATTCTTTAGATGTGTGAGTTATTATAAAGCATTTGATTCAACAAATGGTGTTTCACGGTATATTTGATTTGTCACCAAAATCTGTTGAAGCATAGTTTGGAGATTGATATCAGTTTAACCAAAGATAGAAAGAAATTTAGTTTTTCTAAAAAAAAAAATAATAAAAAAAAAAATATAGAAAAAAAGCAGGAGATATGATATGTGATAAAATCTTTCTTTATCTGTAGATTCCATGAGTTCAAGAGACCAAGTCGCAACCAGTGATCCTTCCCAACCTTCCCAACAGAACAAACGAGAAGAGGAGGAACCAACGAGAGAGAGCTCAGAAGTGCCTCCCGCTGAATCCCAAGTAATAGCCAGTGAACACCCAGAAACAGCATCCTCACCCCCAGGAAGTACACACGTGCCTGAGCCAGTGCCAACCTCCCCTCCAGATCCGGCACCCACCCAGCCAACTCCGGAGCCTTCATCTGGGTCCTTCCTAGGTTCCCTATTCCCTTGGGGTCGGAGGTCAGCCGATAAGCCAGCTGCACCGGCCAGCGAAGGAGTCAACGATGCAGGGTCCCCAGCTAATCAGGTTGCAGCCTCCTCTCCATCGACCAATCAGGGGGAACCAGTGATGGGTGGGGCTAAGAACATCAGTGCCCTGGATTCTGATTTGCATAGTGACAGTGTCGATTCGGGAGTCGGTTTTGTCGGAGGAGTGAATGGAGATATGGGGACACCTTCTGGGCAAGTCCAGACACCGCAACCTCTTTCTTCTTCCACACCTACCTCAACTAATAGCAGGATAGGTAAGTTTCATTTTCGCTTGATTAGCCCCAATCTTTTTCCTCTTTAAAATGTCTTTCATTTTTCGTAAGTAAGACCAATGTATGAATGTTTTTTACCATTATATAAAAGATGTAAATATGACCAGAAAGTGCTTCGACCGTAAACTTTCTACATTTTGGCGGCTGCCAATTTGTGCAGCGAGAAATTACCAGTATGCAAGTTGGTAACAATCAATGTTGTTATTCAGTCATCAGTAACATACGGTATAATGAATATGTATGACTTGTGAAATCACAAGGTATCATGATACAAATTACTATCAGGAAACAGCATAAAGAAATTGAGAATTTAGAAAAATACATATTGGAAATATACATGAGCAACATCAATTCTAAAGCAGTTATAGAAAGAAAAAAATGTTTTGTTACACAAAAATGTTTGTAATGCCCTGCCTAATCAACTTATTCCTTTTTATACAGGGAGAACCAATGATCTTGTGGCTAGGCAAGAAGCCCCACAGTACAGCCAGGCAGCTCCTACCACCAACCTTCTCCAGCAAGCTCCAAGTGTAGGCGCTTACACCAGGCAGTCCCAACCACCACCACCCCTCAGGAGCAGCCAGGCTAGGCCAGTAGACCTGGGGAGGTTAAAGTCAACACCCTTGCCAAGAGCCTCTTCTTACCAGAGTTCCAGGTACAAAACGCTTAAATCATTGAAAAGAAGTATTCATTATGATCCTAGCTTTCTAAATTTGTATGTTTAATTTGAAATTCAGAACTATTTTTCATATGAGTACATAGAGTGTGTCTATCTGGCGATCTCATGTTTGCATCAGACTTTATTGTGTCAAAGGGTACAGTTGGGATTGTGATTGAACTTGAGATTGCATGGGCTTTAGGTATAAAGGCGAGGCAAGATAAGGTTTGCAATTGATTAAGGATTAGCTATAATATTGTGTCAAAGGTTGAAATAAGTAACTTGGTTAATGTTAGAAATTAACGACATAGCCGTTGTCTCTGGAGCAGATGTCATGCAATTGTCTTTTTTCTCTTTAAACATGTCCATTGTGATTTAGTAGTCACCAACATTGGCCTCCCTCTGTTGTGTTGTGTTGTATTGTAGAACTTGATGGGCCACTTTCTCTGGTTCCTTTTGGTGGCCTGGCCAGGTTTGACTGCATTTATTATAAACCCGCCAAGGATTCCAAGGATGGCATGAGAGTTTTACATGAGTTGAAGTAGTATTTCATTCACTCTAGCTTACTGAGCTTGCATTTATAAACCCTCTGTTGTCAGGTATTCTTCTCCCTTTGAGGATGAAGGTGGAGAGGAGGACTTGCAGACTGTGCTGAGAGAGAAGGCCAAACTTGAAGGACAGCTAGAGATGCTGACAGCTGAGACCGAGTCAGCTCTGCAGGCCAGGACACATCTACAGAGCCAAGTAGCCATTCTACAAGCTAAGCTCAAGGTACACCTCAGTGATGATAGTGAAGGTTATGGTGATGATGATGATTATGATATTGATGGTCACGATTGTTGATGTTTAAATAGATGATGATGGTGATTACGATGATGATGAATGTTAACTTGTCTGAGCTGGGTGATCATCATGATGATTTTGATAATGGTTGCAGAGACTGAGTCTTCTCTCCAGCAAGAATACAACTACTAGAGAGCCAATTAGCTTTTCTACAATCAACAATTACATTGATGATAAAAATGTATGCTTGCAAGTAAGCAACCAGGGGACCTGGCTTTATGTCCTATCCAAGGAACTTGTCATTTGGAATCAACAGTTTGATATTCTGCATCACAGATGTAGCAAGGAATATCTATTAATACATATCACATTATTTTACAAAGTTTAAAGCGTACCTCATTCTGATATTCTTAGGCCCAGGGGTCCAGAGGAGATGTCTCCAGTCACAAAGTTCATAGTTCAAAGTTCAAAGTGTACCTCATTCTGATATTCTTAGGCCCAGGGGTCCAGAGGAGAAGTCTCCAGTCACAAAGTTCAAAGTTCAAAGTGTACCTCATTCTGATATTCTTAGGCCCAGGGGTCCAGAGGAGAAGTCTCCAGTCACAAAGTTCAAAGTGTACCTCATTCTGATATTTTTAGGCCCAGGGGTCCAGAGGAGATGTCTCCAGTCACAACCGCTCCACCCTGGAGGCTGACATCCGCTCTCTGAAGCAGAACAAGTCTGAGCTGGAGCAGGCCATAGCACAGCTCCAGGTGGAGCTGGACCACAAGGAGGCCGACCTGGAGGGTCTACGGAGGGAGCTTCATACGTCGGAGGCGACCACCCAGAGACTGCGGAGTAAGCTGGAGGAAGTGAAGAGGGAGATGGCGGGTAAGGATGCCTCCGTGTCTCAGCTTCAGAACAAAATGGCCGTCATGCAAGGACAGGTAAGAATACTCATGTCAAGTTTGCATATACAGTCAAACCTGCTTTAGTGACCACCTGTTTACAAAGACCACCTGTCTACAACAAGCACATTCTTTGTTTCCCTTGAAAATGGTTTCTCATTGAAACATGTACTGAAGGAACCTGTCTACAAAGACCACCTGTCTACAACAACCACATTTTTTGTTTTCCTTGGGCGGTAGCTGTAGACAGGTTTAACTGTATCAGAATTAATTCATATTGTTTGATTGAATAAGGTGTCATGAAATTACACTTAATTGCCCAGTGGAAAGTGTTTCCCTTTTTATTAATTCGTGCATCAACTCTTAAGGTGAGAAACATTGGATTCGTTTGAAAGAACCTCTTTAGGATATCAGTAATGACTATTATACCACATATGCTCGAGCAACAACTACTTGTGCTAAGCAGTCAAGTTCCAATACTACTTGACTTCCCAACTTCAACCATACACTCAACCAAAAACTTAACTGCAATCAAAGTCCCAGCCTTCTATCTTTGTCATAGATCGACTTAGAGCAAATGTCTAATCTCCTTGAAAAAAATTCAAATAAATAGCAATTTACCATAGTGATGTACACCTTTTTAATTAGATCATGCTTTAGAGACAGCTGTCTATACATACCACATTTTATTTGTTTTCATCATTTATACTGCTTGCTGACACCACTTTTTTGCTGCTCATGAGCGGTCTTTATATATTCAGGCTTTACCGTAAATAAAATCTTGTTCTCTTTTATTACATCCAGGTGGACCAAGCAAGACAGGACCAAACGACGGCTGGAGCCAAGCTCTCCTCCTTACAGACTGATGTCGAGTCCTTGACCAAGGCTAGGGACTGGTTCCAGGAACAGCTAGGCTTTGCCCAGGAGACCAGGAACCAACTCCAGGAAGAGCTAGGAGCTTCCCAGATCAAGATCGCTTCTCAGGCTGCTTCCATTGAGAATCTCAAGACTGATAACACAAAGGTACATAGTTACACAAATATTATCACTTGGTAAAGCTTTGATTTCATGAAATTTCAATGGTATCCTTCAGGTCTGGGGGTGTTTCACAAGACTTGGCATTAGTGACAAATGACAGTTTTTGTTATAGGCTACTGAAATCCTTGCTTCTGATTGGTTATCAGCAGATTTGTCACTGATTTTTGTCATTTGTCATTGAAAAAAGGCTTTGTGAAACAGGTCTCTGATGTAACTTTGTACATCCATATGAAGCACTGAATGTTGAGAACTAAAAGAAAAAAAATCTGCCATACTATTTAGTAGGAAAATAAAATGCAGACACTGAGTAAGGAGCAAAAAAGGTATGAAAATTCAAACTAGTTATCCTGGTAGCTTTGGTAGTGCATGTCATCACAAGTTTAGATTATCGTTGATTTCTTTAGGAAGTTCAACAATCACCAATGCTGTACGTTACTTTTTAATTCCAGGTGAAGCAGCAACTGAAAGAGGAGAGACAGCGCATGCTGCAGGAGAAGGAACAGATAGCTAAGAACCTTGAGACCATTGAAGCGGATATCTTCACCAGAGAAGCCACTTTCTCAGCCATGCAGAGGGAGAAAACCGCTGTCCAACAGGCCGTTTTTAGTCAGATGGACCAGATGGAGGAAGAGAAGTACAGGTGCGACAGAACGGTTCAAATTACTTCTAATTCAAATATATTTGACCCTTTTTTTACATTTATCAAAGGAAAATTTAGATCTCGGACGAATCTCCTTTGTTAAACCTGATTTTGAGCAAAAACTAAAGCCCAGTGTCTGGTTATAATTTTGGTAGAATGTGGGCCTAAGTCTCAAGGTTGTTTCTGAATGGGGATGTGACAGCACCCCCCCCCCCCCCCCTTACCCAATTAAACACCTTTTTCTCAATTTTAGAAAATTCATAATTGGTTTTTACTCTTGTAAAAAATTCAATATTTGTTTTGTTATCAGAAAACCTTTTCTGCAAATGTTGTCCGACACTCCCCATCCAGCATTGGCTGGTGATTCATCTGTTACACATAGTCAGTTGTAATATTCATGTCGCAATCCACAACGTGAAACATTTTGTATATAAGAATTTGACGTCAACTGTGTGTTTTGAAGTTCAATAAAAATTCTATATCATCATCTTAATCACAAAGCTTAAATAACTTGATTGGCACAAGGTATGATTTTTATTTACAGGTTGGCAGGCCTAATAGCATCAGCGTCTGAGTTGGAGAGGCAACTGGACGTCGCTCGGCAGGAGTTAGAGGCCAAGCATGCTGCCCTCGTGAGTCTGGAGGCAGAGAAGAGAGAGTTGGTCAAGGGGTTGACTCTTGCGGAGGTACGAAACTTTATAAGGAACACATCATGCAATGTTATAGCTCTGATTTGTTGCTGGAATTTACGGCAATAGATTGACATTTCTTTGCCATATCAGTGCAAAAGCAGAGAAACCATGTAAACCCTATTACGTGTACCATTAGTAAATATGAAAGCAAATTGTATTCAAAAACAAACTTTTTAAGTTTGAGTTTCAGGTCTCTGGTTTCTTCCTTTGACAAGCACAAGTATACATTCATGCATGTCTTTTAGTTAATGTTATTCTTCAGTATTTTATGTCAATGCATTTCAACCTTTACAATTTTATTTTGAACACTTCTGCTGAACACCAATATGTATTTGTTTGCACTATTATTCAATGTTTATAGTAATGTATTTAAGCCTTAAAATGGATTGTACACATGATAAATACTCATTGTTGAGCTGTACAACTTTCTCATTAGCTTTAGAGACACCTGTTCATTTTATTTATCCAACAGGAAGCATTGGCAGCCCGAGAAACTGAAATGGCAGCCTTACAGATGAAGTGCAATAATGTAGTGAAGAGATTAAAGGAGGAGCAAGGAAAGTCAACAGGACAGGACGATGAGGTCCGTCAGCTCAGAGCAGACAAGGCATCCTTAGAGGCAGCTCTGGCAAGTGCCAACGAGGAGAAGCGCACGTTTGACGACTCCCTGCAGAAGCTACGTGGAGACCTTAGTCGGGTGGAGACGGGCTTCAAGCAGATGCGACGGGAGCTTGGTGCAAAGACATCTGAGCTGGAGGCTGCTCAGATGGAAGGGCAGCAGGTGAGGGAACAGCTGAAGGTAGAGGAACAGCAGGTGGAGGCCCAGGAGGCTAACCTGGAGGCGTCGATCGCAGCCATCGGCAACAAAGATGCCATCATTGATGAGCTCCTGGAAGCCAAGGGACAACTGGAGAAGGAGATCCAGGGGCTGAGGCGGGACATGCAGAGCACACGACACTCCCAGGAGTCGTCGGCACAGGCCAATGCCGGCCTTCAGGTTGAACTGTCCAAAGCCAGGGAAGGTTTCCAGATGCTGGAGCACCAACTCCAGAATGCCTTAGCAGAGAATGCCAACCTCCATGGCCAGCTGGAGTCTCTCAGTGAGGATCAGAAGCAGCTGGAAGGCCTCATGGATGAGAATGCGGCACTTCGCCAACGGTCAGCGGACACCCAGAGCTCCATGCATCGTGACCTGGGGGAGCAGAAGGCCAATGTCCTGCGGCTTGGTACGGATTTGAGCAATGTCCAGAAGGAGCTAAGGCAGAAGGAGCGTGCCTATGAAGCTCACTTGGGAGCTCTGACCAGTCAGCTCCAGGATACATCTGTAGCTAAGGATCAGGTAGAAAGGGAACTCCATGAGAGAACAGCTGCTGTGGCTCAACTTAGCAAAGAGGAACAAGACAAACTCTTGAATGAGTTACAGGTAAGAACTTCCTTTTAGTAATCCAGAAAAAGAATTCTTGTCTTTGGAAATTCACATAATTCTTTCCTTGCTATAAGTTGATCGTCTTTAAGTAATTTTCAACAGAGCTTGATTTTCTCAGTACTGGTAATATTTTGTGTGTCTTGCAGGGTATGAAGCAAGACGTTGATGTGTTGAGGAATGAGAGGAACCGACTCGATGATGAAGTCCAGGATCTCAGAAGAAACATGGAAGATGATACAGAAGCATACAGGAGGAGGATTGATGAGTTAGAGGCGGAGCTACAGGTAACTGTTCATTCATTTACACATGGTGCGGTAAACCACTTTTAGAAAGAAAAAAAAATTGCTGCAGCAAAATCAAATGACCTGGACGTACTACGCCTCAGATTTCTGTATTGTGTAATAAATGTCTAATACCTTTTGTATGAAGACTCAACAATGATAACCAAAAAAAAAAATATATATATATATATATATGTAATTTTAACAACATTGAGGACCCCTTCAAACTATTGAATAAAAGTTGTCATAGTTCCTGAGGATTTTCTAATCTTTATTTGTTTAAGAATCAATTTAAGTCTAGGAAACAGCTGTTTTTATTAAGAATCATTTCTGTTCAAAAAGATTTCCTGACATGGAGTTTATGGGATCTACTCATATATCTTGAGATTACAGGGTCATATGGAATATCATCTTGTGAGAAATGTTACGGTAGCCGAGAAGTAAAATCTTTCTCTAAAAAATTATTTGTTGTGTTTGTTCTTTGCAGGATTTAAAGGAAGTCTTGGACCGACAGAGGAGAAATGAGCTGAACAATCGCGCCCTGGCTCTTGACTTAGAGAGAGAGAGAGGAAGGTTAGCAGGTAAGCAAGAGTTAAAGGGAGAACAGTTAGGATCAACGTTGATGTTTTCATTTACTTTATCTGGTAACAAATCAATGTGTATTTATTGAAGGTACACTATCAAAAGTAGATGAGTGTATAATGTATAGCTGGATAATTTCCTAAAACGATATGGATATTGAGTTGGTTACCTTGCCAACATACAACACATTTTGTGTAATGTACAAGTGAGAATTAGGCTTTTCTGTGAAAAGTGGTTTCCAGCAACTTTCTAGTTTATCGTTCAGTACATTGCCTGTTTGGATTAATACAATTAAAGCCTATCTGCACTAGTTTGGCCAGAGGGATAAGACCTCCCTGCATGGTCACTGACAGGTGGTTATCTCATCAAATCAGCTCTCAATTAACATAAGAAAACGTTCAAGTTCAAGTTTTATTTCAATTCAAGTCCATAAAAAACATATAAGATACAGATTATATACAATATAGAAAACACAAAATACACACAAAATGGAAACATGTCTACAAATATATCAGAATTATAAAAAGTTAAACAGCAATAGAAATGAATTGGGGAAACTGCAAATAAAACCATAAGGTTCTGTCGAGGCAGCTCCCTGTTATTAAAAGATACATATACAACTTCCAACAATTGGCTATAAAAAGTATAACAATAACAAAACAGTGTACAAAACATAGGAGACGTATTAACATGCAAATATTATTATAGATTTAAAAACAGATGAAGTATTTTTTTAGTTTAGATTTAAAAGAGTTTAAGAAAGTAGTATCACGTATATCTTTGGGGAGAGAATTCCATATTTTCGGGCCAGTGTGTCTAAAAGTAAATAAGGAATTTGTTAATGGACATTTTTCAATAAAATAGTTATCAGGATTTCTAGTATTATAATTATGAACATATTTTTTACATTTCATCATAGTGGTAAGATTAATCGGCAGTTTATCAGTTTTATGTTTAAAAACCATGAGTGATATACAATATTGATTCAATTGAAAAATATTTAAAAACTGTAGTTGTTGAAATAATGGTATTGAATGGGCATTGAAATCAGACATAAGACATATTCTTACTATACGCTTTTGTAATATATGCAGTCGTTGTAATCTCGTTGGGTATGTGTTGCCCCATACAACATTACAATACATTAAATACGGTAAAACCATTGTATTATACAATAAAATCAAAATATTTTGTGGCAAGATATGACGTAATTTGCTAATGACACCAATATTTCTTGAAATTTTGTTTGAAATGGTAAGTATATGAGCATTCCAAGTTAAATTTTGGTCAATAATTACACCTAAAAAGCTAGTTGATTGCACTCGTTTTATCGGAACATCATTCATCTTTATATTTAATACATTCAATGAATCAGCTGAAATAAATTTTTGCTTATAATGAAAATATATAAAATTAGATTTAGATGTATTCAAAGACAATTTATTACTATTGAACCATTGCGATACATGCTGCAGCTCATTATTTAAAGTTTGACATAAAATATTAATATCTTTATGAGAATAGAGGATATTGGTGTCATCAGCAAAAAGGACAAATTTCAAAATGTTTGAACAATAATTTAAATCATTTATGTACAATAAAAATAAAAGAGGACCTAAAAAAGGGGATCATGGGGGACCAACAGGCACTGATTAGGCATTGTTTGCATATAGAGGGCGCAAGTATCTATAAGTAGTGCAGTGGGGCTTTAAATAACATAAGGTAAAATCATTGTTATCATTATCGTCATCCTTCAGGTGTGCATCAGAGTCACTCAGCCCTCAAGCAGCACACAGGAATGCTAGAGAGTGCCCTCGCTCAACGAGAGAGTGCGGTAGAAGAGCTGTCTGCCGAGCTGACCAGTACAGCCCAGGAGAGGGCCAATGAGAACTTGCGTCTTCAGAAGCTCGTCCGTGAGATGGGAGCGGCACTGGAGAAGGAGAAGCAAGCTACTCAGGACGTTAAGAAACAGGTAAAATAGATTTACCCTAGACACAATTCTGTCAAATCATTAGAACAGAGCCGGTTGCATAAAACTTTCCATTAATGGTAACTTTGCCATCAATGGCAACTACCATGGTAACAGGGCTCAACAGCCAATCAAAATCAAGGTTTTCATGGTAGTTACCATAAATGGTAAGTTTTGTACAACAGGGCCCAAGACTCCATTTATATAGCACAACTACTATGTAAATTCTCAGGAGTCATGTCAGATTTTAGAGGTGTGGATGAGTCACAGAAATGTAGATCAGAAAGTACAGGATTCAAACCCCTGCCACAGCTCATGACATCCTATGACAAGGCATTGTTCTACATTTGCCCAATTTGAGCCAGATTAAATAAATGGGCACAGAATTATTTGAATGCTGAAGTGCTTATCAAGGCAGTGATGCTAAACCAAGAGAAATGATCCAAATCTCTTTGGAAGGGCATAAAGATATTTGTTTGCCTCAGCTAAAAAAAGCCGGAGGCATTATTTGTTTGTGTTAATGGATTCCCGCTCAACTTAGGTCATGCAGAGCCAATGAACTGATTGGATTTTGAGGCCACGAGGTCACAGGGCTCATTACGTATTTGACTTGAATTTTAAAATTTGCTTCCGTTTTGGTTTGTAAAATCGCTCTATGGCGGAGGCATCATTCGTAGATCCATCTAATTTGATCAGGTGGAATGTGATATACAAAATGTCCTTGATACTCACAGCTTGCCAATATAATGGGCTACATCTTGACTGTACAACAATGTAGTCGTTTAATAATCAACAGGGAAATATATTTCTTTGTGTATCACTCAGCTTGAGAATAAGGAAGACCTTATCAGCTACATCAAGACCTCAAACCTTTTAACTATTAAAGCCACACTATACTACTTGTAGCTACTTGCTCCCTCTACATAGAAAACAATGCCTAATCGGTGACCATTGGTCCCCCATAATCCTCTTTTTCTTATGTTAATGGAGAGCTAAGTTTATGAAATAACCACCTGTCCAGTGACTTGCAGGGTGGTCTAATCCCTCCTATAAACTAGTACAGATGAGCTTTAAATTGTATTTCTTGTTGAATCCCTCAGTTTTCCAGTGAGAAGGGCCAATGCAATCAGCTACGCCAAGACCTGGAGACCTTACAGGGTGATTCTCAGGAGATCCGGAGTGAAGCTAAGCAGAAGGAGGACGAGATGAAAGCACTGAAATCAGAGTTAGCGAGACTCAAACAGGTAAAGTCATGGACACATTCCTTCCAGTGTACGGGGTAGGAGAAGGAGGAGGAAAAGGGTGATTAATAATAAACCTTATGTTGGTACTTCTGGGCCCCATCTTACAAAGAGTTGTGATTGATTCAAATCAATCGCAAGTCCTCGGATCAATCGCAAGTTTGCAGTCTCCTATCTCTTATGTACATAGTTGCAATTTATATCAATCGCAAATAAGTCGCGATTGATATCAACTCTTTGTAAGACAGGGCCCAGGTGAGATACATCACGTTAAAAGTCATTAGTACCTTTGATGTCAGCTCCGTATGCATTTTACCGTGTGGTAACAGAAGTGCAAAACCCCAAAACTCTACATAATATGTGAAATGTAGCCATTGATCACAGGATGAAACTGTAAAATTCTTTACATGGAGTACATGGTTCGCGGTTTGAGTCCCGCTGCAGCACTAATGTCCTTTGGCAAGACATTTATCTACATTGGCCACTCTCCACCCAGGTGAAGTAAATCGGTACCTGGTATGAAGGAATTTCATGAATGCTTTAGCTCCTTATTAATGCGGCTCAGCTACAGCCCAAGAAATAAAACAACACTTTGTATTAAGCGCAGTAGAGTATATTCATATAGTAACTGTCTAAATGGATCTATTATTATCATTATCATTTCAGAACGAGGAGAAACAGAAGAAAGAAGGAGAAGAGATGAGGAGACATATTGAAGCCAATAAGAGTCACATGGAGAGATTAAAGAGACACCTTCAAGACAAGGATGCACAGAGCCCTGTACTAGAAGATCAGATGAAGGTAAGGTTTGATTTTTAACCACATATCTGGGACATTACATTGATTCTTTAAGTCGTACATGTATTCAATCACAACTTTGTGATGTTTTGAATATGCAAATTTTCCTCAGAATATTCATATACACATGTGTTCAGCATAGTTGGGGATTGTTAATAGATTATATAAACTCACATTTTTTTAAATAATGGTCCGGTTTTGCCTTGATGTTATTGAAGTAATCATAATTTCATTTGTTAGGTAGGGGAGTGGATGATTCAATATAAGCTTTGAACTGCCCCTACCTGTATTTTTATAAATTATGATTGTAGTAATTTAACATTTGGATTTTAATATATGTAAACTGCAAAGAAAGTTGTGGAACATATTAAGTATTTCTCCATATATTATATTGCAAGATCAAGTACAATTATAAAGGGTATGAGATAGTGATAGAAATATCATGAAGTTTTAAGTCATGGCCCAGTTTTACAAAGAGTTGCGAGTGATCCAAATCAATCGCAAGTCCTCTAATCAATCGCAAGTTTGCAATCTCTTATCTCTTATATACATAGTTGCAATCGATATCAATTGCAAAGAAGTTGCAATTAATATCAACTCTTTGTAAGACAGAGCCCTGGTTCTATACAACCCAGATATGCATGAACACATATCATTACTTTACCCCTCTCACCTACTGTTTGCCAGTTATGTTATGTTTCAATATGTTACTGATTGAAGTATATTTTGTTGTATGATCCAGACATTGGCATGGCAGAGCGAGCAGAAGACCAGAGAAGCAGATGCTTTGAGAGAACAACTCGTACTAGCAGAGAAAAGACAACAAATAGAAATGGATGGAGTCAAGACTAATCTACAGGTTAGATATCTCATTTTGTCGGCAGGGGAAAAGAAAATTCTTGGATTAATAAGAGCTCTGCAGTGAACCCTGCAAACTGCACACAAAGGGAGTATCTTCGATGAGACATCATTCTAGCAAGTTGAATAACTGTTCGGTGTATTGTACAATTTTATCAGTCTCTAGGAATGGTAAAATGAATTCACATTTTCTATGTCAGGCCTAAACTCTTGATGAATGACATGCTTGGTCTAGGTGATCTGGCGAAACTGCAGTGAAATTGCTTGGTCAATTGCCTCAATAATGTAGTTGTCATAAGATTGATGACTTTTTACCTAGTGGACACATTTTGGGCATGAATGAATCTTACGAATGGGGAAATAACATTAGAAAAGTGCATGAGACGTTATTTCATGTTAAGCATTATGTAAATCCAGATTCATTACATATAAAACCAGGGTATATGGAATAATTTTCACATGTGAAGAGAAAGTTGAGTTCTGGGGAGAGGTGAAAAATAATTTGTGAGCGTTTCATTGTTATTATGCAAGTGTGGAAGAACATCAGAGAAAAAATGTTCCCTTAAAAGCATGGCTCTTCAAATGCCTTCATATTCTAAATATGTCAAGTTAAAAATGAGGCCGATTTTTATGCCACATGTTTGTGTAGTCCCATATACATCTTTGTGTGTACATCGCTTGTTACTTTACCGAGACAAGGCTAAATTTCTTATCATTTTGATGACTCCAGAACCTTGCAGCACACACCAATAATTATGCTACATGATCAACTTTTTCTGATCGCATGACCAGAACTCAACTTTATCTTTAACAGAAAGTGAATTTTCTTCAGAGAAATCATGTCATTCATGTTTATTAGTCAGGTCATCGTGTTTAATTAATATTTTATCTTTTACCAGATGACAAATAAGGAGCTGGATGGAATGAAGAAGGAGCTAGCCTCAACAAGGAAGGAGAAGTTTGCTTTCCAAGCCAAACTGAGTCAGCTCAAATCTGCTCTCCAGGCTACATTGCAACAGAATAAAGTAAGTGGGACTCTGGACCCTGTTTCATAAAACCTGTCATCAGTAACAAGTTACAATAATTGTTATAAGCTACTGAAATGGGACATTTGATTGGCTGAGAGCAAATTTGTCATAGAAATTTAGCATTTGTTATTGATAACAAGTTTTATGAAATAGGGCCCCGAGAACACCATATTTGTGTAAAACAATGTTCCATTTATTCATCACATGTACATGACTTGCAGTAAGACTTTTGTGCACTCTCTTTCAAGATGTTGCAAGATGAACAAATTGTTAGTTCATATCATGCATATCTGTTCAGTCAGAGCAATGTATTTTTAATACAGTCAAACCTGTCTGTAGCGACCGCCCAAGGGAAACACAAAAAGGGGCCTTTGTAGACAGGTGGTCTTCGTAGACAGGTTCTTTTAGTACATGATTCAATGAGAAACCATTTTCAAGGGAAACAACAAATGTGGCCTTTGTAGACAGGTGGTCACTAAAGCAGGTTTGACTGTACCGGTAGTTGTACATTCCTAGGATGCAAGTTTCCAGGCCATATCCTCAGTTCAACCCCTTACACCTACCGTGCTCAGAATCTCTTTTGTACATCTCATATCAAGCTCCATGTCGGACTCTATTTTGAGGCTCAAGGAAGAAACCAACTGGTGTCCCTGAAATTCAAACAATGAACATTTTCTTACTTTCCCAGCTTCTGAAAGCCAAACTGAAGTCCAAGAGTCGAGTGGCAGCCACCATGGGCAAGCCAGGGGCAGATGGGTCTAGCCAGGGTGACGGCAAGGGGCCAGCAGATGAGATCGTGGTACCCGAGATCGCCTATGATGTTGAGTCGTTACTCAACAGTGATGTGGTGGAAGGGGTGTCCGCAAGTCATAGCAGGTAGGATATCTTTTCCTCATGTTACAGGTGTTAACTTCGTAAAATACATTTTGAAGTCACTAATTTTAACCCTGGACCCAACACTCTACCTGAGCCTAGCCGTAAACCAAACTGGAATTATTATTGTGCAAATGATGGATCACGATCAAATAACCATATGCCAATCAGGCAGGGGGATGATGATCACGGTGATGATGATGATGATGATGACGATGATGATATTGATGTTGATGATAATGATGAGAGTGAGGGTGAGGACGATGATGATGATGATATTGATGACGACAGTGATGATGATGATGATCGTAATGATGTTAACGACTGATTAATTAATTGTTATTATCCTGATATCGTCTTCTTACACAGACCGCTGCACGCTATCCAGTCCTGCCTACAAAATATCAAGGATCAGATGGGTGCTTTAGAGGACCAGATGAAGGAACACACAGCTGCTGTTAATACCTCATCAGAGGCATGGAAGTAAGGACACACCCATTCAATCTGAACCTTTAGCAGACCCTAAGCTACTCGGTAACATTGCCCCAGATTCTGAAACAAAATCCTGGATTTAGCTCATGCTGCAATCATAGTTATAAACCTTTATGTCAGTCAGGAATCCCATGACTTTTACAAGCAGATCGCCTGTCTGATTATCAAGATATTTGTGATCGAGGAAAATGAGTATGGTAAAACCGGTCACTCACCGGTTACTTTTTGAGGCACTTCATGATCATTTTGTAGCCCAATTTGTTTAGGGCTTCGATATTACCTCATTTCACAGACACTGATAGTAGGGCCATGCATCTCAGATTTATCATTGTTAAACGATGCTTTTAAATACTTATTAGGGTAGAACACTACCTTAAAGATTTGTCTTTCACAGGTTAATTTTGTGTCATGGCAAAATGGGAATATCCCACAGTTGGATTTGTTCAGAACTTAAAAGTTATCAGAATTATTGTATTTATACTAGAAACACCCTTTTATTCATAAATAGAGCAATTATAACTGAAACTTCTAAAGTTTATGCTCTGGAACATTTCAAGAAATCTTGTCTTTGATATTGAGTTTTTAAGATTTGTCTCACACAGGTTAATTTTTTTGTTATGGCAAAATCACTCAAATGGGAATATCCCACAGTTGAATTTGTTCAGAACTTTTGAATTAGAATTAGAAATACCTTTGTATTCATAAATAGAGTAATTATTACTGCAACCTGTATAATATAAATATTTGACATTTCTTCCCATGCAGAGAGGTCGGTGATAAAGTGCGTGACCTGCGGAGGGCCAGCATTGACCCCATGACCCCAACTCCAGGCTTGCTTCCACGCAACCTCCCCAACGGGTCAGCTCCTGGAGCCCCGCCTCCTCAAAAAATGACTAATGGAAAGTCCTCCGGATCACAGATATATGACCTATAATCTACTCAGTCTTACCTGATGGAGCTTCTGTGTGTTTATTTCACAAACCTTTGTCTTAACATGACTTGTTATAACACCTAAAAAAACTTCCCACTGCAAAATAAGAAACATTTCATATTTGCACATGTATGTAAATGAATGAATATGGGCCTACAAATGAAAATTTTAATTCCAAAAGGAGCTAAATCCATTTTTCTAACTTCAGAGAAAAAAGAAATTGTTTAGCAGATTTTGTACAGGCGTCTATGGAAAAGTGATATCAGAAGGTGCATTTCTTCATAATTGCTCCCATAATTTAGGGAAATAAATTTGTTGAAAGATGGGTACTTAAGTGAACAAGGTTCTGATATCAATAACTAAATTTTCATCAAAAGTTGATGTAGCTCCTTTTGGAACATACAGATTTGTTGTGTGCATCGCACTCATCATAGTTAATTTTGCCACAACATTTTATCTGTTTGTTTGTTCGTGTTTAGGTCGTTCACTAATTTACGTATGAACAAGGCTTTAGATTTTTTTTTTAAAGATCTATGTAACAGCATTATGGACTTTGATGGAAGTGCTAAACAGTAAGTGTGACGTATTAATGTGCGATTTTGAATGGGATAGGGTCCCATCTTGTCTGGGATATTTCATATTTTTATAAGCACATATTGTACTTATCATCATCAAATGTAATCTGCTCACATTGTTCATGTTGGTTGCAGATGCTTTAATACAGTGATGCTTTAATCAATTGATATATGATATACATGTATATGTATATGATGTACATGTATATGTATATGATGTACATGTATATGTATATGATGTACATGTATATGTATATATTGGACCAACGAATATACATTTTTAGTTTTCTGTCTGCATGTACAGTGCTGATAATGAGACAACATGGCTGAGTTTTGAGGGTCCAGTTGGCGAATGTGAAAGCCTGTCTGTCAACAGAGCTGAATCGTATCATAGAATTTTGCACAAAGCCAAAGAACTTTTTCATGCACTGATTTTGTGGATCACTGAAGTGGCAACCTTTTTATTCTGTGCAAATCAATGTGATTCTTAAACAAAATTGAAAAAAACCAAAAGTAATCCAATCATAGAATGAAAGGGAGATTTTTTTTTTTCTAAACATTATTTGTGTTCATTCAGGTACAGAATGACAGTTAATTTAACAGGATAAAGAGGTTGACATTTGGCACTCCATAAATAAATGAACGAACTCTACCAACTTGAGGCTCGTTCAGATATGATGGTGTAAATTGCCCCCCCCCCCCAACAAATTAAAACGCTGCATTTAAAAAAACATGTCGATGAATGGCAACTGCGTGCAAAAAAGGTCCTTCGCATATTCACTCTGTGTTATAAAGTACAGAAATTTGAAATGTACTACGCTTTACGTCATAAATAACACTGTGGTTTTGCAGCAAGGTCTGAACAAGGTCTTAGTCTTGGTTTAAACCTGGACTAAAGATAGTATGTTTTCATCAATGCCAACCATTATCTTTTAATTTTAAGAAATAGATAGTCCATAGATTTGGATGTCGTTGTCTAATACAGTTTTTATAGTATCCTTTTTAGGTCATTATTATTTTAATGTTTTTAACAATTTTTAAAAATATCTTTGCATCTCTAGAAATTAACAAACTGTTTAAATGTGTTCAACTTTGAAGAAATTGTGAGGAAATTTGTGAAGGGGCAATGAATTGCGCAAGTAGTTTAAGTGTTCTTAATGCTGTAAGAATAGTCATTGAGTTGAAAAGAAAAGAAGATATTTACTGTGTATAGATGATTTTATTTGCGAGTATGGCGAATGTTAGCAGTAGCTGTAAATAAGCATATATGTAACCAAAATATTTATAATAGGTGCTGTAGATTATGTGTAGATTGCTAGACTATAATGGTTAGCTTTATAATTTCCTTCAGTGGTATTTCATTAGATTGCAATATTGATTCTTGTACATTTTGTTCTTTTTTATATTTATTCCTTAATTACTGTCCTAATTGAACAACCTGTTGTGTTTTTCACATAATAATGCATGTTTACCTCCAGCAAGTCATTGTATTCTTTGCATTCTATTATATATTGCCAAATTTTCTACCCTACGCTTTCTTTTTGGATTTCGTTTGCTTTTCTCTATCTTCCTTTTCTGTTTGAATCCTATCTTTTCCTATCTTTTCTTCTCTTTATCTGCTTTTTTGTCTATTGTTGTTTTCTTGTATTTTTATATTTTTAATGTTATTTTTATTTTTTCTTATTATTATTTCAGAATATTGTATGACTGTCTATCTTGTGATTATGTTGTCATTGGTTCAAATATCTTTGAATGTTTTTCTGAATGGTTTAAGTCCTTGTCTGCTTTTCTGGATGGTGATTGTTGCTCAAAGTCAACCTACTTCAACTTGCTGAAATAAAGTTGAATATCAGATTTAGGATGAATAAAAACTTCACAACTTTCAAGAAATTGAATAATTTTTAGAATTTGTAAATTTGTATCAAATTTGTGCATCTTGATGATTTCTTCGATGGCTGCAGTCCACAAGACTGACAAATTTGGTTTTGTGGGCCTTCTAACAAAAATTGTGAGTGTTCACCAGACCAAATTATCTGGAATACCTCCTTTTGTAATACTTGTAGATTAATTATTCATTTTTAAAGGCATTCACTTTTCTAAAATTATTATCCCATCATTATGTAAGTTTTCTGCGTGCACATATTGGTAATACTGAATTCCATTTATTATTACATGTATGTTCTTCTGTTGTGTGTATCATATATGACATATATCTGTAAACCGTGTATTGTGCTGAACTATATTTGTATACATATATTGAAATATGCTGTTTACTTTTAACATCTAGGCAATTATTTTATTTGCACAATATTTGAATGTTTTCAATCAATTTTGGTAAATACATATTATACTTATCTTGTTATTTTCGATTTATGTTATTTACCGGTATTCACTCAATGTGAAAAGTGCCAGCATATATTTTGGATTGTAAGTGCTATGTTCATCTGTACAACTCTGATATAAAACTATGATATAACATGTATTTTTATGGGGAAATTTGTGGGGAAATTATTGAATTATAGAGACGAATCAATTTTAATTACTTTCATTTTAAGCTGTTTTTGTTTTGATGTAAGATGTATTAATGTGGGTAATAATTGACCAATCGAATCTTAACTTATTTTGAGTGCCTCGATGTTGCATTGTTTTGTTTATTTATTTAATTGTTGCCTGTACTTGTTTTAATCAATCAATCTGCATTCGATCTCATAGACCCATATTTATATTAGCAAGAAATAGTAATTAATTTAAGTCAAGTAAAATTAAGTTAAACTTATGGGATGATATACTTCTATGAATATGGGCAATAATGTTTAAACTGTTCACTAGATTTTCTACATTTATTTATTTTAAGGAATATGTTTCGACGTGAACAATCAATTAGAGTCAACCTCAGTTCGCCCAAGATAGAGATGAATTTAGCAGTAGTGAAGAGACAAATTTAGCAGTAGTGATTTTTGTTATGTATTATATGGGCGTGTCGATTTATAATGCAAACCATCACATAAATTTGTACATGAAACTTTATAAACAAATGGGTCTTAGACTAACTTCTATAGATTTAGGGGTTAATTTTGTATACTGCACTAATCACAGAGTAAATGTCAGTCTACTGAGCTTCGATACCTCGTCAACTTTATAAAAGACACATGAAGTGCATTTATAAGACTTTCAAGTCACATTGTTCAAAGAAAGCATATTGTTGACAAATGCTGTGTAGGCCTGTTGTACTCCAATGTACTAGTAGTCAGTCATGCCCTTTATGTGAGTAGGTTTTTTCAACACATTAATGAACAATTTGTGGAAATATTTGGTGTCGTACATTTTAATTTATTCTTTCTTACAGTGTAATTAATTTGAATTTCCTACACTCCCTGATTCGTTTTACATTTTGATGGATCAAAGCAGGCCTTTACTTGGGTGTCTTTGCCTTGAATTATGATGCTGTATGAAACAGAAGATTCAAACATTGACTTATACGACTTGTATATGAGAGCTGTGGAGAGTTGTATCTAACTAAACCTGTCATGCTCTTAGAAAAGGTTGTGATATTCAGAATACATACAAGACTGTGCCTTTCTGAATGGATGAAAGTTTGATTGTAATGTAATGATTCATTATACCGTTCTTGGAAGTGATCAATAATGGTGAATTGTACTGAATCTAAACAAATATTTTAATAAAAAAGTTTGAAAAACAATTCTCAGAATGGCTGCCATGTTTCTCAGTATTCTTCTTCTGCCTTTTTCTCCTTTGTATTCATCTTCTTCTTCTTCGTTTTCTTTTCTTTTCTTTTTTTCTTCTTCTCCATCTCATTCTTAGCTGCTGATCATCCTCTTCTTCTTTCTCTTCTTCTTTCTCTTCTTTCTCTTCTTCTTTCTCTTCTTCTTTTTATTCTTGCTTCTTCTTCTTCCTCGATCTTTGTCTTCTTCCTCTTTTTCGTCTCCCTTCTTCCTTTTCACCTTTCTCTTCTTCTTCCTCTTCTTCTTCCTCTCCATTTTCTTCTTCTAATTCCTCTTCTTCTTTTCCTTTTCTTCTTTTCCTTTTCTTCTTTTCCTTTTCTTTGTTTTCTTGTTATTCTTCTTCTTCTGTCTTATTATTGTCATTATTATCATATTGTTTCAATATTCTTTGCCATCTTTATTTTCAGGGTGAGTCATATGAGTGAATCATCATCGTCAGTAACAAACGACAAAATGTCCATTATACTGCCCGAATGCTTTCTTAGCAGTCTGGTAAACCATGCAAACAAACATACAAACATACCAGCTATATTAATCCATACGTTAAGGCAATAGAAACTAGCTTACGTGAAAGAGAAAAGTTACTTGGATCAGTTTATTTGAAATTGATATTCTATTGTTATCCACATTTGTCTTCATTGAGATAATACATGATGTGCCCATGATAGAGATAAAGCTAGGGGGGAGATGAGATAGGTGGAGCTGAAAAGCAGTGATCCAGCTTATTTAAATTGAGTGGCGCTGCATGTACGTATAATGGGAGGGGCCATGGAATGCAAGAGAACGATATGACATTGAGTGCATATGGAAGGAGATGCCCTCATTCAATATTTCTCTCTCTTAATTTCTCTTTACCCCCCTTGTTCTTATTTTATTTGGGGGTGCATGGGGCATGCAGCTATAGAGTAGTAGCATTTACTAGCAATAGCATATACAGCTATGTAGGGCCATTTTGGATCCTGTAATGTTTATGAGTTGAGAAAAGTGATACTATCTTTGTTGACTGATAGGAAAGCGAGAGAGAGAGAGAGAGAGAGAGAGAGAGAGGGGGGGGGAGGGAGAAAGAAAAACAAGTGTCTAGCTGTATACAAATTATGCTACGAGCAAAAGTGTGCGCAAGCGGGTTTGCGCAAGTTCATTAGGTGTCTATGTACTTTGTGTAGTCGTTGCAAATAGTCTCCTTTTAAATATTACATTAAAAAAATGAAAATCTTCACATTCCTACGCATACATATAATGAATTATTAACATTTTAAATTGCTTTCAAACATTAAAATCAATATAAGTATCAACATGTAGCCTTTCTTTAATCATAAATACGATTAAGTGCAACATAAAGAAATAAGTAAGATTGTAGGATAATACTATTCTAATAGTTCATTGAACCTTTTACTGATAAACACAAGCCCGATGTTTGCCGAGCTAGAGCTTCGGCTTTCAATCGATCGTTCGTAACTGTTGTTGAGCGTCGTTTTCCAGTAAGCCGTTTTACCCTTGACCCACGCTAGAACAAGGAAAAAGGGTAATTTATCATTTATTTTGCCGAATTATATGTACGTATTAAATAATTTCATTAACTTGCAGTTGTTTGTGTGAGTGAGAGTGGTACTTTATATTGAATACGTGCATTACATTATTATCAGAATAATGCCATTTGTGATAATTGATTGCTCGAGAATGATGATGATGCTGTGCATGCACGCACACACATGCAGTTGCAGTGGCCCAAAATGGCATGCCTTCGGCAGCTTGCCCTTTGGCACATTGGAGCTGGCTTGTGTGTCCGCGCAACTCGCATGCTTCATCTCTGTACAAATATTACAGAAAAGACATGCAGTAGTGTAGTGGCGCTAATTCAGAATCATATCCATACTTTGACCCGTAACTCTGGCGTGGAGATAAAACATAATTCTGCATCAATTGTTCAAATAATGGTAATGATTTAAAATTTGTTCAGTTTCTACCTGTTTTGTGTAGCCTTAATAATAATAAGGGCTCTCTCGAAATGTTTTTTTATTATATTATTCGAGAGAGCCTTAATTTGCTCCCATAGGGTCCCGCGGAGAGGTAGGTAAACAACATCTCAAATGTGTCCAAAATCCCACTTTCCCGCCCCCCGCCCAATATTGGACAGTGGCTTCGATGAATTTTATGTTAGGTGTAATCGTAGATCTAATTAGATCTACATCCTGAATTTACAAACCGGAGGTAAAAATAAGGAAATAATAGCAATTTTCTTACCAGACCGATACAGCTCAGCTCCCTTTTCACGTGTACCGTGTGAATTCACGATCTCTACACAATGGTGATGACCTCTGACTGGCACTTCGTAAATGTGCTGCTTCCGTATAATGCGCTGAATAACACTCATACAGCGCATTATACGGAAGCAGCACAATCACGGAAGTGCCAGTCAGAGGTCATCACCATTGTGTAGAGATCGTGAATTCACACGGTACACATGAAAAGGGAGCTGAGCTGTATCGGTCTGGTAAGAAAATTGCTATTATTTCCTTATTTTTACCTCCGATTTGTAAATTCACGATGTAATTACGATTACACCTAACATAAAATTCATCAAAGCCACTGTCCAATATTGGGCGGGTGCGGGAAAGTGGGATTTTGGACACATTTGAGATGTTGTTTACCTACCTCTCCACGGGACCCTATGGGAGCAAATTAAGGCTCTCTCAAATAATATAATAAAAAAACATTTCGAGAGATCCCTTAAGGCTAGTTTTGTGTCAATTTTCATGTCTTTTTTGGACTAGTCTAGATCTAGAAATAATAGACTAATAGACGTCGAGATCTGATCGAGATCGAGATCTACACTTTCTCACAGGATTCACGGCAAAGTGGCAAACTACTGCACAATACAATTGCATACCATACCAACGGTGGGGTGCGGGCGCGCGGAAGTGCCTGAAGTTAGCGACCGTAATGATGAATTACTCACCTGAATTTAATGAGGATCTGAGATTGCAGTTGCTAACTTCAGTCCCGCCTGCACCCCACCGTCAGTACGCTATATTTTATGCAACTGTATTGTGCAGTGGTTTGTCGTGAAACCTGCGAGTCATTGTTTTTTGGGGAAATACTTAAAATAAAAAAAGAGAAACTTAACAACTCTTAAATCATGACCATTGTTTGAACAATTAATGGCGCCAATTTAGGAAAATGAGGCAGAGACTGGATCAACGTAATGCGCATGCGCTAGATTCGGCTAGCTGTAAGCTAAATAAAGTTCTATGGGAGCAAATTAAGGCTCTCTCAAATAATATAATAAAAAAACATTTCGAGAGATCCCTTAAGGCTAGTTTTGTGTCAATTTTCATGTCTTTTTTGGACTAGTCTAGATCTAGAAATAATAGACTAATAGACGTCGAGATCTGATCGAGATCGAGATCTACACTTTCTCACAGGATTCACGGCAAAGTGGCAAACTACTGCACAATACAATTGCATACCATACCAACGGTGGGGTGCGGGCGCGCGGAAGTGCCTGAAGTTAGCGACCGTAATGATGAATTACTCACCTGAATTTAATGAGGATCTGAGATTGCAGTTGCTAACTTCAGTCCCGCCTGCACCCCACCGTCAGTACGCTATATTTTATGCAACTGTATTGTGCAGTGGTTTGTCGTGAAACCTGCGAGTCATTGTTTTTTGGGGAAATACTTAAAATAAAAAAAGAGAAACTTAACAACTCTTAAATCATGACCATTGTTTGAACAATTAATGGCGCCAATTTAGGAAAATGAGGCAGAGACTGGATCAACGTAATGCGCATGCGCTAGATTCGGCTAGCTGTAAGCTAAATAAAGTTCTATGTGGGAGGTACATTACGATGGACCTAATCAGCAGAAGCCTTGCTCAATTACAGGAAACTCGAGTAAAATTTTATCAACAAAACCGGTAAAAGATAAACTCCAGTTCTGGTAATGCGATTGCATTGTGAAAGAAAAGGTGTGGAATGGATCAGAAAAGTTGATCATATAGCATGTAAGTAATGGTGTGTAATGCAAGGTTCTGGAGTCATCAAAATCATCATAAATTTGGCAGAGTCTTGGTAAAGTAACAATCACTTACACAGAAAGATGTATATGGGACAACACACATGGTGTCGGGGCTAGTATTACCCTGATTTCCTTATCTTTCTTTGCTCATTACTCAGCCAGTATACATTTTCTTCCAAAATTGTTTGGCACATGACATTTATTTGTAATCTTGAACATTCAGTGTAAGTTTCGTTAGATTCTGTGAGAATTCATTTTCTTTTTTTACCAGAACTCAAGTTTATCTTTAATATGTATGATAAAAGTTTAGTACAGTAGCTGCAGCAGGTTTAACGAAATGTTACATGAATGTGCTTCAGTATAGTGCTGCCCAATTTTTACACAGCCAGGATAGTAATGGTGCTATGTGTGTACAAATACTTGTATTTTCATAATGGTTAAACCAAACCGCTTGATAAAGTTAAAGGCTAACATTTAGCAAAAAAAACGTAATGACTCAGGCCTAGCCCAGTTTGGATAGAGTTAAACCAAATTTATGTTTAAATGCAGTTCTATTTTCAAGAACTCAAGATCGGTGTATTAACCTCTATCTCTTTTCCTCTCTCTCCCCCTCTCTCTCCCTCCCCCCCCCCCCCCTCTCTCTCCCTCCCCCCCCCCCCCTCCCTCTCTCTCTCACTGAACAGGAATAAGGTGAGAAGTCATGGCATCTCAATCAGTTGTAAGGGGACCTGCTGGTAACAATGAATGCAGGATATACGTGGGTAACCTTCCCCCCGATATCAGAGAGAAGGATATCGAGGACATGTTCTACAAGTTTGGCTCCGTCGCAGACATCGACCTGAAAAACAAAAGACCACCTTCATTTTCAAGCTCAGGATCGGAAAGAGAACGATTCGGAACACCCTTTGCTTTTGTGGAGTTTTACGACAGAAGGTTTGTGTAATTTCATAGTAATGAGGATCATAGCAGTGGGCATAGCCATTTAACAATAAATGAGTCTGAAAGAAAATTGCAAAAATTAGGTATCTGGTCATTCAAATGTTG
Source organism: Strongylocentrotus droebachiensis (assembly GCA_035222895.1). Lineage (NCBI taxonomy): Eukaryota > Metazoa > Echinodermata > Echinoidea > Camarodonta > Strongylocentrotidae > Strongylocentrotus > Strongylocentrotus droebachiensis. Next base: position 213,739 of record JAVYIG010002775.1, read on the forward strand.
ATTAGCATTGGAGGTATCCTGTTGCTCAACCACGATCTTGGGTGTAAAGGAGAGGATTCTTCGCCGTTCTTATCAAAACCATGCAGTCTTGAAACTACAGGTGACATCCATTCACAACCTCGATCTCCCTCATTATTTCTCATTCTTTGTTTTTGTTCTTGACCAAGAATGTCAATCAGATGCATATATCCATTGATTATTAATCTATTTATTCTATTTTTGCAATTTTTTTTTAATTATCAGACCTAATGGTTAATGAATGTGCCCATCCAAGCGTGAAAGTTCTAAATTTGAACCTAATTGATGTTGGTAAGGGTATCAATTTTTGTTTAAATATTTTAATATACATTTTTATATTTTATTGACAGTTTGTATGAAAATTTTGAGCTATAAAGAGTGTCTACTTTCCTTTTTAGCTGAGTGTACTGGGGAATATTTTATTCACTAAAAGAAATATCCTTTTATATCGATTATTGGCAAAAATTTACTTTATATTTGGTGCTATTTTTTAAAAACAATTTCCACAAGTTTGGGAATTAGGAACATTGAATGGCGCCCTATCTTTTCTCAGGGTCTATCCAGCAGAAGGTCCGGAGAAATCGAGAGAGCTTGTGTATCAAGATAGTAAGAATCCAAGTTGTTTTAATATATACAATATGAAGGGATGCAGGTGATGCAGTGCTGGAATCATTTGCTACAATTGCAATAGCTGTCAAGTTTTGAAGTTCCGTTATCAAGATGATAAAATTCTGATTTGTTTTGTTACATGAAGGGATGCTGATGATGCAGTGCTGGCACGAGATGGGTACAACTACGATGGCTACCGGATACGCGTAGAGTTTCCAAGGGGGACCAAAGGCTTCAAGGGCAGCCGGCCAAGGGGGCCGCCACCAAGAAGATCGTCGTATCGCGTTATTGTATCTGGTATGTAGGGAGGGCTTAGTAGATTTCATGATGTGCCATGCAAGAGGTTTGTAAAGCACATTTTTTTTAACCTGTTGACTGCTTTAGAATGATTGGTACTTTTTGTGTGAACAGGTGTGCCCATCATGTTTCCTAAATACTAGCACTCCCAACTAAATTTGGCATCATGTCTTTTAACCACCCAAAAAGTAGTGTAATTTCTATATCCTTAGATGACATTCAAACTGTGAAGGATGAGATCGTAGAGGGAAAAGGCTTTCATAGATAGTTACGCACTTTAAAGGTTGCTATTATTATCATTGAAATCTTGTTTTGACGTAGTATATACCGGCATGGAATCCCTAAAGGTCTTCTTTAAAGCAGTGATTGACCTCCAAGAGGCACCTTGGATACATGGGCCTCATGCACTCAAACAATAACAATTTCGAACTCAAAAATCGATGTAAAGCATTTTCAAGTAAAAAAAAGGGGGGGAAAGTATTCATAGTAAATGGATGTTTCCTTGCCTTCCTGTTGAGTGACTGTTGTTGTTGCGTGTCTCAGGTCTACCTTCAACAGGCAGCTGGCAGGATCTCAAGGACCACATGCGTGAGGCAGGTGACGTTTGCTATGCTGATGTCTACAGAGATGGAACAGGTGTGGTGGAGTTTCTCAGACCAGAGGACATGAAATATGCCGTCAAACAGTTAGATGATACCAAGTTTAGATCGCACGAGGTACGTATGTTTATTGAGGACAGGGTTTTTAGGTATATGCCTCCAAAATGCTGTATGGAAAATTTGTGAAATCAGTTATGAATTATATTGAATATAACACAGGTAAATCTCATTATTACATAATCCGAGAGACCATGCTAAAATGATTTGATCTAAGATATACATTGCAACTCAGTGATATGTAAAAGTCAAATTCTCGTGGGGACTTTGACCACATGTTGCTATTCATCCAACAACCAGTGCTTTAGATGATAAGTATCTCTGTGAGGACATGCTCCTAATCATCCTAAATGGAATTATGACCTAGTGCTGGTTTGATTTTAATGTTGTTAAAAGATTTCACACAGATGATGGGAATTTACCAAATCAGTACGTGCCAAACTTTGTATCATATCACTGCGTAAAGGAATTAGCGCCAGGCCAACGGTAGAAGAAGATTCTGGCCTATTTTTGTGTTGTATGTACCAGACATTTCATTGTTAATAATATGTTTTCAGGAAAAATGGGGTGAAAAATTGTATCCTATCATGTTTTGTTCTGATCTGTAGGGAGATGTCTCCTACATCCGTGTCAAGGTTGACCCTACCAGTGGTTCTGGTCAATCACGAAGTCGCTCCCGAAGCCCATACGGTCGTGGTAGTGGTGGTGGGGAAGGCGGCGGTGGTGGTGGCCGCGGCCGTGAGGGTGGCGGCGGCCGTGAGAGTGGTGGTGGTGGTGGCCGCGGCGGCGGTGGTGGCAGTGGTGGTGGTGGTGGCGGCGGCGGTGGCTATCACTCCCGTAGTCGATCCCGAAGCCCGAACTGGGGTGGTGGCAGCAAGCGTCGCCGATCGCGGACCAGGTCCTTCTCCCGTTCCAGATCACATAGCTCCAGGTCCGGCTCGAGATCACGATCCAGGTCCCGCTCGTAGTCCGATAGTCAACCTTCTTTCCTTCCGCCGATCTCTGCCCACTGTGTTTCTACAATACATCGCTGCTAGGCAGGCTCCATTGATTTCTTGATGCCATAAAAACTGTGTATGTTACAAAAGACTGTAAATAATTTTTGTAGTGCTAGAAATCTGTATTTTGTATTCTTGATACTTTTCAATTGAACATTTTAGGTAACATCTGAGTTTGATTTATTACTTTGGTAATTTTGGGTAGGGTTTACATACTGACCCCTGGCTCATAGTGAAGGGTTAACTTCTCATCCATGCAAGTCCAATAACACCATATACCCATATTATCAATCTAAGTCAATGTACATTGTATTGCCCTGGATTTGTTTTTATTACAAGTAACTGTCATATTAAACGGGAAATACACATATTAGAGAGACAATATATTATATTCTCTTTTTGATAACATGAACAAAATGGCAGACAAATTATTTTTTGTATTACCGGTAGATTTATTATTTCTCAATGAATCTTGATTCCAAGTTTAAATCTAAACACCTACTTTAATACAAAATGATTATCATCCCGTATGATTTCTTCATGTAAGTGCTGTAAATAGTGGATACAAATTGTGAATTGATTGAATTATGTAAATAAGTTTCTACCATTCAAATTAGATATCCAGGATAGAAGGGATTCATTTTACATGTAATTTATATTTGCAGCACCTCCCTTTCCTCACATGCATGCTCTGTTTGTTTTTCCGTATGTCTGACTGTCCGTCTCAATCTCTCTTTCTCTCTCGTTCTCTCTCTTAGAGCTCTCTTCTCTACCTAGACAATTTTCTATCTTTTTTGCGTGCTTCTTTCAGATTTTTTATTTGTCTTGCAATTTCCATCTTTGTTTCACCTCTACCTCTCTTTCTCCCCTGTTTCTTGTCCCTTCTTTAAACCCTCTTTCCTTCACACATTTTTTTTAAATCATGAATTTTGACAATCTAAGAAATTGCTTTTTAAGATAGTTGCGGTGCTCAAGGTAAGAAAGGCATGGTTTAAACTTTGCAAATTCCAATGAGTTTTAAAGTAGTTTATTGTACATTTTTACTTTCAAATTTGCATGTGTATACAGCTATTGATGGAACACAATGTATCAAGTGCTTACAGTAGACAGAATTTAGTCATTACAGAAGTTTTCTCCCCCATTTTAGTAGCATATTATTTTGTAAATACATAATTTACTTTGTGTTAGGACTTTTTAAAATATGAAAGCATATAAATCGAGATATTGACCATAAGAAGTTTGAAATCAAATAACTGTTATGCTATTGATTGGTTTATGTGTGTTAACATTGATTCTTGTGACTTTTTGTGTTAACCTCCCAGATTGACCCCTTCTGGAGGCATTCAGGAAGGAGGATCATAAAATCAGGCAATAATGAGGAGGAGTTGGATTTGTGAGGATCCAGGATTCAGGGATCCAATAAAAAAAGACGGATCCATGGAATGCATTCATAATCCGGGAATAATTTTCAGGATCGCATTCCGGAAGTTGGATGTGTCAGGATTCAGGATTCAGAGATCAAAAAATAGAATAGACACAGATCCATGGAATGCATTGAAAATCCGGAATAGTTTTCAGGAGCAAAAATTCGGATCCGGTGATAATTGGCTTTAGGGATGAAAATCAGATCAGGATCCGGCGAATTCAGGATCATATCAAGGAATCATTCCAGGATCAAATTTTTAAAGTATTCAGGGATCAAAGGAAGGATCAGATTGGATCGCACGTCAAATGGTCCTGTGATCCGCAGGTATTGAGGGATCAGGTTTGGATCAGAATGAGAGCACAAGTAGAAGTCCGATGAGCATGGATCAGTGGTCCGAAGAATCATGGATCATTTAATGAGAAAAGAAAGGATAGATCAGTAGGGGGAAAGGAATCAAACATTCGGTGGATCAGATCAAAAACGTCATACCATGATTCACACCCTGGAGCGGTTGATCTGGGAAGAGAGTCAATTACCTCTTCGGGGATCAAATTTTGGAGTTTGGATCATTTCATAAGGAAGGGATCATTTGACGGTATGATTTCATTTTTGTTCACATGATATACATTAGTGTACACCTTCATGTATATATATTACGGTATGCACTTGTCTTATTTTGTTTTCTTTGTTTTGTGCCAGTGTCGTGTTGTCCTTTTATTCATTTAGGTAGTCACAATTTTTTAAAGCAGAATTGAAATAAAGAACCCTATTCAGTCCAGATATGTACCTGTTTTTATTGATTTTTGATTTGTTTTCTCAGTGTGACAATACATATTATTCATCATTTTAGGTGAGTATACCCCCAAACAGTCCTGAAAGTTTATAGGGCCACGCGAATTATTTGTTTGCATGTATAAGCAGATGATTTGCTCCTTCTTTGTGAATCCTCAATTATTTCATCATTACAATGTATGAAGATTTTTCCGATACAGTATAAAGAACACAGGACTAAATAATTTGAATATTTTGGTCATTGGAGAGGCATGCTTGTGATGATGATGCTGAGAGTGTGCAACATGTGCTCCGGCAACGATCGATTCACTTCTAACCAACACCATATCTTCAACCCTGAGGCCTGGACCCAATACCACACTTCATTCTATTCACAACTCTAAACTGAATCTGAAACCAATTCACAATCCAAGCCCTTACCTGTTCATATCTACATCAAAGTAATACCCGATGTATTTGTTGCCGGAGTACATATGTTGTAACGCTGCTGTGATGTGAGGTGTGTGAGCGAAATGTCACCAATAAGGACCTAACGAGTTCTCTTTGATTTGTCTCCTTGAAGGTGACGGAACATTGGAGGGACTAAAAACAGGAGGTGGAGATTGGGAACATGGTTCAAATGGACAAATGGAGGATCAAATAAAAAGGGTATTCATTGATTGATTTCAGCGTAAAACCAATATAAATTTTAAAAAAGTTTCAGCCTAGCCACAGAACAATTCTTTCTAGGTCCTGCGATTGCCATGGTTTTGGAATGTTTGGCTAGTGCCTTTAATATTTCTTTAGCTATACCACTAAGCCGTCTTGTGAACAAGACCAATTCCAAAGACATGTAAATGCCATATCCCATCTTCAAACACCGTTGGATTTGCTGGGTGATAACTTTGATCAAGACAAGTGAATGTTGCTGGGGGTGGGATAGATGATCTAGTGGGGGTAAAATTCCCTTGTAGGGGTGTAGTTTGGGGCCAACTACTGATGCATGGGGGTGGGAAACATCAAATAGTGGGAGGGTTTGGAAAGGGATTGAATCTTCTGTTCCTGCTGCCTTTCCCTCTTCTGTTATCTCCCTCACTTTTGAAAATTTGTTTTCCTGTCTTGACTGTTTGCCCTGTACTCCCCACCCCCCCCCCTCCAAAAAAAAAGTAGCTAAGTCACTGCACCCATAGCCAACATGCCTCAAGCATATCCTTGGTCAAGGGGGGGGGGGGGGGTGTATTGATTCTCATGGGCGATTCTCAATATCCTTATACCAGTACATGTATTGAATAACTTTGTTTATTTTCACAGGTCCTATCTCTCCCATGCATTTTCTTATTCTCCAGTTTACTGTTTCCCCAATCTCTCCCAGAAATGGTTTCCTATCCACTACATTTATCTCCCCTTTATTTCTTTCTCTCATCTTTTGCCTTTTGCCTTTCCCTCCTTCCCCTGTTGCTCTCTCTTCTCTCACCATTTCTATTTTATACTTGAACTGAATAATGATTCTGAATAAAAATTTGCCAATACACCTATTAATTGTTTGTTCAATTGTCAATTTTAATTGTTGTGATTTCATTTTAATGGTACATGTATTGATTAACATTGCTTATATATATATATGATAAAGATAAAGGTCACCTCGCACATTACATGTATGTGCTGTTCTACATTTGTAACATAATTGTATCAAACGACTAGACAAGTGTTTCAATAAACATTGTTTATAGCCGTTTATTTTTCAAACCACAAAAAAAAAAGATAAAAAGATGGAATACCTTGTTCAGGCAATGTCAAGCAAAACATGTGCATGAATTTTGAATTTAGTGATCTGGTGCTTTTGAAAAGGGGGCTCTTGTATTTATCAAATGTCATTCATAAGTATGTAGTATGTACAAGTTAAAGGTAATACAAAGTTTTGGTATGGGGTCATGAATTTGGTTCAAATGAATATATTGGAAGCAAATATATTTGGCCCCCAAAAAGGAAGCGGGCGGGGACGCTAAACATGTATATATTTTTTAATGGCCTTAATACATACATACAGGGGCATCCAAATATATCAAAAATGTATGAATCACTATCCACCCAATTTTCAAAATTTTCCCAAAACTTTGTATTACCTTTAAGTAATTGTGAGATAGAGGAAGAAAATGAAAGAGGTTGCATCTAGGACGACTACCGCTTTAAAGCGGGTGATGGTGACAGTGGCGATGTTGATAGAAATGATGCGAGTCTTGGTGGTGATAATGGTGGTTGAAACATATTTGTGTTGGTGATGATGATAAGGCGTAACAAAAAAAGATGTTGTATTACCCTTTGCGATCGACCAACCCCAAAATCTTGAAATCTACGGACGGCTTTTTAAAAAAGTCTTAAAAATATGTATTTAAGCATACAAAACTGAGAAATATCAGCCCAAAGAGGGAGAAAGAAAAAAAATCTGACCGACCGACCCATGTTTGGGCACCTGAAGGGCAATACAACATCTTTTTTTTAAAGGCCTGATGGTAGTGGTGGTGATGATGATGGTGATAATTGTCATGATCATGATTGAGTTGGTGTCACTTGGTAGAGAGGGTGGTAATGATGATGGTCCTGATGCCTATGGTAGTAGTGATACCGGTAATGCACATGTTGATAACGAAAAAGACGGTGGTTGTGAAAAGTAGGATATTTAAAGGTAACACAATGGTGATGATCACTGATCAGTGGTTAAAAGGATGAATGGAATGATAGCGTTAAAAGCATAATGAACGCGCTCGCAACTATATATTTTCAACAAAATGTGTCGTCGCATAGAATCTTGTTCGGATTACGTAAAGCGTTGTTGTCATGTTCTCACAATTCAATAAGTGACGCACGCGAGGCTGTTGAAATTGCCTTGGGTTGATTTTTTTCTTCTTAAAGGTACACTGTCCTACTTGTAGCTACTTGCTCCCTCTATATAGAAAACTTCCCAAATCGGTGCCTGTTGGTCCCCCATGATCCTCTTTTTCTTTTGTTAAATGAGAGCTGAGTTAATGAGATAGCCACCTGTCACAGTGACCTCGATGGCTCGCTGTGTGGTCTAATCCCTTCTAGCTGCAGTAGTAACGCCTACCTTTAAAGGTAATACAAAGTTTTGGTATGGGGTCATGAATTTGGTTCAAATGAACATATTGGAAGCGCGCATATGCGATCCTACAATATTCAGTGATCGTTGTCGCGGTTGAAATTGAGTCTAAAGTTATGAAATTGTAAATAATAACTCTTTATGTTGTATAGCTCCCTCTCAAGGTCAAGACATTAATTAAGCCATAAAGCCCACGCCAAAGCTATACACGAAATTGACTGGCGCAAATAATCTTTGAGATTGAAGAGCGCCATCTAAACGAAGAACCAACCAACCAACCATAAAGAGACTTCGGTGGTAAGCGCTTTATAGGCCTAACGATGTTATTATTATTATAAAACAATGTTTCTTGACCGATTGGCTATTTTCGTTTGGAAATTATATATATCACAACTACATATTCTGAGATTTTCGTGGTCGCAGCTAGAGTTGTATGGCCGTAGGCGCTATTTGAAATTCATCAAAATTTACCGGGAGCACCGGTAAATTTTTGATATTCCATTTTAACTCGAAAGCAGAAGTGTTTAAGGGGCTAAATTTTCTAGTGCTTATAATATATCCACAGGGCATCCAAATAGTAAGAATCACTATCCAGCCAATTTTCGAAATTTCCCAAAACTTTGTATTACCTTTAAGTAGCATTGCTGTTGTGTTTATGGAGTTACGGATAGTGTTTGTAATAATAATGCTAAAGATCTATGGCATTGCTGAGAGGATGGGGGGGGGGGGGGGGGGGGGGGCATAGAGAGATGTAAGAAAATACGTGTAGATCCTTATGGCCTATCATTTTTGTTATCCTTTTCCTTTAATTCTTCTAAATTTCCATTCTCTCTCTCTCTATCTTGCTCTCTCTCTCTCTCGTCCCTCGTTATTTCTACGTCATTGCACACTTACAACACAAATTACACTTCCGAATCAGCAGGCATTTAACTTGATTTGGTTTTGCTTTATCTTTCGATTCACTTAGTCAATTGCTCTTACATAATTCACTGAAAATGACGAGAATATACAATAATGAAATACAATAAAGTACCTGCTTATGAATATACATTTATAAAGGTTTGGCTAGTAGTTGTACCTTTTATCTCGAATGCAAGCGCAGACTCTAATTTGAAACATTACTGTTAATTCCTAAAGCCTTGAACATAGTAGCCTGGATATGTTAGTCTCTGGAGCAGCTAAAGTATACAGAACCTTTTATAGTCTCTTGGTGCAGACCGTCTGTGCCTGCAAAGATACGCGTAACGCATAATGGTCGTTAATTAACAGTGTCTTCAATATGACGTCTTATTTTGCATACATTCAGAGCACTTTCACACATAATACCTACATAATTATGACACCTGTTTCGTTTAAAAAAAAAACGGCGACCATGGGCTCTAAATAAACCTTTTTCTTGGTTTATTATAAAGTAGGCTATACACATTAATAAAGAGTACACAATTTTCGTAAAACACAGTTGCAATTTTAAGCATTAACATTTTGCAAAATTCGTGAAAAGATGACCCCTTCCTTGTGAATCTTTTTTGCTATCTAAAAGAAATACGTACCTTGTGTTTTTTTCAAATCCGAGAAAAAAATCAAATATTTGCAAATATCCCAGATGACCATTTTTACGTGAAATTGATACGCAATGTGAAGTGATAAGACTGGACCCGTACTATAAAGGCGAGCATGATTATGTATAAATTGAAGTCGTAGATACATTTCTTTTCTATAGAGTTAGGCATATATTCTGTCGTTAAAATGTAATAAACGACAAACAAAATCATTGATAGATTGCTTACAATTCGTACAAGATGAAAGCTATATCCAGACTCTAATTCGACCTGATTTATTCGAAAGAAGGGGAACACATCGAACTTTTAATCTACCGTTACATATGTCTATTTGGGCAAGATTAGAGCTGATTAGCTCTTTGTTTAATGACATGATGTAATGCTCTTCTAAGAGCAAATATTTCATTAAGAACTTGATTGTTTAATCACGAATCATTAAAACTATTAGTACCATGTATGTCCGTATTGATCAAAATAATGGGGATTTTGCATGAAAATGTTTTCTCAATCACGCCTAATATAAAAGTGCAACATAATAATCACATATTGATAATCACAATGAAAATGAAGGAATTAAAACCAGTAGACATTATTTTGCGCATAATATAGTTTACAATGATAAATCACAAAGGAACAGGGATTTACTGGACGAACAGGTGATGAATAAAACAACAAATACGAGCCGACTGCGATTCGATTTGGGATTTGAATTTCGCACTAAGTGCATGGCATAAAATTATAAAATTATTAATATATTTCAAAATCAAGATAAAGCTTTCACAATTAAACAAAAAGGATAACCCGGAGTATGTATATTTTTGACCAATCTACCATTTACAAAATATATTTTCTCTGAAAATATGCACTATACTCGATTCTTTCGTCGTAATATAAAAAAACTGAGAAAAACGTTATTTATATCATAAACATATCGATACATATACATGAAAATTTACGTCGTATTCACAACAGTCTCTCTCTCTCTCTCTCTCTCTCTCCCTCGCTCTCTCTCTCTCTCTCTCTCTCTCTCTCTTTCTTTCTCTTCCCCTCCCCCTTCCTGTTTTTTTCATTTTTTCTCCTTCTTCTTCATTGTGTATCTTATTCTCTTCCTTTTCCCTCTAGCTCGCTCTCTCCTTCTTTATCTCTCCCCCCTCCATCTTCCTGTTCTTTCTTCTTCTCTTTCTTCCTTGTCTATCCTATTCGCTTCTCTTTTCCAGCTCTGACCTTGAACTTTTTCCTTTTTTTCATTCTTGAATACAAGGTTGATTATTTTCCTAAAAAGGGGACATAATAATGCAATGTATATGTTCACTAAAGAAGTATGTACATCATTAATAATTGCAACATTATTATTGTACCGATTTTGGTAGGTGCACTGCTTTGTTTTACATGTAGCCTATATGTAATATTAGAAAGTGGATATACATATTGAACCATTGGACCATTAACGACAACAAATAATCTTTGCAACAAATCTCACTTATATAGAGGCCTCATTTCATGAGTACGTCATTTTAAATTCGTGATGGTTTCTATTAATTTGTATTCACAGATTAAAAGAAAGCGGTCATTATTTTGATCATAAAATAGATATTTTGAAACATAAAAGTATGTCTATTCAGGAATATACTTATTTGAAAATACAAGAAATACGGGTGCGATTTCTATAAGTAGTATAGGACGATTCCTACACGAAAATGCCGTGAATACCCAACAAACTGATATCTAGTGGGATGACAGCCCGGGCGACTTCGGTGAAGGTACGGGCATCGAGCACCAGCAAGAACGGAGGTTGTTCATCGTCTGCAGGTTTGTCACGCAGGACAGGATTACTCCTATACAGAGAAAGCAGAAGCAAATTAATTCTGTCCTCTAATACCATTACAGGGAAAGAGTCGGGGTATGCAGAAGCATCGATGCGTAGAGAAAGGCCCCTCAATTGCAAAATAATACTTACAACATTAACAACGAAAGGCCACAAGAACAGTTACAAACACAACAACAAAGATAATAATAAAGTTTTTAAAAATTCTAATGATAACGATGATAATGATTATAATGATAATATTGATAATAACACATTTTACAGGGAAATATAATTATATTCCCGCCCTTTCAACTTGAGGTACTCTGGAAGATCCCGTTGGATAAAAATAAAGGGGGGATTCGGGATTTTTTTTTTCTCGCTCCTACCCTCCACATAACAAGAACCTATTAGCTTGGGCAGGGAGGAGGGCTTCACGCGGAAAAATATATATCGAGATTTTCTTATTCATAAGCATAAGCCCCCCCCCCCCGTTATGTTTCTTGGATTAAAATACTATCAGGACAAAATGTTAAGTCTGCTTATACCCCCCCCCCTCATGCGAGAGCCTCAAGAGGGTCAGCTACCCCAACTGAGAGAGTTCGACCCCTTTTTGGACAATCGAGGCTCCACCCTTGACGTATACTCAGTCCCCACGGTCCCCTCGCATTTCGTCGCCCCCCCCCCCCGGTCGCGTTATTTTTTTCGACGTTACAGATTGGGGTTAGGTGTGTTTTGAGCCTATGGGAAAGTTTAGGGTTAGGGTTAGGGTTAAATCAAGACCCCTTTAAAAAAAAAAAAACCCAATCTGTGCCGCAGAAGAAAATAACGCGGGGTCATGAAAAGAAATCGCCGCCCCTGCTACTCACCATCATCCTCAGCATTCTTGGTTGGTGCGGGACGAACATAGGTTCTGACGGAAGCATCCGGGGCTAGACCAGGTCTCAACGCGGCGGGTCTTCACGTTGACCTTATGTAGCTAGGAGAAGAATTAATATCAATTCAATTAAACTATGCCGTAAATGACAAGCTGTGATGAGAAGTATCTCCAAAATGATCCGATCCTCATATATTGTGTACGGATATCAAAACAAAGACAGAGAGAGAGAGAGAGAGAGAGAGAGAGAATCCCACACTGATAAAATCAAATATATAACCAGATTTACCCCATTGTATCATATTCGGGCAGGAAGTAATTTCATTCTAAAATTTCACTTTCACTTTCACTTCACTTTCAATGACACCTACCCCCTGGACATCCACCCCCGGATAACCACCCCCAGTCAACTACCCCCAGGAACACTACACCCGAGGACAACTACCCCCCCCCCCGGTAACCACCCCAGTCAACTACCCCTAGGACAACTTCCCCCGGACAATTATTACCCCCAGCAGACAACCACCCCCTAGAATAACTACCCCTAGGACAACTACCCCCAGACAACTAACCCCTAGGACACTCACCCAGGACAACTATCCTAGGGAGTAGTTGTCCGGGGGCAGTTGTCCTAGGGGGTAATTGTCCTAGGGGGTAGTTGTCCTAGGGGGCAGTTTACTTGGGGGTAGTTGTCCGGGGGTAGTTGTCCGAGGGGTAGTTGTCCCAGGGGGTAGTCGTCCTAGAGGGTGGTTGCCCCAGGGGGAAGTTGCCCCAGGGGGAAGTTGTCCTAGGGGGTACTAGTTGTACTACGGTTAGTTGAGTGGGGTGGCCTATATCCGGGGGGTGGATGTCCAGGGGGTAGAGGTGTCCTAGAACCCTAAAATATATCATAATTTGTCTGTGCTAGCTTCTCTCGCGCGTGTAAACTTTAGAAAATAAAGAGTTGTTATTCAAAATGCGTCAACCTTCTTCAACCCCCCCCCCCCTCCTGCACCCAGGCCCCTCACGACAATGTGCCCGTTCGCCTTTATGCAATTGGGTGTGAATAAAGCATGATAACATTACTTCTTTATGTTTGATAACATAAAATACAGTCCATGGCATTTTACCACGACAATGATTTTCATCGTTATAATTGAAAGTTTGAAATAAAAACTTTGTCTCATACAAAATAATTTACCTTCTGCATATTTCCACCCATACCATACAAATATTGATAGTCCCGTCCGTTGTAGTCGGCATAGTTCACTTGAGGTAACTCCAAACCTAGGGGAGGGGGGAAAAAGATGTGAATTCTTCTTTCAATTTCATTCCTCGGTTTACATTAAAACAGTTTAATTACAGTAAACTGGTTTAATGTAAATCACAATTTTCGAAAAAGATCAAAGACAGTTTCAATAGCCTTCTTAAACTTATTGAAATGTGCGAATATTATACATCGACGTCTTTAAGTAATGCGAACACGAGTATATTGGAACCTTTACAATATAGGATCGTGTTTCCCATTTCAACCCGAACTCCCTTCTGCCAGTCAACTCAGCCGACACCCTCCGCCACACCCCTACACCCCCCCCCCCCCCCCCCCCGTCGCTAGTCATTAAGCCATACGGGGTGTGCCGCTCTGATGGGTCACTTTTTTAAAAAAATCCCTAAACATGGGTCCCATTTTTAACAAAAATTTCCCTAAACATGGGTCCGTGTTTCAAAATTTCCAAAATGGGCTTTACTTTGAGAAAAATCCCCTCAAATGACCCTTAAAAATGGGTAGGGGTTTCGAGGCTTTAGTGGCACACCCCCGTCCAAACCAAATCTGAGTCCTCCCCCCCCCCCTCCTCCCTCCAGCCATTAGAATAAATCGCCGCCTCTACTCCCTCCAATATAATAAGATTTTCAATGAGTTGGAGCATAGAATACCACTTACTGACATCGCACAGTTGTTCTGGAATACAGTGAATTGAACCGTCGGGGCTCAGGGTCGCAGTGGCTTCCGAACCAGCCATCGTGATCAAATTATCTTCACCCTCCTTAAGAAGAATATATAGAAATACGACGCGATGTATTATGAGACAATCCTCTTCATGATCATCATTATTACCATCATCATCCTCATCCGTATCATCACGATCATCATTAAAATCATCATCATCATCACTGATCACCAACGTCATCTTCATCATAAAGATCATCATTATGATTGTGATGATCATCATCACCATTATCATCATCATTATTGTAATCATCATTATCTTCGTCATTGTCATCATCAATATCATCATGTAGAAAACATGACCCAATAATGACCTAATATGACCTATAAATAAAATTGTTACTATTGATATCTTCATTATTATCTTCATTATTATCTTCATTTATAATTAACGGCCGAGAAGCGATAACTTGATTCCGAAATGGTGTATTTTGCTCATAAATGGATTCAAACTGTTGTATGAAAGTTACCTCAACATTCTGAAAAAACAATGAGTGTCACTCTTCAACCTTTCTTTTTAAATATAATAGTTTAACATTTTAGTTCTGCAGTAGAGAAATCGATCCTTAAAGCTTATCTGCCGTAGTTTACAGGAGGGATTAGACTGCCCTGCAAGGTCACTGGACAGGTGGTTATCTCATCAACTCAGCTCTCAGTTAACATAAGAAAAAGAGGATCATGGGGGACCAATGGTCACCGATTAGGCATTGTTTGTTATATAGAGGGCGTAAGTAGCTACAAGTAGTGCAGTGGGCCTTTAAATGTCAATTTTAGACCCATTTTGTTGCTATTGTGCTTAAATGTTTGTTCGTTGGTCATTCACCAACAGAGAGGCTCACTTTTGATATGACTGATGTTATGACACAATACATAGTTGCACGCCTATTTATTGACACCTAACAAATTTATTTAG
>JAVYIG010002776.1:0-228679 GCA_035222895.1 Strongylocentrotus droebachiensis
TGCCGCGATGTGAGAGTTCGCGTATTGCGTGCTTTGAAGGGCTGCATGATTGAGCAGCGAATTTGTATTAGCTTTTTTGCACAGATTTACCGCGTATTGCCAGTTACACTGCCGCTGCATGTGCGAACGCCTGTTAAGGGTACAGATTTCTTATTTTTGAAGACATACCGTGCTAAAAATTCTTAATTCTCATTTTCAAATGTTGGCAGGTATGTACTTATAGCTACTTGTGCCCTCTATGTAGCAAACAATGCCTAATCGGTGACCATTGGTCCCCATGATCCTCTTTATCTTTTATTAACTGAGAGCTGATTTGATGAGATAACCACCTGTCCAGTGACCTTGCAAGGTGGTCTAAGATATAGATGGGCTTTAAAATGAGTTTAAGAATGCTCAGAACCTGATTTGAATGAACAGGATTTTGACATAGAAAAATAAAAATGGCAAGTTTAATAAATACCTAATTGCGTACTGAAAAGATCAAACTGGCAACGGGACGCATTTTGATCCTTGCAAATGCATAAATGGTATGTTTTGGCATTTAAGATTGCTCCCCCCAAAAGAAATTAAATAAACAAAATACAAAAAAATGAATACAAAAAAAAAAAAAAATGAATTAAAAAAAAAAAAAATATTAAAAAAAAAAAAAAAATACGAGCGGCCCGAAAATGACGAGCGGGCGGTCGAGGACAACCAAACAACTTTTTTTTTTTGGCCTAAATGGAGTTAATGGTGTTGGTGCTACGATGTACGCATTAAATTGGTGAGAGGCTGGATGGAGTAGATAGCTTGAATGAGAAAGATTGTCTCTGACTGATTTTTTTTTCTTCTTCTGAATAAACTTTGCATAATATCAATAGAATCATATCTTGAAGTCATCTGTCACCAATAGGCTGCTACAATGCTGGAGCGAAAATAATGAATGATATAGTTCTACGAAATGGCGCATATATAATTACGAAAATGATCGGTAATACATTATGGTGTTGCTACACAATTATTATAACTCCCTTGGTCCGTTGCATTGCACAGCGCAAGTTGAGAGATGTGGATTACGTATCATGACTTTATAGACCATATCTATTCACAGGCGCGCCGGGAGCAGTTTGGGATAAGGGGGGGGGGGGGGCATTCCAGGGGGCTCACCTTCCAGAGCAGTGGCGTAATGAACTAAAATATTGTTATATGCAGGCCCCTTGGAAAGTTTTTCAAAGTGGAATATTACAATCAAGTAGAGCCCCGTGAAGCTCAGGCAGGGGTATTAGTAGTCCAGCCTCTGTACCGTTTTCGTTTAGCGCACCCAATCAGCTGATAAAATAACACACCCTCAACGTTGAAAGTAGACCTAGCCATTCCTCTAAATCTGGGTCCTGTTCGTGTGGACGGAAATTTGGGGATTGCGCGATCAGTGGAGAGACCGCGAAGTGTGTGGGGGATAAAAAGAACGAACGGACTGAATCTGGACTAGGGTATTAGGTATTTAGTTACGGTTAGATAAGCATCCAGGGGCCGCTATTAAGGGTCCTTGATGGGGCCCAGGGGGCAGATCCCCCGGAAGCTCAGGGTCTAAGTATTTAATTACGGTCAGATGAGCATCCAGGGGCCCTATTTAGGACCCTTGATGGAGTCCAGAGGGCAGGTCGCCCGGAAACTTAGGGGTTTTAGGTATTTAATTACGGTCAGATGAGCATCCAGGGGCCCTATTTAGGACCCTTGATGGGGTCCAGAGGGCAGGTTGCCCGGAAACTTAGGGGTTTTAGGTATTTAATTACGGTCAGATGAGCATTCACGGGCCCGCCTTAGGGCCCTTGATGGGGTCCAGAGGGCAGGTCGCCCGGAAACTTAGGGGTTTTCGGTATTTAATTACGGTCAGATGAGCATTCACGGGCCCGCCTTAGGGCCCTTGATGGGGTCCAGAGGGCAGGTCCCCGGAAACTTAGGGGTTTTAGGTATTTAATTACGGTCAGATGAGCATTCAAGGGCCCGCCTTAGGGCCCTTGGTGGGGTCCAGAGGGCAGGTCCCCGGAAACTTAGGGGTTTTAGGTATTTAATTACGGTCAGATGAGCATTCAAGGGCCCGCCTTAGGGCCCTTGGTGGGGTCCAGAGGGCAGGTCCCCGGAAACTTAGGGGTTTTAGGTATTTAATTACGGTCAGATGAGCATTCAAGGGCCCGCCTTAGGGCCCTTGGTGGGGTCCAGGGGGCAGAGCCCCGTGGAGCTGAGGGGTTTTAGGTATTTAATTAGGGTCGGATGATTATCCAGGGGCCCTATTTAGGACCCTTGATGGGGTCCAGGGGCGGGGTCCCCGTAAGCTCATTGGTTATAGGCATTTAATTACGGTAAGATGAGCATATTTTGATACCTCATTAATTTTGTGAAATTGGCAGGTCACTTATTTTTTTTCTCTCTCTCTTTCTTTCTTTTTCTCTCTAACATACTTTTCGAAAAAGTAGGGGGGTCGAGCCCCCGAGCCCCGTCGTTCTGCAGGCCGTGACATGAAGGCTTCTAAATAAGCATATTTTCGCCTGACTGTAAATTTGGGAATTTCTAATTTTCCAACAACCGCATAAAAAGGTATGATTTACAAAATAAATGAGAAAAAAAAATAACGGGAAATCTTAGCATTTCAGCAACACTTTTCCCGGGGGTAAGTTGTCCTCGGGGTATATGGTTGTACTTGGGGGTATTTTTCTGGGTGAGGGGGTAATCAGAGGCGGCCGACCGACTTCCTAAGTGGGGGGGGGGGGGCACCAAGAAAAAAGGGCACTTTCTGGAAAAAGGGCACCTACAAAGGGAAATCTCAATGCCATACAAGATATTGTTTATGCATCATGCTTTGCAGTTGGGTTTGACTGTCTAAAGATAATTGGTTGCGAACGCGCGAAGCGAGCGAGGAAAAAATTTAAGATGTGTGAGGTGGCAGTGCGAAAATTACATCTTATAAAGAGGAAAAATCCCAATCCCAATAGGGTTATAAACACATTCTCATAACGGAAGACTGAAAAGACCTCAGTTGATAAGTAACATAAATATATCATCTATAGATGCGTGCGAGCGAGGCGAGCTAGCTTTTGGGGAAATTGCTCTTCAGTAGTCGCTTGAAATTAGCTAGGGCGCGTTTAATGATGAGAGGAAAAGGGGACAAAGAGTAATTATCAGAGGTGAAAATGGGGCACTTCTTACACCCTCAAATAGAGGCACTCACCAGGGATGAAAAAGTCAGTCATCAGATTTTGATAGGGGCATTTATAAGAGGTGAAAAGGGGCATGTATGAAAAGGGGATAGGTCCTTTATTAAAAAGGAAAAGGGGCACGTTTCACTGTAAAAAGGGAAATTATCAGATGTAAAAAGAGGCACCTATCGCACCTTAAAAGGGGCGATGACTAGATATGAAAGGGGGCACTTATGTGAATGAAAAAGGGACACTTATAATAAAAAGGAAAATTTTCATTAATTGAAAGAAAATGGGCACCGATCAGCTTTTAAAGGCCCATTTATCGTAGGTGAAGGGGGCAATGATCTGAATTGAAAAGGAGTAACTTCTCGTACCTGAAAAGGGTCATTTACCAGAGAAGGGGCACTTTTGAGAACGGAAAGGGGCTCTTTTTTAATGGGCAATTATCATTAGGAAAAGGGGCACTTATTAGAAAGGGAAAAAAGCACATGTGAAAATATAAGGTGCGCTTATCCGAGTTGAAATGGGGGTAGTTATTAAAAGGGGAAGGGGCACTTCTTACAAAGGAAAAAGGGCACTGGTCAAAGTAAAAGAGGAACCTCTCATATTTAAATAGGACAATTATCAGAGGTGACGGGGGCACTTATCAAAAGTGAAAAAGGCACTTTTCGTACCTCTAACTATAGGGGCACTTATATTTACTAGAGATTAAACAGCTAGGGCACTTATGAGAATGGAAATGGAAACTTCTTGCAAAGGAAAATTGGAACTTGTCGAAGGAAAGGGGCACGTGTCCCAATAAAAAGGGCACTTATCAGAGTTGGAAAGGGGATAAGGGGCACTTTTACAAATAGGAGCTCTTGTCAAAGTAAAAGGGGCACTATTCCTATGTAAAAAGGGGTACTTCCTAAAAAGATAAAGGGCACTTTCCTATGTATAAAGGGGCACGTTTCGGGTGCTTAAAAAAGTGGGGGCATATGCCCCCCCCCCCCCCCCTGGGAAGGCCGCATCTGGTGGTAATTGTCCCGTTGGTATAATTGTCGGGGTATACGTGATTGTCCAGGGGTAGGCCTAATTGAACCGTCCGTGGAAATTCATAGCTCTTGTGACATGAAATAAAAGATCCAGGCCCGGTGGATGTGTGATGTATGCGATCGGCACTGAAGTAGGCCTAATATAACTTCTTTAGAATTGTACATATATCATTGCAATATATTAGTTATTACTTAATTGTTCTATATAAGATCGAAAATACATTTCTATTGCATTACACTAATTCTAAAGTACTAATTAAAACATTAAACAGAAATGCTTTACAATACGCCTACAGCCTAAATCCCAAACTTGTTAACCAAGGTCGAGTCTTCTGTATATTGCTTTTATATGTTGTTTGACTTTGTTTGGGTTTTTACTCCTTGGTCTCTTTTCAGATGTAATTATTCATTCCTGCGATATAGCTTGCTTTTACTTTACCGGTTAGACGTTTTTGTGCTTGATACTGGCGATTTGAATTATTTTAGCTCTTGAGTAGAGACTAAACAATGACATCATTGCCAAATAAACATGCACCCACTGTGTTATGATTGCGACATGGCCTGTAACGAGAGCAGACGAACTAGACTATATATTATAAAGATGTGTTTTTTAAGCATGTATTTAACGGCCTGGGTAAATTGGTCGAATCAGACGTTAATTGTGCAAGGCTTGGAAGGTCGAAGGAGGCACAGAGGATCTGTCATCCATATTTCATGTAAGTCTATTGAAAATTATTGAATGCTTTCTGAGCGGAGGCTGAGCTCTGAGCTAACTCCAGGGAGCTCCGACGCCTACGCCAAAGGCGTCGGAGCTCCAGAGCTCAGAGCTCGTATACTAGTATGAAAACGATTCAAACAGCGGATTGTATGTTGGCCGTTGGGTCACATTTTTTCGAAATGTAAAGAGGTAATAATTACAATTTTGACTTAGAGTCTACAATGTTTTGGGGCATCTTTCCATCTTTCCAACCATTTGAAATTATTTATAATTTGAAGAAGTCTTTGAAAAAGGGTGATTCATATTCTTGGGGGAGTGTTTCACAAATATAAGATCCGACTTAAAGTTGGACTTAAATATGGCAGGCCATTCATGCCACTTTTTGCTCTCACCATTATGATCTTCAGAAGAAAAAAAATTCCTTCAATAATGAATTATCAAAAAATATAAATTCTGTAGATTTGTGACCATGATTTATATGTCCCTTGAGAGACAAATGCCAGTAAATGGTGAGAGCAAGTGGTGGCATGAACGACCTGCCATATTTAAGTCCAACTTAAAGTTGATCTTAGTCTTTGTGAAGCACTACCCAGGTTCCCTTAGGCAATGGGTTAACTTGCTTATCATGGGTTAAAGTTTTTAGGCCTCTTCTTTTTATTACACAGTACAACAGAAGATCAGCCAAGATGGCAGCAAGCCTCGGGAGAAAGAAGTGCATGACCCGCAGTGGGAAGACTCTGCGAAACATCCAAAGTCAAGCTACCTGTGGCAATATGTCTGCCTTCAAAGGGCAGTATGCCATCATCAAAGCGAAGACTGGATTATTCAATGCCAGCCATTCAATGGATTTTGAGGAGATTGTTCAAGATGGTGGATTAGAGTCAAATTCAGGTGCGTAGTATTTCTGGGGTCTTTTGGGTCATTCCATGGGAAGGTGGACATGACACTAAAATTTCAAGTTCATCAAATTGCTAAGAAACTATTCATTATGATTTACACACATGTTGAAGTTACAGAAACAAAAAGAATTACATCAATTGATCAAATATTTTCTGAGATACAGCAACAAACATGGGAAAGATTTTTAGTCATCCAAACTGCTAAAATTTACATACTTAACTAAAAAAAAAAAAATTTAATGGAAAAATATTGTCAAGACTTCTATTAATTTGATTTATACTTAGGCATATTAGGTCTACTTCAGTCCCTAGGAGGAAATTTCTACACCACCACCCAAAAATGTTTCATCATCACACACAAAATATGCACTTGAGCCAAGTAACGCGAGTTACCAAAAATATGATTATTTTTCATTCTGAAAAAATCAGTAGAGCTAATTTGTTGGCAATCATAATTTTCTAAATTCATTACCCCCTAATCCTGTAAGCAAGATGTTTGCTCAGATAAACATTGTTATTATCTTTTAAAATGCCAACGAAAACTGTAACGCGAGTTACCGTGTAACGCGAGTTACCACAATGTAACGCGAGTTACCAGCTAAAAACCTAAGTTCCCACCAGCATGAGCAGCTCTTGACCTGTACTTGGGCTAAGGTGTGGTGAACATAATGAGATGTAGTGTTATGCAGACCATGATGTACTGTTTAAGCATAAGAGGGCAGCCTAAATGAGATCAATTAATAGCATACTCATGGTCATACTCAAAGTCAAAGAGCACATGGCACATCCCTTGAGTTAAGAGAGGCTTTCACTTTCTATGTACAAGTATTTAGCAGTGATTGAAATCCCCAAATTCATCTTCTGAATGAACAGCATCAAGATTAAAGGAGGGTAAGTCTATTTTAATAATCTTTACCTATAATTAAAAAGAAAGAAAAGTTTAAAAGATTTAAACAGAATCTTGAGTTCTGGAAATGATGGAAACAATTTTTCTCACAGAATGAACATAACTTGAACTGAATGCTCTTCATTCTTCCAAATAAATAACATCTTTTAATTGATTTTTTGAGAATATGTACAAGTAGAAATAGTACAGTAATAGTAATAGTAACAGTAGTAGTAGTAGTAGAAGTAGAAGTAGTAGTAGTAGTAGTAGTAGTAGTAGAAGTAGTAGTAGAAGTAGTAGTAGACTTTATTGGATAACTTGTTTAGCACATGACTAATCTTCCACAAGGTCCATAGATCTTATATCAGAAAATTGATTTTTCTCAGTGTTGTCCCACATAATATTTCCTGTGTTAGCTACACAGAAAAGATGATACAGTCATAGGGATTAATGAATATAATTTGAAGTATGTCTGCATTAGACTTGGCTTGCCTGAAAATTCTTCTACATGTAATGTATGATAACAATTCAGGAATACTATGATGACCCTATTCATGGTGAATTCACTGCACAAGACAACAGTGATTTTTAAAAATCATACCACAGGCCTTAAATTTCGTCATTTTTAGGGCAAGGCCAGTTTGGCCTTAATTAAGTACCTCATATTTTTAAGGGCACTAAGGCCACTACAAAGGGCACCAAGGCCAAAATATTTTTACAAAAAGGGCATCAAGGCCAAACAAAATTTATTCTATTTTGGTTAGATGTCATGTGTATTTTATAATGAAACATGTGCGGGATCAATTTCCCATGACTTTTAGCACCAGCTTCTTCACAGAATGTATAGAGGTCTACGGTACATACAAACAACGGCGGCGCCCCCCTCAAGCCTTAGATTAAGCAGCCAGGAGCAAGGGGCAATTTTTTTTCTTAAGTTGCCCCTTGCCCACGGGCATTTACCAGAGCAAGGGGCAATTCCCTAAGAACCAGGGGCAATTTTCCAAAAACAGATAGACTAGGCCCCTAATCTAATTATAAGTTCAAAGATACAATGTTAATTTCATAATGTGAATAGAACGATCAATTTAATAACTTTTTAATCTTAACAATATCAACAGGAAAGATTGATTAAGAACATCAAACATATTCTAAAGTAACTAAAAATATTGATGAGCAAATGAATAAATAAATTGTAAATTTCACAAACATCGAAAGTCAGAAGGACTTGGCAAGTTTACCAGGTATCCCAAATTGAAATCGCACCTCACACACAAACCTTCCGCCACACTCTCGGTAGCTGGTAGTAGGAGCAAATTTGAAGAAATTATCTTTTTAATTGTTGTATAACCAACCCAGGGAAAAAATTAAGTTTTTCATTTCGGGGGCTCCATTTCAAATTTTGGGGAAATTTTCGGGGGCTCTTTTTTCTGGGGCTACTTTTTCATTAATTCATAAAAGGATAAGCCTAGGGGGTCTACAGTTTGTTCAGATTTGTTTAGTAGGCTAAGCCTAAGGTTTCGGGCTTCCTGCTTCATAATTGCCTATTAAAAAAGAAACCCCCTTTTCTAGTTCAATAACTAAGTCATCAGGGTTTTTTTTAATTATGTAAGTTTCAATGACACTTGGATTTGTGGGAGTGAAGCTTGCAATTTAAACGTTAGAGGTTTATGAATAAAATTATTGTTCTTGATGTCTTTATTTTACTATACATACAATAGTGTGCATCTGTAAAAACACTTAAATCAAGATGCAGTGGCAACAGAATAGTTGTATCCCATCAATGTGTGTCAGGCCATTTGAATGGACATAATGTAACGCGAGTTACCGTAACGCGAGTAACCAATATATATGATTCCTACACTTTACCTGTTCATTGTTTCTTAATTTTTATATTGTAAAGTTATGAGTCATAACCTACTATCAAGTCAAGGTAGGAAAGGTTTTACAAAGATTGGCTAGTATGAGGAGACTTTGCCAAAAGATGCTCTTACAGGATTGACCATGTCCTTTTTTTGTAACGCGAGTTACCGAAATTAAACGATTCAAGAATCTCAATATATTTGTCCTTTGTTTTTCTTATTTGGTTCATTTAGTTCTTCTATGTCTACCCTACCCATGTTGAAAAAAGCAACTTGTAAATCCTAGCAATTACAAAGATATAGGCATATTATCTT
This sequence comes from Strongylocentrotus droebachiensis, assembly GCA_035222895.1. Taxonomy (NCBI): domain Eukaryota; kingdom Metazoa; phylum Echinodermata; class Echinoidea; order Camarodonta; family Strongylocentrotidae; genus Strongylocentrotus; species Strongylocentrotus droebachiensis. The sequence continues at coordinate 8,888 of JAVYIG010002776.1, forward strand.
GTTAATGTACCCATTATGTGTAACGCGAGTTACCATGGAATGGCCCTTTTCATTTTTTAAAGTTATTCCTGTTTATTAAATTTGCGGGTTTTCCTTTTGTCATCCTTGAATTCTTCTTCTTCTTCTTCTTCAAGATAATCTGCCTCCTTCAATACTGAAGATTCTTGCAGATGCCGTATACTCGGCCTGGTTCGGGTATGCAGGTGGACCATTAATGGTTTCCCCCTACACTTATATAAATAGTGCAATGGGTTCTTAACGTGCAAGGGTGGTGACTCTCCTGTACACGGTGGGGCTCCATTTAACGTCCTTTCCGAGGGACGGAGTGTTTTCCACTTGACATAACATGCAGCTATGAACAAGGGAAGGGGCACGTTAACACACAACGCAGGCTTCAATCATCCGCGTGGTTGGGAGTCGAACCCGGGATCTTTGGTTCGACAGGCAGACGCTTTACCGACTGAGCCAACTCGCCTCCTTTTGCCTGAGCTTCACTGCTAAATTTGTTACCCGTTATATAATTAAGTCTTTGAAAATGAAAATCACCCCTATTTCTCATTTATGTGTTCTCAGATATTGGTCGTCTTGATATAGAGCCGGTCCTGTACTCTTTGAATAAGAAAAAGAGATGGTTGTTACCAGCCATGATTGCTGAGGGCATTGCTGACAGGGAATTCCACAAAGACTGTGATTACCAAGTCATCATGGTGGAGCGGGAGATACCCTGCTTCAAGGACAGATCCGACAGATGCAAGTTGGTCAGATGTCATCATAAGAGTGGTAAGCCATCCTGTAAAGCTGTTCATCGGTCAAAGCCTGAAGGAAGCAGCTGTAGGAGGGCCAGGTCGAACTGCTCTTACCAGGAAGATCTTCTTTCCAACCCAGAGGCTGTTCGTAATCGCAGAGAGGAAAAGGCAGAGAGAAGAAGGGAGAGGGCGCGGACGGGAAAGAGGATTGCCATCCCCACGCAGGGTAACAGAGGTGCAGAACGTGTGCCAAGGTTACCAGAGCTACGATATGAGGTGCTTCGTCCAACTCCCCTGCATCAGTGTATCATGCAGTCAAAGTGTAAACCTTTTGATGACGAGTGGGATAAGAGACATTCAGCAGGTAAGTCTGATTATTAATCTAAGTTGTGACTGACATCCCTTAAAGGTAAAGACCAGTTCTGGTCATGCGATTGCATTGTGAAAGAAACGTTGTGGAATCGATCAGAAAAGAATGATCATATTGGTGTTTACTGCAAGGTTCTGGAATCATCAAAATGATAAGATATTTGGCCCAGTCTTGGTAAAGTTGAAAGCACTGTACACAGAAAGACATATATGGGATTACGCAACACATGCAGATAGATTACCAAATATATCAATCAGTAGGCGGTTTTCTGGCAAAATTTGTATCACGTATTAGTCAAAACATATTCTTTCACATGATCGGTAATAAGAGCTTCCATTTCATTTTTGAGAGGGGGGGGGGGGGGGTTTCCAAAACTGGTCCATACCTTTAAGCAGATCTAAACTCATCTATAATGATTTGATATTCAGTTCATCACAATGTGAATTCTTAATTATTAAAAGGTGTTATTTTTCTAGGTCTGCTATTCGTTAGAAAGTCATTTGAATTTTTCAATTATTATTTTCTGAGGACTATATGGAGAAAAGCTTTAAGATATTGAATTTGAAAGCAGAAAACGCTATGTGACTCTGTATTGCATGTCATGATATGTTTACAGTATTATATTACAGATAAATTAAAGATCTGTCATCACTTTCAAGTATTTGTCTTGCAACCTTAGAAATGATGAAGCCACTGCTATAATATGTCTAGGGTTACATGAAAAACATGCCCTTCTATCAACCTATTGCGTATGGGAACCAAGTGAATCCTGTGTAAAGTCTATGGGTAAAATGGCCTGTGATATATGTTTTTATCTAATTTGTTATCTAAATTACAGGTCGCCTGAAAGATGATTCACATATTAAGAGTCAACTGGATACTGACCTCTATGAAGGTATCCACTTAGATTTTGATGTGGATGAGGAGTGCCCCGTTCATACTGTTCCTGGTGGTGATGATTGGGTAAAGCATCTTGAAGACAGTGCTCCGTTTGACCTTGGTTCGTTCATCACTACAAGTCAACGGACAAAGCCTTGCAAGAGAAACCACCAGGAGACATTTGAGAAGGATGGAGCCGAGGACAAGGTGGAGTGCTTCAATGCAGTGACATCCCCAACAAGGAAGCGTTACGGCAAGGGCTGTTCGATCCATCGGCCTGACCTTGCGACCCTTGAACCTGAGACGGCGAAGTCCAAGTCGGACTTCAGTTATGAGGACACAATGGACAGCGGTTTTGAATCCAATGGGTCATCTACAGTTGAGGATGACCACAGGGTGTCTTGGCTGGACCTACGCAGTGTGGCCAAAGAAGCTGTCCATCCTGACCGACTGAGGATGGACTTTGGGCGTGATTATGTAGACGGACGCTCTGTACCCAGGAGGTTTTCTATCAAGATGAAGGCAGTTTCTGCCAGTCAGGTTCCTTTATGTGCATCAGCTGTGTTTGCTGTAGAAGATGCTGGACACGATACAGAAATGGTGAATTTACGGTGAGTTTACCTTTTATATTCATTTAATGTTGATTCATGTCTGATAAGTATATCAATGAAGTGTATAACATCACTGATTTCCTAATGATGAGTCAATAGCTTCATATTGGTTGGTCAGAATACTTGTGAATTGGCTAGATTTCAGAATTTTTGTTTGAAATCAAACAAGAAAATGAGATCAATGTTCGTGACAGGATAAAAAAAAGGTTGAGAATCATTTCCTAAACTTGTTGAAGACCTGTCTCAGTTATTAACACATCCTATTAACCTCTGTTATGAATGCTCTGGCAATCATTTTACACACTGAACGAATTTACATAAAACAGAGTTACAAGGTCAATCCCAAACTCTCGGTGAACTATTGTACATTAACTCTATAGGAGCTATTAAAAGCTAGGGTAATAATTTCCAAAGCTCTTCGGAAGCGCATAGAGATGTTATTTCATAACATTTTATGCACTATACACGAACTGAATATTATTGTTATTATTATTAACTTTCCTAAATTATAAATCCACATTTTTATTGTAAGGGAGAAGAGAACAAACGACAAGATTGGAATTGAATATGATTACATTTGTGCAGGTTGAGGTGTTGCAGTGGTGATTTCCCAGTACAAGATCTACATCCAATCATCAGAGAAGGCATCTCTACTCCTCCTCTAGACATCCTGTCCCTCATAGAAAAGCTCAAAGAGATTTTTTCTCATCATGCCAGGTTAGTGTGGTTTTACGTTGATGGCATCGAGAGAGAAAGACAGTTCTAGGCAAGCTTTAAAGACAGGGGGTGGTATTCTCGTAAGTTAACCCGGGACTAAGTCTAGACTAAACAAGAATTTTAGTTCACACTTCTATGGAATGCTAGGTTTTATCTTCTTCCTTCAATATTCATGACAAAAAAAATCTACCAAAGACTTTATAGTTAAGATTCAGTTCATACTCATATTATCTTTCCTTCCTATTTCATTGCAAAATTATTTTTTTGGACACTTTTCATTGAAGGATTAAAATAATCTGTACATGGTAAACTCCATGCAACAGGCACTCCATGTATTTTGGACTAACTCAGTACGCGCTACCGCTGGTAGCCATGCATAGCGTATTGAGAGGGATAGTTGTGACACGTGCACATGTACCTGATCAAAGGTCAATGAATGGAGCTCCAAATAGTTCCCTCCTGGAGGTTGTATGTGGGAGGGAACTATTTGAAGCTCCATGGATTGACCTTTGATCATGTGCGTGTGCCACAGCTATATCTCTAAATACGCTATGGAAGTAGCCAGTATGGGGGGGGGGGGGGGAGGGACCTTGAACAAAATATAACTTGACTAATTATAAAAGGGGGAATGAGAATAGGCAAATAAGAAGAAAGTTAGGTAGGCTTTTAAGAGAGAGAGAGAGAGAGATAAAGAAACATAGGAGGGATTTCTTGTATGTATAACATGTTTTTTTCTTCTCCTGAAGCATATATAGTGGTACTGCAAAATATTCAGTAAAGAATTAAATTAGCAACAAGACAATGTCCAATTATAAATATATAAATGATTTAATGAAACATCTTAACCTTCAAATTGTTGTCCATATGGCGTCATCCTTAAATGATTTTTATCAGAAATTCATGAAATATATTCTTTGTATTCTTTGCCTTTGTATGTTTTTATGAAAGTGGTGAATAAATTCAATTCAATTCAATAAGGCCACACAGTGTGCTAAGCACATTGCACTAATATATATTGTAAATTATCTTTTTCTCTCTTTCTACTCTCCACTTTCAAGGAAGGAGTGTCATTCCTTTTCTCTTTGTTTTCATTTTTATTTAAATCACAAATGAAAGGGTTGTAAAGATAATGTAATGGTTTATGTTTATTGAAAAGATCAGTAACAAAATATTGATACATATTTTAACTTTCCATTTTGTAATATATAGTTGCCAGGAGATATCGGAATCTAACGTTTGTAAATCCAAGAGACCGGAAGTCACGCTTGAGACTGTGCAAAGCATGATGGGATGGACTTTCACATATGACACTCCTGAACATGTCAAAGCTCAGTTAGATGATGCAGAGGCTGAATATGAACAGGTATAAACCATATCACCAAGGCTCTAATGGTCAAAGTAATTATAATCGGTTCTCATGTGAATTAGTGAAACTTTGATTCAGTGAATAATAGTACTTCACATTCTAGTCGGATTGTATTTTTACATTGCGGTTAAATCAGTCAAATTGAAATGTGTCAGTAGGCCCATTCACACGTAACAATTAGTGCCATTTGGATTGCGATGCAAAGATCGATTTATTTATTTTTGCGTCCGTGCACACATGTCAATAAATAGTGCGAATTGGAACGCGATGCAAAGATTGAATTTTTTGGGCGACCATTCACACACAGAGAATTTCTCGCTCGACGACAAGAATGACCAAACTGCAAATGCGTGAATCTCGACGATGTATACCTGCTCGGAATCCTGGGATTAAATAAATCACAAACAGTGGTCTTTATAGACAGGTTCCTTTAGTACATGTTTCAATGAGAAACCATTTTCAAGGAAAACAAAAAAGGTGGTCTTTGTAGACAGGTGGTCACTAAAGCAGGGTTGACTGTATTTAGGTTCCTATTACCAGAATTATGTTTTAATCATTGTATTACTTTTTAATGCCCTCCATGCACAGCCTCTGAATGGGACCACTGATTTCTCTAAATCGGAGATCAGCCTTGAGGGTGAGGACAGCTGTAGAATCTGCTTCGAGAGTCTAGCGCCCTCTGGTGATGAAGGTGAAGAGAAGGGGACTGCCCTGCATGGATGTGGCCATTTGTTCTGCAATGCATGCTGGGTACATCATGTGACCAGCAGGGTGCTGATGGGCGAGACCAATATCTATTGCCCAGTAAGTAGTCTTTTTGTGCATGTCTTCGGCTAAGTGGCATCACAACATTTACAGCAAGTTTCTTGGAGTATGCATGGACAAATCATCAAAAAAGGTCATTTTACAATTTGAGAAACATGGTGAAAGTAATGTGATTAAAATGTGTCTTTGGAAAAGAAGGTCAGACCACGTAATAAAACTCCCCTGTGAAGCAGGACTACAGTTTCTCATTGAGAGCTTACATACAAAGCAGTCTTCCTTTGCGTGTCTTTGACTCCTAATTAGGGCGCATTACAGCCTTTACAGTAGTTTTGTACAGCAGTTCCTTGACATGTTTCGATCATAGACGTAATACAAATGGACTTTCGACGGCAAGAGTAGTAAAAGTAATGATAGCTACCACCTGTTCTTATGTCTTACTTTCCTCTATGTTTTAAGTCTGACCGCAACGCTGCGGGCATGTTTTGATAAGCTCCGATAAGGGTCCTTTGGTCCTATGAGATCCAGCGGGATTTTGCCAACCTCTATCGGCCAAGTCGCTTCGCACTGACCAATGCTTCCCACGATTTGCGCTTCTCATTTCATGAATGAATCGTGACAGGAGAGCCTTCTGCCCATGCGCAGCTAAATACTACGTCAATAGTGCCCCGGATGTAAACATGAGGTTTACGTCCTGTTCATGCTCGCCAATCTGTAAAAAAAGCTGTTGAAATCGGTGATTTCTTCGATTTTTTACGAATTTGTGTTGGTGTGTAGCAAACTCATCATATAAGCAAGGAAAGTCACCACAAGAGCTTACAAAATACAGTTTAAAAAGTGTTTTTTTCTCCTGTTTCCGTTAATTTCTCTGTGAAACCAACGACGTTGTGGTGATCACAAATCCTTCGTTTGTCGAATACAATCATTCGTTATTTGTTGCGTTTGCGTGCATTTTTTTTATAGGCATTGGAAGAATGGGGTTGTTTTCGTGAGTGCTCAGAAAATCTGTGGTAATGCGTGATTTCTTCGCATCATGACCACTAAATTGCCGTGCCTTTGTCTAATCCAAATTGCACACGTAGTCCCATTGATAGAGATCGGCGGGTGCATGTTTTTTTCAAGTTATATTTTGGACTTGTTAATCCGAGAGTGACTGCTTCTTTTTTTCTTCCCTCAGATTTTATCTTATTTTATCTTGATGTAGGCCTACTATATGTGTACGTTTTTTTTGAGAATCTAGGAATTAGGATAAATATCTGTGTCCGTAAATTTGGGAATTGACCATTGCAAAATATTCAACATTTCCGTCGTCTAGACTATGTCGATATATGGACTGCCCATCATAATCATAAAGTTCTTTCTTATTTATGTCATCTAATGATAATCCTGCCCTTCTAATTACTTTATAAACAACACATGATTCATGAGTATGAGAAAAATATGTATTATGGAACAATACACACATCGAAATAAATAATAATTGTTAGTATAAATACAACGCTGAAAACAATAACAATAATATCGTCAGGCACAAAGACGAAAACATGTTCGCTACGACCGCATGGCGGAGAGCGCTCATACAATTTAACACTAGGTTCTCAACGATTTGAAGGAGCAGCGAACAACCCCAAATCGCGAGCTTGCTGTTGCGATTATGCAAGATTGCGCAAGTGATCGCATCCAGCTGCCGGGTTGCGGTGGGACCACCGCTGGGTTTTTGCATCGGCGCGAAATTTAAACCTTGCCGGTGGAACTCATAGGATCAAAGAAACTGCTTCGTCGATAGTCCATTCTATTACGTCTATGTTTCGATGAAGCTTAAGCTCAAGGTTATTATCTCACATTGAAACTGTGTGATGACTGAAGCAGTCTACAAGGACTTTATCCAGTATGTAGTATATTATATTCACTCTATCTTTGAGGACAGCATGTTGACAGTAGTTCATTTGTAATGGTTATGTAAATGTAAATGCTAGATTTGTCAATGTTTCCCCCCATTTTATCTTGCAGGCATTCAAATGTGAATCCATGATTGACAAGACCACTCTACTCTCCGTCTTGCCTGATGCTCTCACCCACATCCATCTTACCCATATCCATGACATCCGCATCAACGGTCATCCCCAATGGAAATGGTGTCCCAATCCCAAATGCGGCCGGCTGGTCCAGGTCAAGGAGAAGGATCAGTCCAAGACCGGGTCCAAGACCGGTCTGGAATCAGGACCAGAGGCTTCTGAGAGGTTACTTGGGGTTCCCGTCCCCTGTGAGTGTGGTGTGATGTGGTGCTCGGAGTGCCAGGAGGCTGCTCACTGGCCGGCTACCTGTGAGCAAGCAGAGCAACACATCCAGCATATGAAAGACACTGGTAAATACTACATGTCTACCATGCTTTCTGGTTTTGTGTTAGTAAAAAGATGCATGGTTCTTTGTGAATTGGTAGCTTCATCAATTTTAAATATATTTTTCATCTGCCTTCTCTCTAAATCTTTAGCCTAAAAAGTATTTTTTTTGGACTTTTTTTCCTGCTTTCATGGAAATAGTCTAGTTGTCTCGGCAATACAATTAAAAGTGAGGAGCAAATATACCAAAATTATATGTTATGCTTGTAAAAAAATGACCAGGGCTGCAGTCAAGTTACGCCGTAACAGTAATGTCCATTCTCCACCAAGGTAGTATACCTAAGTTATAGGAAGATACATGTATTTCTTGAATGCTCTCAGCACCTTAGGACATCTATGCTAAAGTAATGCCATCATAATTACATTACTACACATGTATATATAGGAACCTTGAGCATCCTCTGGGATAGATTAGTGCACAGTTTAAAGCCCATTTGTACTAGTGTACAGGAGGGATTAGATCTCCTTGCAAGGTCACTGAACAGGTGGTTATCTCATCAAATCAGCTCTCAATTAACATTAAAAAAGGGCATCATGGGGGACCAACAGGCACCGATTAGGCATTGTTTGATATATAGAGGGCGCAAGTAGCTTAAAGTAGTGCAGTGGGGCTTTAAAAGAGTCAACATATTTCTTTTTTTCTTGTAGGTGTTGATAATGAAAAATCTGAGAGAATCACATCCGTGGAGGTCAAACGGTGCCCTTCCTGTCGTAACCCCATGGAGAAGAATGGCGGCTGCATGTCGATGTCCTGTATCTGTGGCTTCAACTTCTGTTGGGAATGCTTAGCGGCATGGCAGGACCATGACTTCTCTCAGTGGATTTTTAAGTGCCCTCAGAAGCAGGAGAATCTCGAGGTAGGTTTCTTTGAAAGATGATATTACTGTTAACGCTGCGATAAATTTTTCACGCTGAGCGACCCAAAACATAATCGCTGGTCCTTAAATTCGCCTTGCACCAAATTCAGCCCGTTCAGATCACGCATTAGCCTATAATCTAGGCGGAGTGCCGAGATTTTTTCTTTGCTGCTAGACTAACCTTAAGCAGAACGTCTGATACGGCGAGACTACGAACCGTGAGCCGTGCACCGCCTATAATCACTGGTCTAGCGTTAGTCGTTGTTTTTTTATTATCGACCATGAATCCGTGGCAGTTTTTTGTACGAAAACTGCCACGGATTCATGGTCGATAATAAAAAAACAACGACTAAAACTAGACCAGTGATCATAGGCGGTGAGCCGCTTCGCGACTCACGGTTCGTAGTCTCGCCGTATCAGACGTTCTGCTTAGGGTTAGTCTAGCAGCAAAGAAAAAAGCTCGGCACTCCGCCTAGATTATAGGCTAATCACGCATAAGAAGTCTTGTTTATATTTTTGCGGGTGTTAAAATTTGCGGACACCGACTTTAGCACGAAATCCATGAAAATTAATGTACCGCGAATATTTCCACGTTTACAATACCTCATTATCAATGGGGTCATGCACGATTGTTATCCAAGTATACAGATTACCCCCTCTTTGTTAACTTTTTAGAACATGTTCCACAAAAAATTACCCCTTTTTGCTTAAAACAGGTACAAACTGAATCTGAATATACTCCTCTTATGGGCTTCTCGAGTACTCCTAAACAAAAAGTATCCTCTTTTGCAGACTTTGCTTTATGTTATTCAAGTCAAAGCTAGGTTCCTCTTTGAAATATGTGACTCTGTTTTGTGAACTTTTTTGATCTTTAAAACAAAAAGTGCCTTTTATAAATTCAAATCTGCAAACATCTCTGTAAAACACCCTTTTTTGCTAAATTTCTATCCTTTGTACATAGAGTTAACATGAACTTATACCACCAGGCTTTAACGGTTCAATGACACATGCTCCTGCAATAATTACTCTGCAGCAATGTCCTACATGAACCAAACTACTCCTAACTGGAACCCAAGTTTAAGCACTATACCTAACCCTTAGCCTGGACTTTTGACAAAATATAGCCCGAGGCAGATGCTGCCAGAGCGAATGTTGGGTCATCATTTTTATTTCCACAGTGGGTTAGGACGTATCCCGTCCATCATGAGAAAAGCTTTATCAGGCTAAATTTGTACATGATTACCAGAAATTATTTTACTATGGGAGGCATATCCAAATGAAAATAACATGAAGCAATCTCAAATGGTCCAACTGTAAATTCACTAAACACGTCTGCGATTAAATCGGGGACGGATTATTCCAGAAACGATGAAATGTAAATCAGCAAGAGTATCAAATACAAGGACATACAATACAAGGACATGTATTTCAATTTGACGTCATAGCCAAACATCATTAAGCTGTCCCTTTGGAAAATAATATCTAATTTTGTATTTCTTTTAGACTGTGTTACTGTCATCAAAGAGAAATCAATCTCCTTCACTGAGAGAAACGAAAGTGGGGTAGTGAGACCCCACCTGATTTACATTGGTTCCTGTGTTATAGTGGTGGGGTAAAGTTTTAACGAGAGCTTTTCGTAATGTAATTTTGTATTTCTTTTAGACTGTGTTACTGTCATCGAAGAGATATCAATCCGTCTCCTTCACTGAGCTTGCCATTGAGAATCATAAGATGAGGAATCATAAAATCATCACGAAGCACCATCAGCAAGCCTTGCAGCTCGCACGGAGAATGGTAGGTAGTCTAGTTTGTGTTCTTCCTTTTGAAGAAGAGATGTTTCATGCCTTAAAGGCACACTGTCCTACTTGTAGCTACTTGCTCCCTCTCCCTCTATATATGGATGAGGGAAGAATCACACTTGGGATATTTGTAGACTTTAAGAAAGCATTTGATACAATTAATCATGATATTTTATACAGCAAACTTTCACACTATGGAATACGAGGAATAGCATTACAGTGGTTTAAGGACTATTTTTATAGAAGATTTCAATTTGTACAGTACGGAAATGTAACATCTCCCATGCTGCCTTTAACATGTGGTGTACCGCAAGGCTCTGTCCTAGGCCCAACGCTTTTCCTACTTTATATTAATGATATGCCATTTGCTACACGTTACTTTAACTTTCGACTCTTTGCGGATGACTCAAACTTATTCCATACATTTCCTGAAGGGCAAAAAGAAATTGATATGACTGAAGTGAACACAAATCTTCAAATTGTTTCAGACTGGTGTAATGCTAATAAACTGACAATTAATTTACAAAAGACGAGTTATATGCTAATAAGAAACCAGAGACGGCAGATTAATGTTCAAGGGCAACTGGCTATATCAGAAGCTGAAATAATAGAAGTTGATTCTTCGCTCTTTGTTTGGGATAAAGATTGATAAACACTTGACTTGGAAACCCCACATACAAATGGTTAATAAATGCATCAGACAAAAAGTAGGAATCCTCTTCCGCTTACGGCATTTTGTGCCTAGAAATATCCTAGTGTTGTTGTATAAAACCTTTATTCAACCTCATATATCATACGGAATTGAAGTGTGGGGGAGCACTTACAAGTCTCACTTAAATTGCATACTGTATACACAGAAGATGGCCATACGGACAATCACATTTAGCCATTTTATGAGTCGTTCAGCACCATTGTTTTACGAATTGAAAATCTTAGATATTAACAAGTTCTATGAGTTGTCTCTATGTACATTTATGTATGACCTAGTACATAATAATTTACCATACTGTTTGACGGATTATTGTGATAAAATTGAGCATAGATACAATACAAGAAAAAGAGAAAAGGGCCATCTACGTATACCACTGTATAAAACAACACAAGGCAAATTTTCAGTAACTTGTGTAGGAACCCGATTATGGAATGAACTTCCCGATGAAATCAAAAACAAAGGGTCTAGAAACACTTTTCGTAAACATCTCAACGATTACTTGATGAATAAGTGATTGAATTATGCAAGTACACATGTATATATTGTAAATAATCTCCATATTACATTTTTGTTGTTTTTTTTTGTCAAAAAAATGCAATTTTTTGTATAAATAATCTGTAGATACATGTATCTATGACTTTTTAACCTGGTATATCCTCTTCATAATTATATTTGGAGTGTAGAAATTGTGCTACGGTATTACTCAACATGTATACTTCTACTGTCAAGTTTTATTTTTTGATAATGATATATTTTTTTTTGCCAAGTGTGTGCTAAGAACAGGGGCCAGACTCGACTAGCACATGTGCTATTATTTGGCTCCTTTTCATCACCTTCTATATTCTATGAGAAAAGACATATGTCTAGCATATCAATACTTTGTTAGGTTTTTCTTTAATATGATCTATAATATTCATTTATGAACATGTACCATTCACGATGTATTCAAATGTTTAATCACTGATGTTATTGATGATGAATAAATAAAATCAAATCAAATCAAATCAAATATAGAAAACTTCCACAATCGGTGCCTGTTGGTCCCCCATGATCCTCTTTTTCTTATGTTAAATGAGAGCTGAGTTAATGAGATAGCCACCTGTCACAGTGACCTCGCTGGCTCGCTGGGTGGTCTAATCCCTTCTAGCTGAAATAGTAAAGCCTGCCTTTAAATCCAACAGTTTTTATTAGGGCACAGATTTTTCAAGTGCTTACAGCAAAAATTAAGAATAAAAATCCTTATAGCATTTCCAAGACAATGTGAAAATAGTTTAAAGTAAATAACAAGGCGCATTGCCTTGGAAAGCTTTACAGCTCAAAGAAATATCTTGGTGAAAAGTTGGGAGTACGTCACAATTAAGTAAAGAAAATGCACTTTACTTAAAATGCACTTAAGGGATACTGAAAATGCTGAGAATCACCTGCAAAGTAACCAACATATTCCTGCAGGTATTTAGCTCGATAGTAAGAGATGGAGATTGAGCTAGGGACCGGATACCCGATGGAGAAGGGGGGTGAAGGATGAAGAGAGAGAGAGAGAGAGAGAGAGGGAATGCAGAGTAGAGGAATAGAGAGAGGACAAAAATACTGTGAGAAATAGGTTAGCGCTCTGTATAAGGGGCCTCTCGCGTAAAAGATATAAATGCCACAAGCCTTATATAATCATATATTTTAGGGTAGGGATACCCTGGTTTTATGCTATAGGATTTTCCCTACGTAAGAATCTCAATGTACCACTATATCTTTGATCAGCGGCTGATAAAAGAATTTGAAAGGAGAACATGATTTCTTCTACCCATTGGGTCTTAACAGTTGTAGGGGGGGGGGGGGGTGGAGGCGGCACAGGCCAGTTGATGTGGCCCCACCCCATGATTTACCAGTGGCCATCTTTATAGTTGTAAACCATCTCAACGTTGTCTTCCTCCAGTTCTTTGTACCCGAGACTGCTTCTCATCTGTCTGATGATGATCTACTCCCACAAAGTATCTGGGATCATCAAGATAAAACTCCTTGGAGCTATTCCTTCAGCCAGACTGACCAATCACGGCTGACTACATTGGTTGCTACGGCAACCAAGATGGCCGCCTTTGCAGCAGAGGTAAGCAAGGCATGCCCCTCTTGTTATTGATGATAATCATGATCATACAATCTAGCATCTTCTCTATGATTAAACTGCTATATACTACAGCATTCACATACACTGTAAAATCATTTACAGAATAACACTCTTGTAAGGTATAAAAGTGATAATAAAGGGTTTAAAAATATTCCAGAGACAAGTTTTTATAATGAGCCTCATATTTTTACTTCCATCTGGACCTATTTTTGCAAGTTCAAAACTGTACTACATGTTTTACATGCAGGAAAACAAAATGTGATTTTTTTTGGTCCACGTTTTGTCTTGTTTTTACTTTTGATAACCTCTTTGACCCATAGCATTTAATAGTTTCCGAAGGTCCAAATGAATCATCTTTGCATCCTCAAATTGGCAGCGTTTATATGTCGCGGGTTTTTTACCACTCGTAGCTTAATAGAAGAAGAAAAAAAATAGGTGTTTATTAAATGAAACAGTGTGAATGAATTTTTGGTTTAAATCAACCAGAAATTTTCAATTTTTACCAGAAAATGATGACTCAAAATATTGCTCTGCACTGACAATTTAAAGACTTCAATGATTATTTTCAAATAAATTACTCTCGTGAACCACAGTGTGGTTCACAAGAGTAATAAGAAAATAAGCATTTACCACACAATGGACTGCAACAGAAATGGACTCAAATTTCCCAGTGATTGTTGTACTTTCGACTCATGTACCATTTGTAATTTAGAGCATTGTAGATCAAAAGATACAAATTATTTTAAAATCTTTGAATTATGAAAAGGTGACACTAAACCAAATGGTTCAATCCTTTCCATCGATCCCATTTAGGTGCGCATGCTTCTAGAGTATGTGAGCATCCTCATCGGACTAATGCCAAGAAAACAAAGGATGAAGAAGGGCTGGAAGATCATGATCCTCAGACTCATGTTCATTGCAAACAGGATGGAAGAAGTAAGTACAACCCAGTCAGGTCCTAGTCTATCAAAAGGTCTTGGTCCGGGGGTGGCGTCGCTCAATGTTGACTTTGTGTACTTTGTCTAGAAAGAAGGGCTGATTTATGGGAATTTTTGCCAAGCCTTTAGTGTTCAGAGATTTAAGATTTTACTTACATTTTATCCCATGCATATTTGTGTTTATGCTTTTCAGTGATATGCATTTATTAGTAAATTTCTGTTGTAATTTAGTTGATGTTTTACTGTTCCTGAACCCATATAACGTTTTCTGGATTTTTTTTCCTAACAAATTCCACTGTTAAGAATAATTTAAAGTACACTAAAAATAAAGAATAATTTAAATTTCACTAAAATTATTTTGTTGTTTATATATATTAGGGATTCATTGTAGCTATACTACATTCAAAATATGAGCTCGGAAATTCTACTTCTATAAGGAAGGATTAACAACGGTGACTTGTGATAACATTACATAATTGCATGGACTAAGGCCAGCATGGCACCCAAGTTGGACTTTGGTTGTTACTCTTTATTTTATTCTTTATCCTTGACATTTAGGCCATAGAATGCTAGGTGAAGTTGTTTTATTTTAGGTTAATGTTATGAATTAAAGCTGTGTTCCTTCATTTTCTTGATTACGTGATTGATACTCTTTAGGGACACTTTCTCATGATTTGTATATACAACTTGTACATTGCTTGAATAGATTCAGAAATTCATTTTATTTCTTTTCACCATTCTTGTTATAGCTCCTGGAGAGTCATCATGGCAAGTCAGCCGGGTTTGTATGGAGGAGTCTCATGTCACTGCTTCATCAGGGTCACCTCTGCCTGAGGGACATCACAAGGACAGTACCACTCCTGCACAAGGGACTTCAGAATGTCAAGGGTCAAGGGTCAAAAGACAAAATTGGAGGAGACAAGCGGAAGTCTGGACCACCATTCGCGTAAACAAAAGTGCATATCGGAAGGAACTCAATGAGAACACTACACAAAGAGAAATAATACTCCTGATCTTATGGAGATCAATTGATGCATATGTCAGAGGACACAGTGTGAGCCATGACAAATTTGGATAACTTTTGTCAATCCTGGAAACTTGAAAGAAATGACCATTCCTACATCTACAACCGGGACACTAGTATGTCTTTAGGATGAAGGAGAAGTCTATAAAGATAACATCTTCTTGGAAATGGTTCAGTGAGGACACCATAAAGACAGAGTCATTCTTTTGATAGAGACTTCAGGATATCATGGGTCAAAGGTCTTGACTTATTTGACTTAAGTGCACAGGACGGAGTGTCCCCTTGCGCTCCTACGGGTGGTCTGCCTCCATTCACTTCTATCCTGGGCTTGGTGTTGGGCAGCCTCCAGGCCTAACCCAGAGTCTTGGCATATTTGGTCTTTCCACCTCGGGGGAGGACGTTCTGGTGGCCGTGGCGATGTAAAGTAATTGGTGTGGACTTGTATTGGAAGGTGTTCCTGTACGTACCACATGTCCAAACCATTTTAGGCGGCGATTGGATATTTCCTCATTAATTGTCTTAGAGATTTCCAGTGACTTTCGAATGTCTACACTTCTAATTTTATCTAGAAGATGGACTCCTGCTATTGTCTGCAGACATCTCATCTCAAAAGTTTCCAGTTTATCTTGGTCAGTTTTCCTAAAAAGGTCAAAGGTCAATAATTGAGTAATGAATAAAGCACATATCTAGTCCAACATTACAATGAACTGTTTCTTGTCTTCTCAAAAAGGAAAATCTGCTGCTGTGCTTTTATTTGGCCTCACAAAGTGTAGTCAAAAGTTTGCACCCATATGATCCAAATCTTGTCTGAAGGAGTACTTTCAAATAGCTGTCTCAAAGACTTGATGTAGGGGTAGTAGGGCTGAACATGTGCAATCGGGATATGATGCACTATATACAATGTGTCCCAGAAAAAACGAAACCGAGAATTATTGATGTTTTATCATAACTTAATCACAATTATAATTAATAAATGAAACATATTTGTGAAGCTTAGATCCTCCTCTTTCATTTGAATCAAGACATATGATACATATTTCACGCATAAGTGATTAAAATTAATTTGAAGAGAAGGAACCAAAAAGTCGGACGGTGTCTGAATTTTAAAGGGAAAATCACATTTCTAGAAATTTCAGTTTTTGCCCTTTCATATGACACCTCAATCAGGAAACATGGGCAAGGAATAACAAAGTTATGTTTGTTTAAAGTGATGCTTGCATTTCCATAATTTGATTTAAAACGATATTTTCACTAGCTGCCTGCCGTAGCAACAAGCAGAATTGACATCAGACTCAACTCCATTTCGTTGACAATCAGCCATGCATGAAGTCTTTTGTCTATGGCTGATCGTCAACGAAACGGAGTTAAGTCTTTTGTCAACTCTGTATAACTGTTCTTAAATTCATGTCTTTCAGTATTGTACATTATTATAGTTAAGAATTAACATGTACCAGTATGTGTTAACAGGGTCTTTAAATAACATTACCCAACAAGTTTTAATAAGGGTTTAGATTTTGCCAAGAACATGTGGTATGGAAATTATTAGTGTAATTGGTAATTGTATCAAAGAAACACATTACATATTAGGCCCTGTCTACATTACAGCTATCCCTATATGGTTAAAGCTGAGTGTAATTTTTGAACAATATCCCAATCACATATATAATTTGTTTTCACATATATGATATAAGTCTTTTTCCTGCAAAGTGCATGCATCTTTAAAGCTAATCTTGAGCTCTGGTGTTGGAATCGTATTTTGAGATAAAATTGCTATGATTTAATTTGGATTGTTTATCCTGCAATAGATTGGTTGTTTTTCTCTAGTGAAATAAAAATAAATGCGGACAAACTTACTGGAAATCGTCTTTGATCAAAACATAACTCTCATGTAGTGACCTGATGTCGGGCCTACTTGTCCTCATTTCTTTATATTTCTTTGCTCATTACTCAGCCACTATACATTATAATCTTGAACATTCAGTGTAAGTTTGGTTGAATTCTGTGAGAATTTATTTTCTATATTTACCATAACTCAAGCTTATATTATGTCCATGCTTCTGCTCCATACAATATAGAACAGATCAATTATAATACCTCCATTATATTAAAGTTTATCTTTAAGTTAACATGTTGTCTGGTTGGAGTTAGAAAGGCATTAAAGGAAACCAAAACCTTCATTCTAAGTTACTTTTATTGTAAAGTTTAAGATATTTGAAAAATATCAGTGAAAATTTGAACAAAATCGGGCAAGGAATAAGGAAGTAAGAGTGTGTGTGTGTGTGTGTATTTGGTTTTTACAGACGTGTATCAATCAGATATGATTATTTACGTCTGGGGACCGACCTTTAAACGTCACCATCCGAAAGACGTGAATCAGTTTCGAACCTGCGTCCTCGGCTGAATCAGTTTGTAACTTCCACTGTTAGCTGGATTACAGGCGCACGCCACAACGCCTAGTAAGAGCTTTTTGAAATGACTAGTCACTAGAGGGCGGTATTCAATTTGATGACATCATCTGTGAACAACTCTCCATGCCTTTTGTACATCAAATTTCATGTTTTTCCTTCTTTCTTGTGATTGAGATAATGTACTTCCCTGAAAGCAAGATATAGAATGCAAAATGATATTCTACTTCACATGTTATGAAGTCGGATCAAGAACACAAATAAATACGAAGAAAACAAAAAAATTGTGAAATTTTATGTACAAAAGGCATGGAGAGTTGTTCACAGATGATGTCATCAAATTGAATACCGCCCTCTAGTGACTAGTCATTTAAAAAAACTCTAACTTTCTTATTCCTTGCCCGATTTTGTTCAAATTTTCACTGATTTTATTCAAATCTTTTAAACTTTACAATAAAAGTTATTTAGTATGAAGGTTTTGGTTTCCTTTAAAGGTAAAGACCAGTATTGGCAACGCCCCAATTTCAAAAAATGAAATGGAAGCTCATTACCAATCATGTGAAAGAATATGTTTTGACTAATACATGATGATAAAAAATTTGCCGGGAAACCGCCTACTAATTCATATATTTGGTAAATTTATTTCTCTCATGGTCTGGTGAGAGAGATAGGGTAGTCCCATATACATCTTTCTGTGTATAGTGCTTGTAACTTTACGAAGAATGGGCCAAATTTCTTATCATTTTGATGATTCCGGAACCTTGCAGATGCTAGATGCTAGATGATCAACCTTTTCTGATCGATTCCACAACGTTTCTTTCACAATGCAATCGCATGACCATTACTGGTCTTTACCTTTAAAACAGAATTTCTTGACTACAATCGACCGGTTTAGGTAGTTGGAAATTATATATCAGAACTGCATATTCTGATATTTTCATGGTCGCAGCTACCATGGAATGGCCTTAGGCGCTATTTGAAATATATTTGAAATTTACCGGGAGCACCGGTAAATTTTGATTATTAATTCATTCTCGAAAGCAGAAGTGTTTTAGGGGCTAAATGTTCTAGTGCTTTTAATACATCCACAGGGGAATCCAAATATATACAAAATTTAAAGCTCCATTCTCCCGACTATATCTGTAGTTTCCTCGGACGCAAAGAACGCAAACTGTTCGTTATCGCGGGGTTACATCAAATCTTTCCCACCTCACTTGTGGTGTTCCTCAGGGAACTAAACTAGGACCCATTATTTTCCTGATAATGGTTAATGATGCCGCGTTGTCTACAGAAAACCGCTGGAAATATGTTGATGATCTAAGCCTTCTAGAGGTTGTCAACAAGTCGGACCCTCCGCAGTTACAAACACACATTGATTATCTTGTTGATTGGTGTGAAATAAACGACATGAGGCCCAATCCAACGATCGAAGTGCAAAACCATGCTGATCTCATTCTTGCGTAATGCACCGCCTGCCCCCCATTTGGAGATCAATGGTAATCAGCTTGAAGTGGTATCTTATATGAAATTACTTGGAACAATCCAAGATAATCTTAAATGGGATCTACACATCAAAACCATCGTCAAAAACGCATCACGCAAACTATATGTACTGAGTAAACTGAAAAGGAACGGTGTCAACACTCGGGACTTGGTACTTGGTATTGATATACATGATGTACATTCGTCCGTGTCTTGAATTTGGTGTACCCGTTTGGTCATCTAGTTTAACTGTTGTCCAAGTAAACAGCATTGAGCGACTGCAGAGGAGAGCATTGGGTATTATCACTGGTACATTTCCCGACACAATGTCTTATGCTCAACTTCTGCAGTCGTTGAGTGTTGTCAGACTGTCTGAACGACGCTCTGTTCTTTGCGAAAAGTTTGCTAAGTCCCTGCTGATCTCAGACCGCCACCGCAATCTCTTACCTGAAACCAGACAAACTATCTCACGACGCACTCTCCGCAACTCTCTCCAGCTCTCTCCAGCTCAATACCCCCAAAATGAGAACAGAACGTTACAGGCAGTCTCCCATTCCCCACTTCACACGAATCCTGAATTCAAATCTATAGATATTTTCACTCAATATTATGACCATATGTGACCAAGATGTAATTAATTAATTTCTTGACATGCCAATTAATCAGATTAAATCAGAATCCATACTACCTGTAAAATGATAGGACTATACTCTGTAAGTAAACATAAATTGTATATTTTGAATTATCATATCTCTCGGATAATCATCTATATATAAATATATTTTTAAATAAATGTTAACTAGGTTTAAAAAAGACTACTTACTAATTTGAAAGTGTATTACAAAATTGCATATGACATTTAGAAAATGGTAACAACTTACTTTTTTTTACTATTTAAACGTTTTAATTGCACAATTAGAACATGTATTATTTCACGATTGTTTGAAATTAGTTGTTTAGTTCATTAGAATCAGTAATTAATATAAAAAAATGGCCAAAAGTATTGATTTCTTTATTCTTGTATGTATTTATAATTTGTAAACTGAATTGTATGAGTCTCCGGACTTTTTATTCAGTATGTTTTTATTTACAATAAAACCAGAATTGAATAAAGAATTACTATCCATCCAGTTTCCAAATTTCCCAAAACTTTGCATTACCTTTAATATCCAGAATGCTAGGAATTAAATTGTACATGAGCAGAAAGACCTTTAAACTATTTATAACACAGTGCATTGTGTCATTTACAAATGAGAGTGATTTGGATTGTTACTAATCATTAAAGTCTCTAAATTGTCAAAATATTGTGAAATATAATCACGATTTTCATGTATATTTTGACAAAATGTTCATTCATATTGGTTCACATTTGTTAACTACCGGTAGCCTATGTAGGAGTAGAAAATAAGATTTGTGTCAAATTGTCATCAATCTGCTTCTTTGGTATACTTAGCAACTTGCTTTTCTAAATTTGTATTTCCTTTCAGATAACCAACAAAACCAAACACAATGTGAACTATTTCTTTAAAAACCAGCTTTGGGGAGTCTCCAAAAGCGTGACTCTTTTAAAAAGGAAAAATGGGAAAGCCCCAACCAACCAACCAACCAACCAATAATTTTTTTCTCTCTCTCTCTCTCTCTCTCTCTCTCTCCCTCTCTCTCAGTGTCTCTCTCCTCCCGAGCCACCTCCCTAATCATAGCATCCCTCCTTCCTTCCACGTCTCTTTAATTCCTCCGTTTTTTATCTGTAGGCCGGTACTTATTTCATCTCTTAATTTCTCCTTTTTTTTTTCTTCATCTCTCATGTTTCCTTACTTCTTTCTCTTTCTCTCTCTCTCTCTCTCTCTCTCTGTCTCTCAACTTGAGTGTGACCATGGGATTTTTGAATCATTCATTTTTCCAAACATCTGAACTAGCAAAGTTTAGGGTGCTTTGGTAGTTTGGTAGACCAGATACTAGCCCAAAATGAAATAAAATTGCATTAAATAAACGAAGTTATTTCTTGATATTATAGTCTATACTATAGTGCTGCAAGGTGTTTTTTACCATCAACATTTAATGATATTCAGGTGTCCTTTCCTAAGGATGGGATAAAATCCTTGATTGGTTCTTTGATTCCTGACTAATACGGGTTCTTCGGAAATCATTAATTAGCGCCACCCTTATACTTATTCGTAATATATATATATTTAAATAATAAATAAACTGGAGCGACTTGCCCATATTTGGGTCGATGTTTCGCTGTTGATTTACGTGAACGTACGTGGGAACAGGACGATGTAAGAAATTGTACGGAACCTAAACACGTGGGGCTTTTCTTCAAGTTGTCGTCGTTGACATTGTGATTTGGGCCATTCTTTCTGTCTTTATAAGTAGACTGGTATTACTGCACAAGGTCAGTATTATTTGTAACAAATATTTTTATCTAGAATTAGTATTGCTTTGTTTTAAAGTATACTCAGATTTGTTCTTCAACTCTAAACAAGCACCGTAGCGCGTAGCAAATGCCATATCACCGGTCGCCTGGCTTACCCGGCCCCCGGGCCGCGCTTCTGAATAGTGTCTGCACGTACGTGAGACTAGTCATGTTCGCTAGCACATTAGCGCTGCGAAGAAGTTTGTATATCCATCGCGAGCTATGTGTTTAGATAACATTCCTCTTCGTTTAAGTTAGTTAAGTTTTATTGACTAATTATTGTGATGTTCTCCTTATTGACGTGCTGCCTCCTCTTCAGATTTCCAATTTGATTTTAATTGTTGATGTAATGATTTTCCATGCGGTAGTGGATTACATGTAACAATATTAAAAACGGACCTCTACTACTTATATTGTCTAGTACGCACACGACCAGTATTAGTCTGTAAATCAAGACCCCTTTTAAAAAAAAGCCCCAATCTGTGCCGCATAAAAAAATAACGCCCCCGGGCCGTGGCCGTGGCATGAATGGTGATGAAGTGTGAGATCTGCTTGCGCTTGTGGCGTTGCCGTTGTGCATGGCTTTGCGCTTGACTATTTGTTAGACTGCATATCGACTGTCTATGTCGCATTTTTGTTCAGAAGGTAGATGAGAAAAGGAGAAAGGAGAAGCATTAAGCAAGAATCTGAGAGAGAAAACAAAAATTAAAGAAAGACTTCAACATGTACAAACATTGAAAGAAGGGCATGAAGGGGGAAAAAGAAAGAAAAGCAGATGACAGAAATGAGGATGTGAAGTTGAACTTTGAAGTTGAAGACAAAACGCAATGGTGCAAGGCATGCGCGTAGCCAGGGGGCGGTGGGGGCAGTCGCCCCCTAAAAAAAAAGCCTGCCAAAAAAAATGAGAGAGAGAGAGAAGAGAAAAAAGGGAGAGGACGTAGGAAGAAAAAGGAGCAGACAAAAAGACAAGAGTCGAGAACGGTACAACGAACCGTCTTCTTTCTCTAATAATTTAATGAACATGATGAAACGTCAAAGCTTCCGCGCGGGAGGGGGGGGGGGGGGGGACTGAATTCAGACAGGGATTAATAAGAGTTGAGAATGGTACAACGTATCATCTTTCTCTAAGTAGATCCTAATACTAATAGGCCTAAGTAATAATTTGATGAAACATCAAACTTTCGCGCCAAGTTGTCCCGGCATGATTGAATTTTTAATGAAATTTGTTAGGTTAGGGTTTAGCATTGGGGTTAAAGCTGCAAATACGGGGCAGAGTTGTCCCTGAGTCTGGGTTATGGGATACTACACTGTAGTCTGTACCAAGATCTGGCCGATTTGAACAACCGTAAGCCCGGCCCATCGACATCTTGAATTGCAGAATGTATACAGTAATTATACCACTGGCGTGGCATGCGCTTTCGTTGTGAGGACTGAGGAGCATACATCACATCACGTGATCAACAATCTGACTACTGTGCGGCAAATTTGAATATTTGCTTGAAATAACCAAAGATTTTTTTTTCTTAAAAATCACCTGGTTGAAGTACGTCCGTGATATTTGGCAGTTTTAACCTTTGATTTATGTGCAACATGTTATAATGTTTGGAAATTGGAGTGGACTTGGCCTTTAAACTGTTTCAGAATGGTCACTTTCTGCATTGTTAATTAGATTTAAATAGGTCTGTAATTTTGACTTGTTTCTAAAGAATATTATTCCATTTCATTTCTTCCTACCTGCAGATGTCTTGGAGAGGTGGTAGAGGAGGAGGAGGAGGAGGAGGCGGTTTCAGAGGTGGAGGACGGGGTGGAGGAGGAGGAGGATTCAGGGGAGGGAGAGGAGGAAGGGGAGGCAGAGGAGGAGGAGGAGGTGGTGGAAATTATTATAACCAAGGTCCACCTGATTATGTCACAGGTAAAAATGTTATTCAAATATTCTTTAGTCCATGGCGAGGACATCAAGTCTTCTTGAACTTATTCTCTTGTTATTCCACCTGTTTCACATTCAAAAGATCTAGAGATTATCAAGAAGTTAGACTTAAGACGGTTTTTAGAAACAGCCCCCAGATGTCATTAGCTGTTTTCATTACACTGATTGTAAGTGGAATTTCATTGCAAGCCACTGGCTTTTTAATGCAATTTTCCCAGGCACAATTTTATTTTTATTATATCTTTGTATTTTATGAAATTAATATATTGAATTGGAAATTAATAAATTACATTGTACATCATACATTTGTTTAACAAATGTATGATATATCATATAATATATGATTCAATTTTGGAGAAAAGGCTTCATAGCAGAGAATAGTTAGTGTCTTTGTACTAATTTAAACATGAATGCATCAGTTGATTTATGTTTGTGTGTTCTATTTGTAGAGGTTGGCTCCTTCGTGCACCCTTGCCAAGATGATCTGGTCGTCCAAGGCACCAATGAAAAGATCCCCTACTTCAACGCCCCCATCTATTTGGAAAACAAGCAGCAGATCGGCAAAGTGGATGAAATATTTGGACATGTCACAAAATATGTATCCTTTTCCACATAATTAGAGCTCTGTTTTGTAATGCGTTGGTGAAATAACTTAAGTGTTTATATTTTGTGATGTGAAGGGAGGGCTCATACACTCTAGGGCTGCGACGTGTAGTCGAATGCTCGAGTACCCGCACGGTTGACCACTACTCGGGTACGATTTCTCGTACCCGAATATTCGGCCGCAAAAAAAAAAAAAAAAAAAAAAATCTGTCCAGGCCGATGCTTACCCGTGCCTGGGTGAGCGGCGGCCGCTGGCATGGTGCCGTCGGTAAAAATGTTTCCCAACTCAAGCACTGTCAAACTCACCACTCAGAAACTGGGACCAAATGTCTGGATTTCTGTTTGGACTTGGAGGAAAATGGATTATTCTGCCATCTTTGGTTTTTAAAAATGCATTGTTTACTGTTATTATTATTATTATAAATCGGCGCCTTCAACTGCAACTCGAAGTAAAATTGCATGCGTTTTAGGCGACAGAACTGGGATACTGCTCCAGGTATGGTGGTGGCAAAACAAAGATTCAAAAAAAAAATTCAAAACAAAATAAACAAAAAACAAAAAAACATGGCGTCCGAATATTCGAGTATTCGCTTGTGAGCCTGGGAGTGTACTCGGGTACCTCATTACACTGTTGTGCACAGCCTTAATACACTCCATATCTAGATGCTCTTATAAGAAGAGAAAAAAATATAAATGTTCTCAGCTTTTTGTGCAGTTAAAAAATAAAACTTAAAATGATCCTGGGATTGGCTTGGTGGTTTGCATTACAACAATTCAGACACAATGTAGTAGAGACGATCAACATTGTTTTCATTTGATAGAATGTGTGATTTTTTTTGTTATTTCCTTAATTTCTCTTTTCACAACAGTTTTTCTCCATCAAATTATCAGATAACATGACAGCATCATCATTTAGTAAAGAACAAAAGGTGAGTTATCATTTATTTCAGTGGGTACCTCATCCGGGGAGTGTTTCACAAAGCCTAAGATCGACTTTAAGTTAGACTTAACTATGGCAGGACGTTCATGCCACTGTTTGCTCTTACCATTTTCTGGCTTTGGTTTTGGGCCCTGTTTCAACAAGTTAAAATAACTGTAATAAGCTTCTGAAATTGTGGCATTTGATTGGCTGAGAGCATCATTTGTCATAGCAAAATTAGCATTCGTTACCAATAACAACTGCCACAGATCTATGACAAATCTGCTCATAGCCATTCAAATGCAAGAATTTCAGTAGCTTATAATGATTTCATGGTAGTCTAGAAAAGAAAGATCACAAAGCATGGGCACTGGAAAAAAATAGAGAAGAGTGTTGTACTAGCAACTATCGAAGGCGAAGTTGAAGGGAAGTGTCAAGTTGGTAGATCTGTGCGGGATGGATGGATAGACAACATCAAGAATTGGGAAGGTGGAATTAGAGTAGCAAGAGTGAAGGGGCTACAGTATAACATAGTAGTATTACAATTATCATAACTTATTATTGATAATGAGTTTTACAAAACGGGGGCCTTAGGGCCTAGTATATATGTTAGAATATGTTAGGCAACGATGCATTGACGTCATATTCATATTCATTCATTTGTCTTTGATCTTTCACAGTTCTTCATCGATCCCATGAAGCTGCTTCCATTGCAGAGGTTTCTCCCCCAGGCTGGAGGGAGTGTCGCCAAGAGGGGCGGTGGAAGGGGTGGATTCAGAGGGCGTGGTGGAGGAAGAGGTGGTGGATTCAGAGGTAAAAGACCAGGGTTTTTTTCCCCTCTTGAAATGAAAATGTGCCTACCTTCTGTTACTGAAGGCTTTAGGAATACTGATTTTTTTTTTTTTGTGGTCAGAAATCGTTGAACAATAATGTACTCTGGTACATCTCTTGAGGGTATCATTGTTCAAAGTAACAGGTTATTCTACATTAATGTCTTTGTTTAAGCAATCTGTATTCATATATAAAATGGCACTCCTCGTTAACAAAACTGAGGTGTAACATATGAACAAATCAGTTGTAGTTGAAGATGTTTCCTCCTTTAAATCAGGAAGTTGAAAACATTCTGGTATAAAATTTGAGATGAGTAGTGAAGTCTCTTGAATTTGTGATTTAGATATTTAGGTAGGTAGAAGAAATGAGTATTCAAATGACTGTACTTTTTAATATAGTTTAACTTGAAAGATTATAAATACTTTTGTAAATGATTCTGAATAAAAATCTGGAAGTCGACAAATTTAAGGTACAATATTTCATATAGGGAATGTATTGAAAGTCTATTCAGTATGCGTTTGAAGTCCTTTAGGCAAAGAAAAAAAAAACAGAGAAAAAATGATCGTTAACGGAATTAAACGTGTAGGATTATACAAACGCTTGGAGATTTTTCCTTCTTATTATCTTCCTTTTTGAATCTTTTGACAATGAACAGGTGGTGGACGAGGCGGTGGGTTCAGCCGAGGTGGTGGTCGAGGCGGTGGCTTTAGAGGGGGCCGTGGTGGGGGTGGTTTTAGCAGAGGAGGAGGAGGAGGATTCAGCAGAGGTAAGAAGAATAGAATTGTGAATTGCCGTTAAGTCTACAACCAGTTTGTCTACTACCCAATTAGACTATTTCCATATGGTCTTCAAACAGCCCGTCTAGTATCTACTCATCACATGGTCCAATAATCATTTTGTCTAATTATCCTTAGGTCTAATGGCCATTTAGGCAAATAGTCATTTGGTCTAATCTTCAACTAGCCTACTACCCATTTGGTCTAATAACCATTTAGTCTAATTTGTAGTCTAGATTGTAATACAAATTTGGTTTTAAAAACTGTTCTTGTGATGTTCTACTTAAAGCTGTTTTAAACTAACAATCAAAGAAATATAAAAAAACTTTAATCAAAGAAATATGCATCGTGTAAGGCCAGTTAGTGTTCAAATTAGGGTCTTCAATCTTGTATGGTGATAAACATCTTTGGATTTATGATATTAGTTCCCCATAAGATCTATTGCTATGATAACTCAATGTTTGCTGAGTTAATGTTATTTCTGTTCTTTCTAGAAATCATTATGAAAACCTTTTTTGTTAATCACTTTAAAAAGAAAACTGAATCTTAAAAGTCAAGTTTGTTAAAGGCCCATTGCACTACTTGTAGCTACTTGCGCCCTTTCTATATTAAACAATGCCTAATCGGTGACCATTGGTCCCCCATGATCCTCTTTTTCTTATATTAACTGAGAGCTGAGTTGATGAGATAACCACCTGTCCAGTGACCTTGCAGGTCTAATCCCTCCTGTAAACTAGTACTGATACTCTTTAAATATTATTTTTTTGCTTTTTACCCTTATTATTTATTTATTTATTCATGTCTTCTTCTATCATTCTGTTTTGTCATTCATGCAGGTTTCCGAGGAGGAAGGTGATGAGAGATTTAGCCAGAGGATTTTAAAACCTTTTTTAAAAGAACAATCGCCACTGTCCAATTTGCATCACATAGGAGTCGGGACAATGTTGCTTCCAAACGACGTTCCCTTTCATACATCAAGGTGCTTGCAGTACTAAACCTTGCAGACATATTTTATGGAAGTTTCATTTTTGACACATTCAATGACATTAATGCTATGTATTTCAAGAATATTGTTGAGTTTGATTCGAAATGTTAATTGAAGTCAATGGTAGTCTTACATAGCCAATTGCAAACAGGGAGGAGTTTCAGATTTATATGGAGGAGTGTCCTGTAAAAAATGGACAGTTAACAACTAAATTATTCATACCCGTACCTAGTTTATAATTCTGCAAGTATGTTAAAAATTTGATTTTCCCAATATTTGTTTCTAGAGGATGTGACATTGTAAAGTCTACATCTTGAGTTGCCCCCCCCCCCCCCCCCCCCCAAAAAAAAAATCATCAAATTAACTAGCGGGATGAATAATTCAGTTGTTAATTGTATATGTGCATCGGAACGCTAATTATTCAGAGGTGATTGTAGTGTAAATATGTATATGATTCTGAAAAAATTTGATGACTAGAATGTAAAATCTGCTTCCAGTTGACCTAAATGTTCTAAAAAGTTTTGTTTTCCCTATGAGTTAAGCCTCACTCATATATATATAATGCGGCAAAACCGGGGCGGTTTCTTAATGGAGAGGTTAGTATACTACGCTTCACAATTCTGTATCTTATAATACAAAGCTTTGTGAATACTCACAGGAACTATGTTGGATGCTGTTGCGATGTATTTACACATAGAAAAATCATGGCTTTTTTTTTGCGGCTGTTTACAGTTCATACCTGAATGAGCCTGTACTGTGTGAAAACTGTGCCAGAAACATGGTCACAACAGGAAGATAGGTTTTCAAACAATACTACATTGTAACCTTCCTCTGTGAGCAGTGCTGGGGTATGAGATATTATTTGTGAGCAAATGTGCCTAATGATCTCATGTGTATCAGGATGAGAGCCCCACTAGACTATCATCTCTTGAATAACTTTCTCCCTCCCCGGGACAATTACAATTATCCCTAGACAACTACCTGTATAAGAATTACCTCAAGTCCTGGGACAGTGACCAAACGGTATTTAACGGTCAACCAAAGGGAACATTCACTGGCTCAATGTCGTCTTGTTTGAAGGTAGGGGTAGTTCTATGGGGATAGTTGTATCGTGTGTAATTGTCAGGTGTTGTTAGCGATTTTTTTTTTTTTGGGGGGGGGGGGGGTGTTGTCTAAACTGATATAAAGTTGCCTGTAGACCGAAAGGGCGTAGCTCATCATGAAATAAATTTGGTTTAAGTTCACTATTGTAAAAATATTAACAAATAGTTTTGTTTTGTTTTCTTGTCTAAAGTGTAAAATATATTTTATTAAATGCAAAAGTGCAGGAAATTCTCATGGTGATTGAGCTAAACCTATATCAGCTCGGCCCTTGTCGAATCAAATGGACTGACATAGTAAGTTATACACTGTGTATTAAATGTACCTTACTTTGTGCTCGCAAACTTTTACAGTAGTTTGGATGAAAATCTACGATTCCCGAATAAGCCCACACACACAAAAAGAAAAAAAATTACAGACTGAATATTGCATAGCCACATTGAATTAGGGTTGAGATATTGTGAGAAATAGAAGTAGAGTAAATAGCAGCTTTTATCGTAGGTGTTGAATCTATGATGGTCTTTGTTTTAACCCATGAGCATTCTGAGGACTGATCTCTGGTTGTACATAGGTAAACATTCATATATAATGGTTCAAGATTTTAGTTCGTTTTGATCTCTCTGCTACTTTTTAAAGATGTATTTATCTATTGGAAGTACATGTATTTGTATCCAATTTTATTTAGTTTCTTATTTTACCTTCTATCATTTTGTGTACTTTCCTTTGGCAACTTCATCATGAATAAAATCTTTTTGAGAAATGAGGATACACACTCCTGTTTGGCCATACAAGGTCTTCAGAATAATGAGGATATCATTTTTTCTTCTCACATCCATGCAGGTCAGTCAAACCTACCTTAGTAGCTACCTCTCTATAAAGACTACCTGTCTATAGTGGTAACCTATCATGTTCCCCTTCTGTGTGGCCTTTAAAGACAGGTTTCACTGTCCTGTCTAATTCTAGAGAGATAGAAGATTTTGCACAAACTCTACCTGTTGTTATTCCAGTTTTTATGTACTTCAAAATTTGCTTGTGCCTGAATGAATGTTTCAAGAAAGATTTACCCTAAAGGTAAATACATGTAGTGATACTTGTTTGTTTTAATGGAGGTCCTTGGATTGCCATGCTCAATCATTTATGCTTATTGTATCGTGTACCAAGGTATATGGGAACACGACTTCATGCATGGAGGTATGATGGCTCAGTGGTAGAGTAGAGGTCTCCTAACCTGGAGGCCCCGGGTTCAAGCACTAGTGTCCTTTGACAAGGCATTAGTCCTCACTACCAAATCCCTCAGAGAGGACTTTTAAGTCATTGGTCCATCGCTAGCTTACTTTCAGCATACAGATGCTTCTGAGCAGTCAGATAAAAAACAAACCAACAACCGACATGTTAGGTATTATCTGAACGGGGGTGAATTATTGTAAAAGCTGCAAGATGGATTAGTTGGTAGTACCCATGAGGCCTGGGACTAATATCATTTTTTACTATTCAAATACATGTATTTGTGCAAACAAGTATTCAAATAGTTTGAAGTCCTCGTACCCTTTTGACTTGCTTTGGTAAAGTTCTGTCTTGGGGGCAAAGATTATTTTGGATTCAAGTCCTCAGTATGTATTTATTCTAACACGTGACAATGTCCATTTACTACATATTATATACATGTATGTAGAATATTGTATTTTCATCAGATTCAATTAAGCGACTCGAAGATTGAGATTTTTTTCAAAAAGACTTTCCTTTACTCAAACATCATGTTTTATACATCTTTTCTTGTATTTTTAATAAAACTAATGATGTATCCAGTATGCCCCAAAAATGTGCAGATCTTTTTTTTTTTAATTTTTGTGTTTTGTTGATTTTTTAATGAGGTATGATAATTGTCAAGACAAATTTGGTGTTGGCCCTAATGTGCTTGGTGTAGGCTGCTTTCTGTGCATTTTTTTAACGGATATGGTATGTTATATAATTTATTTGTACAGATTAGGTGAGGTAAGATTGGATCAATTTACATGTAAATTCACAGTTACTTTTAGAAAAGAAATGTATTTCCAGAATATCACATTGGGTCAGGTACCATTAAGTCTGTACTTTTACACCTTTGATAAAAAATAATAGAAGTTAATAATAACTGAATTTATATACCGGTAGCGCTTTTTCCATGGGTATCGAGGGAAATTAAGAATTTTAGAGGTAAGTTTTTAGTCAAGTGAAGTAGAATTTCTTGGAAATACAGGAAGGGATTGTAAGTACTAGAAGCCAGCCTGTTTTCTGGACTTAGGCCCGAATTCACAAAGCAAGGTTTGAGCTCAAACCTCCTTTTGTTTCGCCAAACCTCCTTTTGTTATTTACAAACCAAAGAGGGAAAAAGTTAACTTCAATAAATGATGATGATCACGATGGAAGCCAGTAAATAATTTGTTGTGATACCTGCGAGATTCACTCGTTATAATCACTGAATTGTCATTGAATGTAGAGCCCACACACACACTTTTCAATTCCCCCAAAGTGCGCTTTTTTACATAGGAAAAGTGTCACATTTAATTTTGACAAGTACCACTTTTCCTTTGTGAGAAGTGGCTCTTCCCTTTCTGATAAGTGCCCCTTTTCCTCTCCTATAGGGAGTGTGTAATCATGGCGCAAAGTCAATAACCCCTTGTAAGAGGGAAAATGTTAACTATGTAACTGGAAGCCAGTAAATAATTTGTTGCGATAACTGCAAATTGTTATTCGATGTAAGGCCCCCCCCCCCTCCCTACTTCTTCAATTATGCCAAAAGTGCCCCTTTTCCTTTGTAAGAAGTGTGCCTTCTTTTTCTGATAGGTGCCCCTTTTCCTTTCTAATAATTGCCTCTTTTCTTGAAATAAATGCCCCTAACCTCAGATATAATGCCCTTATTAAAATCGTCCAGGCACCCTTATTTAATGCCCCTATTAAAATCGTCCAGGCGCCCCTATCCCATTCATATAATTGCCCCTTTTTAGGTAGTAAGAAGTGGACCTTTTCACTCTTGATAATTGCCCCATTCAGATCTGAGAGATGCACGATATACTTTGTAATAGTTGCCCTTCCTCTTCCAATAAATGCCACTTTTTTTATTAATAAGAACCCCTTCCCTTTCTCTTAAATGCCCCTTTTCATCTCTGATAAGTGCCCCTTTTTCTTTTTTACAAGTACCCCCTTTTCTTCTGATAAAGTGCCATTTTAATATGAGCCACTTGCCCCAATTAAATTCTGATAGGAGCCCCTTTCCCATCAGCGCTTTTTTTTCTTCTGTTTTTCATGTGCGAGTGCCCCATTTTCACCTTTGAAAGTGCACCTTTTCTTCTTCCCTTCTCCACAACATGCACCCCTAACTTAAAGCGAATTTTCTTTAATTGCCCTCAAATATATTTGAATTTGTTATCAATCAAAACTAAATTGGCAACTCAGACTTACGTTTCAAGGTCCTCTTCTGCTTGCTATAAACTGAACATTTCACGTACATGCACATGTACCATGGATGCATGCCATGTACAAAATGTATTTCCATTTTCCTAATAATTGATGAAGGACTACATGTAGATATGTTTCATACAGGGGTTCTGTAGAAATATATGTGCAATAATTTTATCTGGGATGCATGTAGATGTATGAATGAATGTTTTCTTTAAAAAAATTATCAAGTGTGATATTTTGTAAAATGGAGAAAATTGGAGAGGGACCAAAAAGCCAGTTGCCAACTTGTATTTGATAGATTGCACACTTAGTTCATGGTTTGATCAGATTTTGCTCAAACCTTTTCCACCGATCCCTTTCAATATTCTGCTTCTATAAAAACCGACTTCATATCAGAACAGATCTCCCCCTTTAAAGTGGAAGTAGGATATCCTATCATAAGGCTGCATACCGGATTTGCCTTCAAGAGGGTTGGGCAATTTATGTGCATAGATTATGTTTGCCTTTTCCTGTATACCTGTATTCATGTACATTTATGATGTAAAAGTATTGTACATTGATAGATAGCAGTTCCACCAATAATATAATGGAATCTCTGTCCCTTCACCAAAGCGAAGGCAACGTAATTCTTTGGCGGTTTCATGAACCGATGAATCCGCAATATATATGTGTATCAATGTAAGGATTTGCTAGTTAAGAATGACAAATTATTGTATACCGTAAGCTTCAAGATATGTACAGGTACAAGTGTTTCAGAGCACATTGTGATAAATTGCTTAGATATAGATACAATATACATGTATATTATAGACTCAGAAGTGAATGCTTAATTGATATCGATCACTCTCTATTTCTGTAAAACCAGAAACTATTGCAATTTGTAGGACAGCAGTTTCTTCCTAAGTTCAGTGTCATGTCAGTTGCGATTCAATTAGTTTGCAGTATGAACATTTCATGAATCCCAACTAATTGCAAAATTTGCAAACATTTCATGCGCAAGAAAAGTTTCTGGTTTTACAATATTCTTTTTCTCACTTTTATACAGCAATACAATCGAAATAGAGCAAGCACCAACTATTTGCACACATGTACAGTGAAACCTTGTTATGATACTAGAACTTATGGGGTAAAGCTCGTTTTGCCAAGCCCACTATGAAAACGAGGCTTGCTACCTGCTTGGTCCCACTAGTTTGTTTTATAACGAGAGTCCACTGTATATAGATCCTATCTTCTCAAGAGCAGTCATGGCCATGTAGTAGATAAGAATAATGGATTCCACACAAATTCTCAGGCTTCCCGATATGATGCAATGGCAAATTCACAAGATGGACATTTTGGGAAGCCATGCAACGCAATGCCATGGAAAACAGGGCGTGCCTTGCATAGGGCACAACAGGTGAATTCCTAATACCGTACTTTAAAGGGATCCAGTAACTTTGTCTTAGATCCTTTAGAAATAATCCTTGATTTAGCTCATGCTGCAATGATAACTATAAACCTTTAGGTCAGTCAGGAACCCCATGACTTTTACAAGCCAATCGCCCGTCTGATTATTAAGATATTAATGATTGGAATTACAAATTTTGAAAACCGTTCGCTGAACGGTTTTCATAACACTACAGTCTATTGGGGGAAACGAGTATGGTAAAACCGGTCACTCAAAGACTTTTACTTTTTTGAGGCACTTCTTGATCATTTTGAAGCGCGATTTTTTTAGGGCTTCAATATTACACCATATCACAGACACTGGTAACATGTAGGACCGTGTATCTCAGATTTAACATTGTTAAACGATCTCTTTAACCAGAAACTTGTATGGCATGCAACTTTGCAAATGACAGTGATTTTTCACAAGATAGTCCCAAAAATTCAGTATCAGTACTGTGGAATATGTGATTCAATATTTCATCGCATGAAACTTCCACAAAAGTTGGCCAGTCACGAAATATGCAAGCATTTCATCCACACCCGTTTCCAGTTTCAAAGTGCTAGCAGTCTAGTGCCCTTCTGCGGTCTTTATATTCTGGTTTCACTGTATTTTTGTTTTTGTTGAAATTTTAAGCCCCCAATATAACATAAGTCTGAATATCCCAGATTCCAGGAAATTTGTTTTAACATGGTTCCGCTGTACCCGTGTATGACCTACATGTATGTTAATGTTGTACATACACGAGCACACCACTCTCACTTCGACCTCACACACGTTGCACACATAACCAAAAGTCTTACAATTACTAAATAATGCATGTATTGTATGTTTGTGTTCCAGTGTAATACAGTGAAATATTGAAGCATGTAATAATATTTATCTACACATGTATCATTGTAGATACATGTGTAGATAAATATTATTACTATTCATTTGTTTATAAAGTAGAGACCATTGTTTTTACCACAAGTATCGTCTTCAACAATGGATTTGTTTTGGTTTCTTTAAATGCATCGCATCTTTTTGTATTCCATTCATTCATTTTTTTTTTGGGGGGGGGGGTGATTTTTCATACAATTTTTCACTGTATTTCACCACATGTGTCCGACTGTTGATGTATTTGAGTGTAGAGCAAGTGAAATGTGTTCTAGATGTAGTTTTAATTCTATCATAAGTTTAATTATTTGGAAAATTATAAAGAAGATACATGTATAGTTTACCTACTATCCCTACTTAAATCTTAGTTCTTCCTATCAAATTAAATACACGCCTCTTTACTTGGAACCTATATCTTATCAATTAAATTGTATGGGCCCTAAACCCCCTACAGATGTGAAGATAACCCTTGTGATTGGCAGAAAGAGCCTGGGTGTTAATATAGAAGTACAAACTTAGGTGAATTGCTTCACATCTTCTACCAACCCAACTACACTACCCTGAAGAACAAAACACCCGGGCAAGGAGAAGACACCGACTCCAATGTGGATATTTGATACAGAAATCTCTATGGTTACTTGAGAGCTTGATGCTAAAACCTCTCAGAGAAAGATCTGGCTGACTAGCTGGACCTACTGAGAGAAGCAACCATAGATCAGATTCATACACTCCACTTTCAAGGACAAACGACCGTTCAAAAAAACAAAATGTCTTCAGAGCACAAGTTTCACATTTTCATTTTTTTTTCATGTTTTTCCACTTTTGTATAAAAAATTGATAAGAAAAAATCAGTCAATAAAAAATAACATAAAATTTTGGGCAGTCGCTTCGTTTGGCAAATTGCATCGTATTCACTCGACAGTGCACGGCCCATTTCACATAAATACTGGAATGTGGTGAGCTACTCCTCAATCAAAGAAGACATTCGACCCACACATCATGTACACAATATTATCAAATGTTGAACTGTGTTAATGAGTTTAAATTTAAAAGGGGGCAAGAGACATATTTTAATCCTATTAGTTATCATGGGTAGTTAATTTTATATGATTTTTGTATTAAATTTTACATAATATTAACTTTATGTTTAACTTAAATTCAATTAAAACACAAAACTGAAGAGATGGAAAATTTAAACACTAGCCTTTACAGGACTTGGGTTTTTAAAATGCCAATAGGAATGGAATTTTATTTTAACCAATTAAAACTCAAGGCAAAAATACTACATGAAATAAATGGAAGTTACATAAGAAAGGCCAAGCCACTAGATAGGAAAAAAATCACAAATACAAGCTTATTATAATTGCGAGAAAAATATGACATACATTAACAAGGCATTGATCGATTGATAATCATGAAACACACCAGGGGGGGGAGGGGGCAAAAAACAGAACAGAAAAGGGTTTAATTCTTGGCTAAATTATATTACAATTGGTCATAAAAGGATACCAACAAGATAGCTTGTCGATCCTTTTTTCTCTCTCGTCTCTCCTCTTTTTTTTGGATGGAAGAGAAATGCAAATAAAAAATGATTTCCAGAATACCACTGCGTGATTCATATGCACATTCAGAAACATGTTGTGTCGCAGAATTTTTTTTTTTTTTTTTTTCATTTTCTTTTTCTCAAAAATTGTTTGATTCGCTTTGGTACAGTTGAGCTAATTATACATTTCATCCACTTCATTTCATTCCCCCAAGTCCATATTTTGTAGAGTTTCACAGGGACAATCACGTGAAGAATCGAATATTTCTTTTTTTTTCGAAGCAAGCATCTTTTGCACTCCTTTCAGAAAGACATGGGTGCTAATAGTTGTCCTTGTGAAACTCCGGAAGCCTTCGCATCGATAAGCCACACCTCAAGGAAGATAACATGTACAGCAATTCCACAAATTCAGTCGCCAATACACTCCTTTACTTCTTGACTCCTCTACTTGCCCCGCATTTTTGTTTTCTGTACAAATTTTTTCCCAATTTTTTTTTTTGCAAAGGGGCAAGTGTCGATTTTTCTCAGGAGTGTCCGACGTTAATCTGGGGACGAAAGAAAAAAGAGAAAGGCAAATTAGAGATACTTCTAAATCATTATATATAACATTCTTTGGAAAACTTCCATATGAGAATAAATCAATAAAATAAACAGCAAACATTTTAGAAAACGGATAAACATATATCTTGAGCAATCAAAGCAGCAGCAAAAATACACAGGCAAAATCAAGTTAATTGACAAACTTGCAAACTAAAAAAGATGAATGAAAAAGATGCTGCAAATGATAGGATGGTGCAATGAAAGAGGAGGGGGAGGAGAAATAGATGAAGAGATGAACACTGCTCATGTGTGAACAAATGATGGCCAGAATGTTGTGTACATCACACCAAAAAAAAAGGGTGCCAGGCACAAAGGAGTGGCCCAACTACTGAACCGTGCCAATCCAATTCTACCACTCAAAGACACTACATGAAATTGAACAATTCAATTAAGTGAAGAAGGTGAGGAGGTGTGGAGTCAAGGAACTATGAAGAACACAAACACCTAAATCTTTTCTGTTTTTTAAAGAGACGGAAACTTTGAAGGATTATATTTAAATACCTGTTCATGGGTCCCCCTTCTTGGCCTTAAAACACGTCTTTAGCGAGAGTAGGGGTGGTGGGCTCCGCCCCCGCGTCGATTAACTGGGGCTTTGCCAGGTTCTGATTGTTCTGTAGGTAGGGAAAAATTACAAACGTCCCTTCTGAGTAAAAAGTTATTTGACAAATTAACATCTCAAACTCTCTGACGTGAAAAGATTATTAATACCCTATCTATCTATCTATACTACTCTATGAAGGATTGTTGGGGGTGTGTACTAAGCAGGTCCAGATACAGGGAGTGACTAGCCAGACTGAGCAGAACGGGACTGGGCAAGGACATCTATACGGAATGCTTGTCGATAATCGAGTCGAAATTAAAGAACCCTAAGCAACCTCAAGCAGCATGAGCGGGAGTCCGTAAAAGGGTAGTACCATATGCGGGGCACGACTACCTAAATGAACCAAAAGCCAGCCCACCTACAGAGCAAGTAGAACTTGCATGGCCACCATCCAAGTGCCCTTTTCCGGGTAATTTTCAAAAAAATAACCCAAAAATATTTAAGTAAACAATGCCTCTGGCACCACCTTCCGTGGCAGAGGCTAGATGATCACCATTTGCCCTCACATGTACAGTGTTCGTCATCGGTGGGTGGGTGATCTCAAGCGAGCCCTTTCACCTAGCTACTTTTGAGAATTTTGTTTTTCCACCAAGCAGTAAAAAGAGGAAAGAAACCTTGAAAAGACGGTACCAGAAGAGGAAAGAACATTTTGCAACAAGTTTCATTTTCTGGGGAATCGAGGTAAGTGGGTAGTTGCTGATAAATGTTGCTCGTTTCTTTTTTTTTTTTAAAGGGGGGAGGGGGTTGTGTCAGCCATGCAAGATGCATTTGCAAGAGTCACAGCAGACAAGCAAAGAAAAGATATTTTGTTTCATGCATATAAATTGAGCCTACAAAGAAATAGCAAGTCACAAATGAAGAAAAAAATACATCTAAAACATGAGATAATGAGACATTTAATAATTCCTTAGCACCAGTCACCTTATGCAAAATTGAATGTGGCAATGCTCTTTTTCAAGAAAAAGGATCACATCAGCCGATGTTTGGGGAAATAAAAACTTCAGTACTTTTGAGTTGGTAGTTCATTAACATACTACACTGGTTACATTTTAACGATCTATAAATCTGAAGCCACATTATATCGAAAAGTCCATTCCCAGTTTTTTCCCCGGTTGTAAACATACACTGCCATTGAATGAGAAGACATTCAATTATTGCTTAATACAGCATTCTATGTATCAGATATATTTCTGTATGGCTGTTTCACATGTGTGCAGGTTTAAACACATCAATTCATTAGTAAAACCCTGTCCGACTTGAGTTCACTTTTCTCTATAAATGATTTGCAGTTCTTTGACAATGACATCAAAATGATTCTGACAAGTAACTTTTTTCTCTCCGTTTTTTCCTTTCTATATCCGAATATAATTGTGTTTTTTTTAACCAGATATTAATATCCAATCTTTCATCAGACAATATCAACCAAAATTCACAGTTTTTGCATTTATATATTCATGAATTCTTTGTCATAGGCAGGTAGTTAGCAAATGTATAAAAATGTAATGTTTAGTCAAAATGAATGTTTTTAAACTCATAGTAAAAATGCTCATGCACTATATTTGTTTACACGCAAGATCCAACATCATGCAATTCAATAAATATTTCATCAAATCATTCTTTTGACAGTTCACATCGACACACGTTTATCATAATCACTCATTGATATTGTGGCATGCATTCTACAATCAAATAAAACATCATACTAAACAACATCACAATAGAGTATTGAAATGTGACGTCATACTAGCCAAGTTGTCAAGATTACTGGTTCCAAACAATTTTGTGCTGAACAATGGTTGTGGTGATCACACCAGCCCCAAACACTGATTTTGCCCTACATGTACTCCAGCCTGTTGCTTGCATGATTTCACAGTGAACCTCATGCGCAGGCTCTGTTGTTTAGAACCAGTAACCTGGACCACGAGCGAATACGATGTTGGACCATAGAAACCACATTTCAACATCTTCATGTAATTCACTACGTGTACATCAAAAGAGACTGAATCAAGAGTCCTGCCACTGTAAAAATTACTTTCTTTGCTCACTAGAGCCCTTTTTTAGAATTGCTGAGATAAAAGTGAGGTTTGTTGTTTTTGCACTCTTGCTTTTACCAGAGCACCTTTTGAATTCTCCAAAGTTCTATTCTATATCTTTTGAGACTAATCACTCACCACTCCCATTGTCCCCCAATTTCTTTTCCCATTTTTCACAGAGTCCAGCTTTTCAAGAGAACTACGATTTGTAAATGCGTGTTTTCTCATCTCATAATTTGATATCTAGTGCAAATGCCATCTCCGCATTAAATTGATAACACTGATTTTCCTTATAAAATCATTGTAGCATGACACAAACTATCTAATAATAGCAAGTGCAATATATTTGACGATCCTATCAATCATGATGCTCTTGACAATTAGTCAGTAATGAAGTGATCAGTTTCAGACTTTCCTAACTGATTCAGTCTCTCTAATTATAGAGTAGTGTATTTTCGGCATACTTTCTTTTAATACCGTAACATCTTAGTTTTACCAACCGAAGATATATGTTGCGAGATAATCGTTCCAGTGACTTCCTACTCAGAAATATGTTGTGAATGATATCTCTGCAGGATATTTACATGGATAGTTTACCCAATTCTCACGCTGTCTTACCTGTATTTGGCAGTTGCTTCCTTCTTCCAAACAATAATCTATCTATAGTAAATGGGCAAGTCAAAAATATTTTGTCCAATACTTTATCAACCACGTACAAATTAAGTATATCATGGTTAACAGCCCAACTAGAGCTTAGATTAGACCAAGTATTAGGTAAAATGGATTTGAATGGAACTTTTGATGTCGAAACATTTTTAAAACTCCTTGATACTTGGTAAACAATGGGATACCAACACCAAATGACAAAATATTTTTGACTTGCCCAAATACATTCAAACCTAATCTAACTAGCACTAGTTTCATATATCAGGATGTCCTCAATCAGTCTACAAAGCCTGACCAAAAGTGACAGATCTTAAAGTCAAGCAAAATTCAGAAAAAATCCCTAATCGATGTAAAGCCGATTCCGTCTCACAAAACACCTCTACAATTACAGAATGAACAGATTGCAGTAAAAATAAGGAAGACAAGAAAGTACATTGGGCTTGTCAACAACCTTTTCATTTACCATATCCACTGTTGTAGCCTCCGCCTCCGTATCCACCGCCGCCACCGCTATAACCGCCGCCACCTCCGTATCCACCGCCGCCACCACCACTGCTGTAGTCACCGTATCCGCCGCCTCCGTATCCACCGCCGCCACCTCCTTGGCCGTAACCACCCTGGCTGTAGCCTTGATAGTTGTAGTCGTATCCCTGGTAGGCTCCCTGGCCACCGCCATAGCCGCCACTGTAGCCGCCACCACCGTAGCCACCACCGCCGCCACCGCCACCACCATAGGATTGGCCATAGAAACCTGGTGGGAGAAAATACAGAGAGTGGAAAAATTGTTCTCTAGTTGTTTATTGCTTCAATAGGCATGCATTTTTGTATGAAGTATTAGCATCAGATCCCTGTGTTACGTACAGAGTTGTGACTGGTATCCATCTCAAGTTGAGATGTGATCAATTCTGTGATCACAGTTCCTATAATAGGGGGCCTGTATAAAAAAGCACTGAAAGATTCACTGATTACAGAGCTGCCAACCCTGATTGAACAAAAATCTTATTCTTTTCCCCAAAAATCCTATTTTCAAAATAAACATCTTATTATTGATCGATAAGTTTGAATGCAATAATAAATAATTTTGAAGAATTATGCACGAGTACATGAATGATCGGTCAATTTACCAATGAGCGACATGTAAATGTATTTTTATGGACCATTGGTTAAATATGCATGATTTCGTCATGACTGGTGTGTTCGAATGAACCTATGAACATCCCCAAATTGCTGATGTGAGATGCTTGTAAGATACTTTACAGGAGAGAATGGGCAATTTGCCTTTGAAAATGGCAGACTCACAAAAAAATACACGAGCACATTCAAATTTTTCCTTTTTTTAGAAGCCCCCCTCCTCAACATCTTTGGTAATAATTTTTTTAACGCAAAAGAATCTTGCGCTGAAGTTTTATGACTTTTTTCTTTGAGTCTTGCGCATCTTTTAAAACAATTTTTTTAGAAAATTAGACCTATCGTTGTCAGCCCGAAAATCGCTTATTTTCGTGATTTGTGTACAAAAACGTATAGAAATCCCATTTTCCTCAAAGAGAGATAAAACATTGATTATTAGGTCTCGTTTATAATCAAGGTGTTTATTTTGCGGGTCAAATTAGTTAATAGTTGTAAATGAAATAAGACAACGAAAACAATGAAATACATGTACATAAGAAATTATCAACACAATAGATAACATACTGGTAAGGAATAACCTGGCTCTTCCAATTTTGTTTGTTGTATTATAATCCCAAATGGTCTAAAGAATATACGTGTTGAAAACTAATGTTTCAATATGAAGAATATATGATTTATGGGTAAAAATGTAAATTGTATTACCTTGTTTGCATTTTTCCATAAATATGCAAATGGTTGAATTTTTCAAAAAA
Organism: Strongylocentrotus droebachiensis; assembly: GCA_035222895.1. Lineage (NCBI taxonomy): Eukaryota > Metazoa > Echinodermata > Echinoidea > Camarodonta > Strongylocentrotidae > Strongylocentrotus > Strongylocentrotus droebachiensis. The sequence goes on from JAVYIG010002776.1 coordinate 50,695, forward strand.
AATTGGAATTACCATATTAATCTATACTCAAACGCATACAAATTTTCGTGGCAATTGGCCTTTTCATGGACGAGATCATGGGGGGGGGGGCCTTAGAAGCCCCCTCCCCTCCCCCCCCCCCCCCCCAGGTTTTGCAGTTTCAAAATAGCCCAGGCTAGATAGGGTTAAAGTGATAGTTGAGTTCTGTTGCAGAGGGCGCTACACAATTTATTTATTTTTGAGATATTGAAAAACAGTGTCAAATTTGAAAGAACATACAGTTTATATGACAGCATCATCTTTGTTTGATAAAAAATCAGTTCAGAGACGGCTGAAATATCCATAAATATAATGATTTCTAATATTCTGTACCACCACAAATATTAGATAATTTGAACCAGCCGTTGGAAAAACAAAATAGCGCTGTTCACGTTGTATTTCAGCCAATGCCGATGTTGGCTTTTTTGTTGGCTTATTTGTGTTGGTTATATTACGCACAACCAGCCGGCCCATGTATTGTTATTAATTAATTCATTAATTAGAGGTCACCATATTTTTTTGAAAGTGGGGCTGAATTGGTATGATCGTACTGGCTAAATTTCACAAATTTTTGGGTCTTAAATTACCTTCATAGCAATTTTAGGTCCTAAAAGGGCACTAGAAATGTCATAAATAAGAATAAGAGCAATAACCATGCACATTGAAGGCATTTGCGATCTGTAAACAGAACTCAACTATCCCTTTAGGTCAAATTACTATTTTAAATAATCAACCTAAATTATAAAAAAAAACTAATTATTCTATAGCCAATTTGTCTTTAAATACCGGTACATCAATATTTTTCAAATTTATGGATTTTTTTTTCCTCTTTCAAAATGATAAAATATTTGCTTGAAACGAGAGGCTTGGGGAATCTGACAGGATGTGCTAAAATATTACTCTGCATTTTTTAACAACCTTATGCTATTATAACCCCAATATGCCAATAATAGAGTTGAATGCTACACATAGAATAGAGTGAACAGTTTTCACACCAGGGGGTTGCAGGAATAGCTACATGTACATTTAATCTTGACAGGCCTACAAGTATTTATCTAATCTTTAAATTGCTTCCTGTACTAGATATGGGCACATCTATATGTCATGATATGAATGAACAAACAGAGTTTAAAAAAAAAACAGAATCCATGCGATTATGTAGGACAGTGAGAGAGTGAAATTTTACAAGAAATACTAGAATTTTCAGAATAGATAAATCATGACAAAAATCTGAATTTGCCTGGTTAAATGATACTCCCTTAGTATTCATGACTGATAATGAAGAACACTCACACAGAAACACACCAACTGAAGAACAATGCACAGATTGACAACTAAACATGATCACATACACAAACACACGCTCACACACATCTAGGCAGTCCGTCATTATCGATAAAGACGTGATAAAACCCTGAAGTATTTTCTAGCATGGCTCCCCCATCCAATTTTGCTGGGACTGCGGAAGCCACAAAATAAGCATGATCACTGAAGTTGAGAACAATGTACACTGCACAGATTGGCAATTAAACATGATCACTAAAGAGCAATGCACAGATTGGACAATTTCACAAGATCACTAAAAAGCAATGTACATAATAAAAGAAAGTGGACATTATATAAACTAACCGGAATCCTCGTAGCCTCCGTATCCGCCCCTGTACCCGGGACCATATCCTACAGAGAAAGATACTTTAGTGTTAGCAAGATTCCTTTTCTCTACCCATGGTGCGGCAAAATAGATGATGTAAAGGATAGTTTACCCCTGGGGCCCGTAACAAAAAGGTTTGTGATCAATTGTGATTGTTTCAACGACGATTCTGATTGGATAATGGTCGGCCTTTTCTACAATATGTGCATGCAGCAATGTTCTTGATTGCCCATTGCCGTTTCGCATTTCATGGCAAATCTTTGTGTTACGGGGCCCAGGACTCTTTACAAAAGGCGACCTAAATTAAGATATCTGTCAATGACTTGCAATGCAGTTTCTAGAGACTAAAGTAGTAAATGTTTTGTACTTTCAAAATGCTACAGTTACACTTCATATTGTTTGGTTTGACCTCTGTACATCTTATCACTGCAGCATAATAGCAACAAGGGATGTCAGTTTTGTCAAAACCTTTCCCCCTTTTTTTTCTCCTTCATTTTACTTGACATTAGATTTGGCCTTCTTACTGTATTAGTAATTATATTGCATACCGAATTACATTCTCTCAACAGCTCACAAGTTTTTCCATCATCAGAATCTATAATCCTGTACAAACTACACAACCATTTACTTCATGAACTTTACAAAAAGGTCCAGATTTTCAAAATGTTAATGCCCCTTATTTTGTTTTTGACAGTCCACAATAGTTTCTCAGTTTACATAAAGTCACAATGGCTGTAGACTACAAGGCGATAGACAATCTGTGGAGAGAGGGTGGGGGGGGGGGATGGGGGTGGGATGCTTACCTCCTCTTCCTCCTCTGCCTCCTCGCATGCCGCCCATGCCTCCTCTCATCTTCTGTTGCTGCCTCTCTTCCCTTGACACTGCTTCACTCACTTCAACTTTCTGAAATAGAAAAACAAAAACAATATCTGTTTGGTGAAAAGAGTCATGGAGGTAAACTAACATTTGCTCCGAGCTTCCCTACAGATTATAGGTTATGGTGAGAGTTGCAATGGGTTTCATGTTGCGCTTTGGATTAGGGTTGGAGACTTGAGAGTTAGGGTGCTGCAAGAGCCCAAGACTCATCTTCTAATGCATGGTACCCATATTAACACCAAACACCAATTGCATTTACTGTACATTCAACGATATAAAGTGGATTATCTCAAACATCTTTGAACAAGTGCATATTCTTTCTACACTAGAAAAAGTATCACATAAATAAAGTTGATGAATATTCAGAAAAATTCAGATGATTCATGATTATCTTCCACTCTTGGCAAAGTGTTTTATATTTTTATCTGCCTGTCTGATAATTTTGGTTCAACTGGTAGGTTTGCTCAAACCTTCTTGCACTTAAAGTGAATTCCACTTATGTTATCCAAATCCTATCTTGGGGGGATGGGGGAGTAGGTTGGATATTGGTATAAGGCAAGTCTTAGCACCTATTCACACAGATTAAATTTGAATCCTTCTGCTAAGCCAGTACTTCCGAATTTGTATTAGAATTCTCTGACAACAGACACAAGAGAAGATTTTTTTTCTTTTTTCCCCCCTTATTTTCTAATACCCTGTAATGATGCTAGAGGATGGGACCAGGGCATAAGAACCCTGACACCGAAGGTTCATCATGTTAATCTTCCTCCTGGTTGCATTCATCTCATAAACATGGGGGAGAGTTCAGAGATGCCAAGAAAAGGAGGGTGACACAAGAGAAGATTATTTGACTCACCTTATTTGCAATGGTGTGAAATCTGTGTTTCTGTGCATCCTGTGCCTCATCTGATGTTTCGTACTTGACGAATGCAAAGCCTAGTCTCCTGCCGGTGTTCTTGTCCTCTGGGAATTCTGTTTCTACCACCTAAGAGAAGAGAGAGAGAGAGAGAGAGAGATAGGGTTAATAACACATCAATGGAGTGTCTTATCAAGCACCGTAATCTACAAAAAAAAGGCCCAAGGTAAAACAGTTCAACTGATATACTATTACACTTACAGTGAGATGCCAACCAGTACGATTAAATCGTATTTAGTACGATAATAAGAGTGTAATACGATAATACAATATCACCTCTTATGAGGCACTTCTTCATCATTTTGAAGCACAATTTGTTTAGGCCTTCAATATTACACCATATCACAGACACTGATAACACGTAGGGACGTATATCTCAGATTTAACATTGTTAAACGATCCCTTTAAAGTCCTCAAGATGTGGTCCACAGAGCTTCAAATTTTTACGAACAGTAGATTATTTCAGGCACAAACGAGTTAATAGTTTTTTTGTTTTTCCCCACATTATATCTTGTGTTTTATCTCGCACACTCTCATAATGCAGTTCGTGCACATTCTGGATACAAAGAGATAAACTCTTCATCCATTCACACTGACATGCAAATATCAAATATAATCATTGGTGTGCAGACTTTTTAAAAAAAGTAAACCTTGCATGAATTAACAAAAGAGGTGTAAATTTATCCCCAATATCTAAACCAGTCAAACTGCCAATCCAACCAACGTGCAGATTTTTCAAACATCGCATGAATGAATTGGATAGAATTAACAAAAGAAGTATGAATTTAACCCACTGTCTACACAATTGTTTACCCCCCCCCCCCCCCCCCCTCCACGAACTAAGAAAGCATAAATAATTGTAGAAACATTTACAAGTAAACCCCCGCAACCCCAACAAAAAATTTGCTTCACAATTTTTCTCATTAAGTTTTATTGAAAGAGCAAACATTTTACTTGACCATATTTAACAGCAAAACATTTTTCTGAAATTTTACTGCCCGGGGCCAACGGTAGTGTCAGGTTTCATGAAAATCTTTTTTCTTTTTTTTAGGATACTCAGTCTGTTTTTTTGTGTCAAGAGGTTGGCATCTCTGATAACAGCTTAATTTATTAATTCCTTAACCAAGGTTTGTGACCACACTTACATCTAAAAGTATTCAACCAGTCCACCTTTCATTCTCAAGTTAGGAAAACACAAAAACATCAAATCTACAAGGGGTATGAATTAATAGTATGAATAATTCAGTTCATTGCCACAAACTTGAGATTGCCATTCATCAATTTGCCAAACAGGATTAAAGTGTCATATATCATTTTCTTACAACTTCATTTATATTTTTTCCAAATTGGAATATTCATTTGAACAATGCCCTACAAATTCTAAAAATGCGTTATTATGCATACCGTTCCAAATTTGCTGAAGTATTCTGTGATTTGCTCATCTTTGAGATCTGAGCCAATTCCACCGATGAAGATCTTCTTCTTCTTTTCTGGCTTCTTGAGCGGGTTGGCAGGCTTGGGGTCGATTGTCTTGTTATCTACTTTGTGCTCTGGTACTCCAAGGACCTGTACATGAAAGAAACAATGACACTTGGATTGTTTAGAGATCTGACATTTCTAGAGCCAGAAAAAGAAAAAAGAAATCTTGAAAATTAAGATTACTTGTGACCTGACAATTACGGAATACTGGAGACATTTACACATACGGATACCAGACCATTGTTGACTCAACATTATTTCTTTCAAAGTGTCGATCAATAAATTTTATAAGGATTCTTGCTTATTTCAAAATTAATAAAATGTATGACTAGCAAACCAGATAGTGACAAACAGGTGCACTGTATACAATTTCTAATAAGACTCATAGCCAGCAAGAAGTAAACTCATTAACTGTAAGAAAAAGTGGTTACTATCATGTCTTGAAGGTTTTTCGTAACTTTATGCAATGCTCCACACAATTTTATTTTGTAAGGGGATCCAGATTTTGATTTTTAGAATCTGTGATGAATTGTGAATTTTTTAGAACCTGTAATACAGATTCTAAAAAGTCTAGAGTCTTTCCAAAAAAGTGGGTGTGCATGAGTCGTATGTAAACATCTATACATTTTGGGGTCTGGACTTTGAACATCCTGGTGCCTGTTAGTCAAGTCTTGCTTTTTGTTATACACTATCTGAAGTATCACGCTATAATGAATATAAAATTAGCATTTTGTTTGATATTCAACAATGTGATCTACGCTCCAGTAAGAAAACACAATACAATGATGAAGTATACTGAAATATTTTATATGCAATATGCCTAAAGGCAACATATGGGACATAAAACCTTGAATGCCTTGTGAGCTATATGTATACTGTATAAAGAGCAGCTGCATGCACGCCCGCGCACACACCCACCCACCCACCACCACTTGGAACTTACCTTTGTAACGGAGTCTGCAGATTCAAAGAGGACGAATCCAAACCCTCTGGGTTTCCTTGTGACCTGGTCCCTCTTGATATCGCAGTCTACAACCACTCCAAAATCTGAGAAGTATGCTTGAAGTTTCTCTGTAACACAAACACAATATTGGTTGGGTAGGAAATTTAAAAAATCTACAGTCATGTTTCTTCTTTTAATCATATAAATCATCCAATTTAGATCAATTTAACCACTTCTGTTTGGTTTGGCCCCACTTGCGATTGTGTCAATGTTGTCTGCGTTCGGTGAGATAAGACACTGCAAACTTGTGATTGATCCATTATTTACTTGACTTACTGGATTTAATTTTCTTCAAATGTAGTTCTCTGTGAGTTTCGGGGGTCTGTTTGTTTATTTTTGTTTTTAATTTCTTTTTTAATTTTTGATCACATAACACATGTGAAACAAGCAACATTAAGTCACTATATACAAAAATGTAACAATGAAAACATCTGTATTGAGCCAAAAGGGCAATAAAGGGGAAGTCCCACCTAAAAATTAGCTGGTAATGATAAAAGCAGATAAACGAGATCTTTTTAAAGTTGTCATCAGTGCTGTTCAGAAAATTTCATAGGCTTTCATTTTCTTAGTTATCAATGATGGAATAGTTATTTCATACAAGGGTTGTATGGAAATATATTTGAATTAATTATATTTTGGGTGCTTGAATGATTAAAAATAGGGAAAAAGGATAATTTTTTTTTTTTTTAGTACAGAGCAAATGGGAGGGAACTTCACAGGCTCACAGGCTACATCACAGAGTTGCCAATTTTTCTGCTTCTATTAAAACTTTAAACACCATTAAATAATTTAATCAAACTTACCTTGAGTTGTGTCCCAGGCAAGACCTCCAACGAACAGTTTCCTACAAGTACACAAATAATAAAAACAATACAAAGGTTATGATAAACAAAGTCAACTTCATGTACACTGTATGGGACTATGGGAGTGTGACATCATAGTATCATACTGACCAAGTTGTCAAGGTTGCTGGTTCCAAACAACATTGTGGCAGACCTGCCAACCTCTGGAGTTCAAAAACTGTATTCTTGAGTCCCAAAAGTTGTATTTTACTGACAAAAGTTGTATTCTTGAAAATAAACACGGATTGTTGCGCGGATCAATGCCTCTTACAGTTTCTACCTACAGGAAGAATTTTTTGTATTGATCATTGGTTGAATATGCATGTTTTCGTCATGACTGGTGTGTTCGATCATCGATGAACTTATGAACATCCCAAAATTGCCGATGTGAGATGTTTGTAGGATACTTAACAGGACAGAATGGGCATTTTGCCATATAAAATGGCGGACGCACACACAAAATATTAATTTTAAAAAAATTATTAAAAAAATAAATATTTTGAAAATCGTATTTTATTGAGGAAAATCATACTGTCGTATTTGCTTCTAAAAATCGTACTATATACGACCAAATCGTACTGGTTGGCAGGTCTGTTGTGGTTGCCACACCAAACCCAAACACTGAATTTGCCTTGCTCGAGCATGTTGCTTGAATAATTACACAAAGAAGAACCTCATGTGCAGGCTCTCTTGTTTAGAACCAGTAACCTGGACAACTAGAGAGTGTATGACAGCTCATTTAAAAATAATGTTTGGTAAGTTCTCAACAATAAGTTTAAATTTTTAATGCTATACTAGTGCTCTTCTGTTCTAAAACAAATGAGAATGGTACAGAGTAACATTTGCAATTTGTTTTCTAGAACTGGGTATCATATTTAATACAAAATTGTAGAAGTCTGTACATAGCCTACATGTAGGGCCTATAGTGAGCACTAAGAAAAATTGGGATTATTTTTTCCCTCCCCCCCCCCCCCCCTTGAGTTAAAAAAAAAGGATTCAGGGGGGAAAATGGCATCTAACACACCCCCCCCCCCCCCCATTTCGAGTAAGAAAATTAGGAGGAAAAAAAGAAAAAAATTGGGGGGGGGGGGAATTGATTTAAATCAGGTAACTATCAGGCCTGTGTGTATTAGAACAAAAAATTGTCAGCAACAAGTTGTCTCAAATTAAAAGCTTTTTTTTTAATTAAACAGTATTTTTATTGTTCATGTACTAGCTTACATGAACATATTTATTCCCCTTCTATTGTACCAACTACATGTACCAAGGAAGCTCTTTGAGCCAATGTACTACATGTTAGTACATACCGGTACACTCATACAGGGTATGTACTATGTAGTTTTACATGAACACTGCAAGCAAATCAAGCTACATGTATGTATGACTGTTTACATTTGTTGTGTCATTTGTTTTTAGAATTCAGAGCATGGATTAACATTATTATTGCTTGTAAAAAATATTTCAAAAACACACAACAAAGTTCAATGTCCAATGGTTACATGTGTACACATGTGTGTATAAACTGTATAACATTCAAAATAGCTTGGCTTCACATGAACTTTAGGACTGGGACCTGTATTGAAAGTATTTGAACGTTTAGTTTCAAGTGCAATGGGGCCCATAGTATTAGTAACTTTCTAAAAATGTTTGGGCCTCCATACTCCATAGTGACATTTAGAGGCTTGTGTTGATGAACCAAGACACATAAATAAATGAATAACTTTCATGCAGTCTGTAGAGTGTAGACTTGACCAACAATCTATTACACTGAATGTTCAACATGTTCAAAACGTTTATTTGTGGATGCAGTAATCTACAATGTATTTCAAATAATGGGAAATTAATACTGAAAAGAAAAATAAACTTGAGGATGATTTTCAAGTTTTGTTTGCATATATCTGAACTTCAATGTTCGTACTTTAAAACCAGAAACATTTACATGAACTCTTCCCAACTTTTGGTGGGGGAGATGAGATTTGCATTAGTCTCATCACTATAAAGAAGTCCGTAAATCACATCGCAAATATTAAGTTTTTCTGCCTAGTTGCCTAGTTCAAAAGCATCTTTCATGAAGTTAAACCATTTTTTAAAAATTCAAGTTTAGCGTCCCGTTCGCTTCCTTTTTGGGGATCGCCTGCGTTTTTTTCTCAAAATTTGTCCTTTTTTTAAAAATGAAAACAAAAACAAAAACATACAGGTACTGCTAAAATGATCTTTTCCTGAAGTTAAATTTTTGAAAAATAAAAATAAATTGCTGGCAGAGTGGCAGCCATCTTGAAAAATAGCCTGACTTGTCAGGAACAATATTCCGAGCGGCCATTTCGAAAAAAGAAAAAAAGGACCTCCTCCTTAATATTTTTCAAAAAGGCAGGACACTAAACATGTTTGTGTTTTTATTTGGCCTTAAATTCAATGTACATGTACTATTGCTATGCCCTCTCCATTAACACTACCATTTCACATGTTACAGTAAAGATAATATCAAATACCGGTAGGCCCATTTACAAAGCCTAAACACCATTTTAATTATTATTATTTATTTTTTTTAAATGGCAGTAAAAAAAAAAAAAAACCTTGCTCCTTCTGGAGTTGAGTGAGTACATGTAGTACACATGCCAGACTGATCAGTTGTCACTGCTCTGCATGCGATCACAAAGACACAAGGAGAGTCAAAAAACCTAAAAACAGAACAGTGAACTAACAATTTGAGAGCAGACATTATTTACACTGCCACATCTGTGAAATTTGGTCCACAGTTTCAAGAGACCAAACTACCAAGGAGGATTTTTAGATTTTTCACCGTTGCCCGAGTTGCTTAGCAAATTCCAACGAAACACCAAAAATGTGAGAAAAATCAATGGTTTAGGCTTGCTGTGTTACACAGGTGTGTTTTTGCATAATAGTCGGATGAAGATAAATGCATCATAGTACTGTACAGGTCAGGGAAAAAGTTACCAGTAATATTTGTTTTTCGGGGGCTAGTGTTCAAGCCTGCATAAAAATAACTCTAAAATTTGTTTTGCATTGAACTCTATGCAAATTTACGGGGCTTTTTCTTATTTTCAGAGGCAAATTCGCCCCGAGCCCCTGTGTATTTTTTTCACTGGTACAGGTACAGATGTAATTCTCGCTACCCTAAATAGGTACGAAAATCTCGAAATTCGCGAGACGAGGTAATTTTCACTCTCTCGGGTCGTCACTACAACTTCCGGTATAGAGTCCCATCCCAAGTCACGGCCTTCATCCACCCCCATTTTTCAAGGTTCTTACGCTTGGAATCATGAGCCCAGCACTGTGCAGCCTCACAAAAGAAAACCATCGTCACTGATGTCAAAAGACGCAAAAAACAACGAATGAAATGTTCAAATAAACGTTGAAATATTTGCGAAAAAAAAACAAGACCGAGCAGACGACATATTCGGTGCATACACGTTGTGTGGCGACGGCGTTTTACGTTTGCGCTATCGCGCCGCCTGCACAGGAAGCTGTAATGTTGAAAAGCTATCCCATAATGCAATGCGCGTTTTCAGGATTTTCCCCGGATCTCGGCAGAATCGCTATTTGGGGTAGCGAGAATTGAATGCCCACTCTTCTCTCAGTGCAGGGTAATTTTTTCATAAACTACATACCGGTACTGTATATTTCATTCTTTTCAACAGGATTTCCTTTCACAAAATGTTAACATTTCACTCACTATTCTTGGTACAATCATGTACTGTATGATGCATTTATCTTCATCTGACTACATGTACACGTATGCACTGCAGCAGACACATTCATACAAAGTTGAAAAACTGTCTACTTGTACAGTCTGAAAGTGTGGATTTTCTTAACTGTTCACATTTTCTCAAAGATCCACTAATTTACATGTAGCATTACGCATTTACTATTTTACTTCCTAAATTCACTGTCCTATTTTTAAACCATTACTTGTTATTATGATCGATTATATGATGATCACACAATTTCAGATAATTAACATGATAAATGTTGCTCTTTGCAGGGGCATTGTTGCTAGACAAGTAAGACAACATCAAGTGGAAGGGGAACATAAATTATAAAGGTATCACACCCCCGGATCCGGGCTAACTCGGACCCGGGGACAACTCGGCCCAGATGCAAAAACGGTCATTTTTTGCCATTTTACCCTACATGCCCCCCCCCCCCCAAAAAAAACATGAAAAACTACTGATATTTACAAAAACTGCCATAAGTAAACTAAATTAAAATATTAAAAATAATGCTTCCTCTGAATCTTCTGATTAACCTACATGATTACCATAGTTCTACCCAATTTGTTTCAGCACATATCTTGAACTACCGTAATTAAAACAGACATTTTTGCAAACAGATCAAACTGAATGGAAACTCGGGGAGCTTTATTGATCACAGCTGATAACATGAATGAGAAACTGATTTCATGTAATTTCCTATTCCTATTTTAACATGATAAAAGTAATCTATAGAAGTCTAGATCTACAGTTAACATGATCAAAATTTAGAATCACATCAAAATCAGTTCCAACATGCAAAATAAGCAAAAAATGCTTCAAATGTATTCAGACTTTGAGTAGCGTTCGATTGGTTATTTCTAAACACTTATCATCATGATCATGTTAATAAATAATATAATCTGTTTTGATTTCAACAATAGGGCCATGAAATTGATTCTCTCTCGAGACAGATAATAATCACATTAAAACGGTGGAATGCCTGAAATTCATAATTCTGTTTTGGTGACTAAATCACTAAAATCAATACTAGAGATCCTACTCCTAGACCTTCATTTTAATATAAAAAGAGGCAACACACTGGCTTGATTGCAGCCATTCGTTCATGGACAAATGATTTTACCCATCCCCATAGTCATAAACCACGCAAACTGCATGCTACGTGTAGTGAATGAGATTGCTTTATGACAGAGCGAGGCATGACGCGCTCGCTCGCATCCATCTGTTATGCACTGTCATTGTGTATCGCACGTGGTCTAAAACATGCACGTTTCGTTTGTGAGCCAGCAGTTATGCCGTAGACTCTACAAAAACCCTCGATTTTGGCCGTACACTTTCAGTTAAAACAGTAAAAAGGATCACTAGGGATTCTTCATTCTCGATTTCATCGTAGGAGACTTTGATTAAATCCCATGGCTAAGCTAAAACACATCATTATTCACAATCATGTCGAACGCTTCAAAAAATATTTTCCAAATACAAGCGATCCTTTGTCAGAAAAGCTTCACACAAAAACACGCTGAGCTCGCTTCGTCATGTGACACACGATGGGCATGCTTGCTTGACGCCAAGCCCGTGGCATGCATGCACGAAAATCGGCGAACTTACTTGTCATCTTCTTGCTCTTTTGACGCATAAATTCGCTCCCCTGCCTTTCGACCTCCCCTTGAATCTTCTGAGTGATCCATAGATTGTCCTTGTGATTCTGATTGTTGTGAATAATCTGTACCGTTTGTGGAATAGTTAGATGTGTCCATGTTATCGGCGTTACTTCCTCCGGGATGTTCGTCAAGGAGTTGCAGGGAAGAGAGAACATGCCACACCAAAAATTTGCATTTTCGACATACTAATTAGAGCAGCTGCCGTATGCCGTTGTCTGATTGGTCAAAGTCTAGCTATGACGTCATATTGGCGGTAGATGCCATTTTAGATTTGTCATCTTTTGTGTCTGGTTTTCAGTGGTATGTTGTCATGTTTTATAGGAATTCGTGCGTTATGTTCGCGGGTTTTCCCCAGATGCTTCTAGAATGTAGGCTGTTGATTTCTCTTTGGTTAGTTTTAAATGTAGGTTCATATTTGAGTGAAAGGTCGTGATTAACGCCAAGACTTTCCGCGCACCGTACCGCCGGTCATTTTTTTTTAAATTAAACGTTTCACTTTCAGACTGAATCAGAATCCCGAATTCAGACCGCGATCATCAGGTTGATCATAAACTTGTCGATTGAATATTGACTAGAATCTATCCAACTGTATCATGAGTGAAATCTAACTAGATTCTAGATCTAGACTTAAGATTTAATGTGAAACACATTCAAGTCTAGATCTAGATAGAGTCTAGGCCTACGCCTGGTGTATTTTAGACGAATTCATTGTGGAAGAACGTGAGTCTGAGTAAATTTAAATTTAAATGCCTACCGACTATCCTGATCTTGCGTGCTGTCGTCATCCGATTGTCGATTCATCTTGCTTTTAGTTTTAGTTTACGACTGAGCCACGGGCTACTGAGAATGTCGAGAACGAAAACCGCCGACTTACAGTTCAGCTGCCCCCGAATCCGAGAAAATAGAATTCAAAACTCAGAACGGATTCCACGCTAAAGTAAATTGTAATGGCAAGATTGACCTTCGTTCGATCGTCGTCCGTGGCGTTTTGAAAATACGCGGGATAAAAGTTCAACGCGCGGCGCGGGCGGGCGCGCACGCCAATATCCGACTATCAATCGTATACGTAAATGACGTTTATCGATGCCGCACGCGCGCGATACGCGCACATTCCCAGACAACTGAACCCTAGACGTGACCTAAATAAAAGTTGTAAATAACAGACATAGATCTGCGCGTAATTAAAGAAGTAGGCCTAGGTCGAGAATAACTAAAGAAGTAGGTCTAGGTCGAGAATTGAGAGAAAATTATCTTCATGCAGCGCGCGCAGACGCGGTTCTAGAATCGAACAGTCAGAACATGTGGGAGGGGGGAGGAGTTCTGAAATTAATTTGAGAGTGAGTGGAGCGACGAAGGCGGGGAGCGTGTGGGAGGGGTCTCCCTCTCAAACACAAAAGCACACACACACACAAACGGGGAGCATCCCAAGGTAATCCTGCAAACTGTGCGATTTTATAATAACAGTTTTTAATCTTGATTTCTTTCTTGTTTCTGATTGCCTGCGTGGACTCACTATGAATGACAAAAATTAAGTGGGACTACTTGCTCATCCGCTTTGACAACGCCTTTGCATGAGACTTGGGCCCGGTCTTGGGTCAAGAAACGGCTCTCGGGGGGGGGGGGGGGCAGGGGGGGCACAGTGCCCCTCTCCCACTTTTTCAGATAGATCTACCCCAAATTGCCCCTTTTTACATACGAAAATTACCCCTATTTGTTTACATGTGCCTCTGACCCTTCGACCATTTTTCAATAATTGTCAATTTTTCCATTCTCATAAGTGCCTCTATTAATCCCTAGTCCTAAGTGCACCGTTTCAGGTACGAGAAGTACCCCTTTTCACTTATGATTAGTGCCCCCTTCACCTCTGATAATTGCCCTTGTCCAATCTGAGAGGTTTCCCCTTTCCCTTTGTAAGAAGTGCCCCTTCCCCTTTTAATAACTACCCCTTTTTAACTCAGATAAGCGCACCTTTAATTTTAACATGTGCCCCTTTTCCTTTCTAATAAGTGCCCCTTTTCCTTATGATAAGTGCCCACATTAAAAAAAATAAGAGCGCCTTCCCTTTCTCATAAATGCCCCTTTTCACCTATGAAAAGTGTACCTTTTCATTCTTATAAGTGCCCCTTTTCATCTATGGTAAATGATTCTTTTCAAGTACGAGAAGTAACTCCTTTTCACTTCAGATAAGTGCCCCCTAAACCTCCGATAATTGCTCTTTTCATCTCTGATGAGTGCCCCTTTTGACCTCTAATAAATGCCCGTTTTTCTTAAGTGCCCCTTCTCCTCATGATTACCACTTTTCATCTCTGATAAATGCCCTTACTAAAGTCTGATCGGTGCCCCTTTTCTTTCAAAAAATGCAAATTTTCCTTTATTATAAGTGCCAGTTTTTTTATTCTCATAAGTGACCCTTTTCATATCTGGTCAGTGGCCCTTTTCAGGTGCGATAAGTGTCCCTTTTCACCTCTGTTAATTTCCCTTTTAACAATGATACGTGCCCCTTTTCCTTTCTATTAAGGGACCTATCCCTTTTCACCTCTTATAAATGCCCCAATAAAAATTTGATGTATGCCCCATTTCCGTCAACAAATGCCCATTTGCCATTCATAACTGCCCTTTTTCATCCCCGGTGAGTGCCCCTTTCCAGGTGTAAGAAGTGCCTCATTTTCGCCTCTGATAATTATTCTTTGTACTTTGACACGTGATTCTTTTCTTTTCTAATAAGTGTCTTAATTTATCCCTTTCGATAAGTGTCCCCTTTTCCTCTCATCATTAAACGTGTCCCTAATTTAACCCAGAAGCTCGCTCGCTACGCTCGCTCCCATTTATAAATGATATAATTATGTTACTTAACAAAGGTCAGTTCAGTCTTCCTTTAGAGAATGTGCTTATATATGTTCCCATCAGGATTGTTTCTTTCTTCCTCTTTAAAAAATGTAATTTTTCGCACTGCGACCTCACAAATCATTTTCCTTGCTCGCTTCGCTTGCTCGCAAATGAATATTCAGACATCTCACCCAACTGCAAAGTACGATGATTAAGCAATATATCGATGATCTATAAAGAGAAACAAATATTGAAAGCATCCCTGATAATGTAATCACAATGTAGGGGTATACTGTATAGGCCTACCAATGTCTACAAAATTGTATATTTTCGCTTTGAGATTTCCCATTGCAGGTGCCTCCTTTTCCCAGAATGCGCCCCTTTTAGTTGGTGCCCCCCCCCCCCACTTTGGAAGTCGCTCGGTCGCCTATGTTTGTGTCACCTCACAACTTAACTTAATCTCATTTGCCCCTTTTCTCTGTCTTCTACCTTTGGTCTGTTATTACCTTAGTCATGTCGGTCAGGAATTTGTGTTAGTATATACTTTGTGCATACAGCATCTTGTTCTTTTCAAAGTTGATCCGTTTTTCAAACCACATATGCATGTATTATTGCCAATGTAAATTGTACATAACTCAGCCATTTGGCTGCGAAGTGCAATCATAATAAAACCTTTTCAATCAATTGAAGGGTATAGGTAAGCATCAATTTGCACTGATCATCGTAAATATTTGTCTTGTATAATATTGTCTAACAATTAAGTCTTAGATTTATAAAATATTTTATGTATAATTCTTTAAATAACCCACTGAAATCACCTGTCCGGACATTTAACCTGTCTGGACCCCACCCCTATAGTCGCCGGAAGTGGGGGGGGGGGGGGCAGGGGGCGCTCGCCCCAAAACAAAAAAGTGTGGGGGGACATGCATTTTCACCCCCCCCCCCCCCCCCCCCCCCCCCACGCCAATATACGCTCTATACCTGATCGTTAATGCTCCACTTTGAAAAACGTTCCACGGGGCCTGCATGTAACATGTAAGAGTGGTGGTGATACAGATTTTTCTTCTGGACGCCAAACGTTTTTGCTCCTTTCGCCACTGCCACTAGCCTCTTGTCGATGCCCTCGCGCTGTTGGAGTCTCTAAATTCTGACGAGCGAAGCGAGTCAGAGAAACCGAAGCGCCTCGGTTTCTCTGACTCGCTTCGCTCGTCAGAATTTAGAGACTCCAACAGCGCGAGGGCATCGACAAGAGGCTACACTGCCACTGGCATGTGAGCCCCCTGGAATGTTTGCACCCTCCCCAATCCATTACTGCATCCCGCGCGCCTGCCCCCCCCCCCCCCCCCCATGGCACTCCGAGGTCGGAGGGACCCCATTCGTGTTTCCCAAATCTTCAGTTAAGGGGTACTTTTCGCATGACAAAGTCTGGCCCGATTTTTTTTTTTTCTCTTTGGACTCCTGAGAAATTTAAAAAGAGTTATAACAATTCTCGGAATATCTTAGAAAGGGGGAACATTGATCAGTATTCCGGATTGAGGGGAGGGGTCTCCAAGGCAAGAAAAGCCCGCGAAGGGGGGGGGGGGGGGGGCTCAGAAATGTTGGCAGTCCAAAGGAAGGAAACAATACGCGTACCCTAAATAACAATGAGGAGGGGGGGGGGGGGGGTTCCGGGTGTACACAAGACGGCTGGTATACACTGTTCTATAATACAGCTGTACAAAGAGATCTAACTAACTTTGGCCAAATGCCGAAGTACTAGATCTGTCGTAACCATTTATTTATCTGTGATACAATAATTACTTTTAATTAGAGGGGGGGGGGGGGGTCAAGGGAAAGACACAGAGAGGGGATGGAGAGAGGAGAAAAGAAAGAATGGGAGTAGCTAGGTTATGACGGGTAAAGGGAGGCAATTAAAGCCTCGGTCACAAATACCGCTACGGGCTGCTACGAACGCCGTACGAACTATTTTCAGACAATGGAAATTCGGGAAGACAAGTGGAAAAACAGGGAGATTCGTACGAAATAATCGTTCGTACGAACCTTTGTGACCCGTAGCGTAGTCCACGGTCGAATGGTGAAGATCAGTGAGGGCGAATTCTGATGAGAAGTTAAAGCTTATCTGCCATAGTTTATTGGAGGGATTAGACTGCCCTGCAAGGTCACTGGACAGGTGGTTATCTCATCAACTCAGCTCTCAGTTAACATAAGAAAAAGAGGATCATGGGGGACCAATGGTCACCGATTAGGCATTGTTTGTTATAAAGAGGGCGCAAGTAGCTACAAGTAGTGCAGTGGGCCTTTAAATTCCCAATTACTCATCTATTTCCGTTTTAATTTCTGTAAAAGGAATCATCATGGTGTCTTGATAATCATTATGAGCGCTGATCATTATCTAATTGCCAATATGGAGTAAGAGAGGGGAAATAGCGAGAGAGAGAGAGAGAGAGAGAGAGAGAGAGAAGCGGGAGAGAGAAAGGACATAATATGAGTAAGAGATAGGGGAAGAAAAAAAAGAAGAGATGGGGAGGCTATAAGAGGGATAGGAGATAATTGTAGGAAAAGGGGCGTACGCACAATGTTGATGGATTAATGAAATAGCGGCGAATTCTGGGAATTGAAATTCTCAATTGCTATCTATTTCCGCTGGTAATTTCATTTAAAACATGCATGAGGAATAACCCATGCATAAGGAATAACCCACGATAGTCTAAATTAGCTTATTTATAATGAAGTCATAACAAAAAAATAAATAAGTGAATGAATAGATAAACAATAAACAAAGTAATGACAAATAAATAAGAAATAAGAAAATAAATAAATAAATATTTGAATATCTGTTCTACTAAATCAAGGAATTTATACTATATTATAGTTAGTTTTACAAATCATACTTTTTTTTAAATCGCCTGTGCTTGGAAAGGGAAAGACGAACTACATGATTGTATTGAGTGACCGTGAGCAAACATTCGTAATATTTTATCGAATCGCTTTAAAAAAAATGCATAGGCCTATCAGCCTGATGCAAGTACCTTTGAGGGCTAAATGACATGGCGTGGTCAAACAAGAATATATTATTTGAAAAAGAACTTTTTTGTGATGATCTTTCCGCGACACTTGAATTCTTAGATTATGACATGATAAGCTTACAAAAGATGACACAATGGACTATTCCACAACTATACACGGTGCACAAAGCGGATCATTAGCGATTCATTAAAACAATGATATGCTTGGGCATTAATTATTCTGGATCACTGATTACATATTTTAGATTTTAGTTTCGACCCGAAGTAAACACATGTGCAATATAGTGATATGCTAATTTGAAGTGCATGCGTGGGCCAAACTCTTCATACAATCCATAACAAAAAACAATTAAAAAAAAAACGATTTGCAATCTTTTTTCTAGATCTAGCTTTGTCCATATATTTGTTTCATCGATAACTGCTCATAGAATAACTCTTGCAGGTTAGATGGTGCCATGTTCGTCCAAATACAACTCTCATTATATTAATATTATCATTATTACAGTTGGGGCACGTGCTCTAGCCCCCCCCCCCCTCCCCTCCCTTTTTATTTTAAAACTCGTCAGTTTAGTCAAAATAAAATCGCGCCCCCAACTGTCAAGATACCATGTGTTCTTGTCCTAACCCCCGATTTATATTTTCGATTTTGTTTTCTTTCTTCAAAATAGTTTTTCATTTTTCTCTTTGTCAAAAGTTTTCAGAAACTGTACCCCCCCCCCAACACACACATTTTTTTGTTTTGTTTCGTCTTTCACATTGTCAGATAATTCCCCAAATTTAACCCTCTTCCATTACGTTCTTTTCCCCCTTCCCCTCATGTTATGCTCCTTTAACTTGTGTTAAACTTTTTCTCCTAATTGGATAATCTCCGGAACTGTGCCCCCGTAGCCCCCCCCCCCCGCACTCACACACATGGTCCAGAAACCCTTGTAGCAATCAGTAGAAATCAGTTGTCCCTTAACCACTGTCATTGCTTCACACTGACAGTTAATCAATGCTCCTTCACCTTCACATTTAAACTCTATAGTTACGACAATGTTTTAGTAAATAATTGTAACCAACTCCAGAAACATAATGTTCTAACGAACTTTATTGACGCAAATGTGATCTAACAGAAACAAAAGGAAAACAAGTCTGAGTCTGAGTATCGATCTCCGCTCTCTCAAATAATTCAAGAACTGTACACCCGTTTATAAAAATAAGACTATTACTTTTTCAAAATTAAAAACCGTACTATTCCAACATACTTTGAAATAACACTATTTAACAAACCAAACACCAACTTTGAAATATAGCAGAAACAAATTTGCAACTAAAGAATATAATTGAACAATAATTAATCTTAGACTTTTAACGATTATTATGCAATGGTTCAATAAAGCTACAACGTTTTCTTACACGAATATACGCTAAATATATTTTATGTTTTAATCACTATGTGATTAACAAAGCCAAGGGATATACAAACAAATATATCTGTTATTTAAAGCTTATATTATAGAGTTATATAGTAATATGAGATATGTATATGGTATATATGAGCCAACTGCATGGAATAATTACAATACATTTTAAAACTCGATCCTAATGTAAATTGTGTTTACATATATGTTACTCCTCTTCTTTACACATTATCAAGCGTAGTGCCGATGCTCATATGGCAACCTGAAAAGAAACTAGACAATGCGACAACGCATAGATCAGGCATGCTTGACTGACTTTATGACGATTTCACATTCCTATGTGCTTGCAGTACAATGGGCAATGACTATGAGGCTTAAGCCAGCATACTGGAGCCGACATCCCCCCCCCCCCTCTTCACTCCCCTTAATTGTACAGTGTATTACAAAATTGTACTGCCCATTCCTATTCTGCCTCCCCTTTATAAAGAGTTCCGCCCCCCCCCCCCCAACATAATGAATATATGATACGCCTCCGTGATAGAAAACAGGCGGCATGAATGTTCTAAGCGGAAGTATTGTGTTGTTCATGCTAATCTTTCACTAGAAAACAATACAGTCTCTATTGGAAATAAATGGATATTCGACACAGAGGATGCACCACACATCCAACTGGAGTTAACATGATTTAACCGACAAACTAGAGGGCGAATCTCGACACAAGGCCCCGGCACAAGGCTCTTCAGAATGTTTCCTCTGAATATTAGCACTATATGAATGGGCAAAAACTCAAAATAGTGTATGCCAAAAAAAAAATCTCTGAGATGTTCCGTTCCTGACATCGTTTGGATGTCTGGATAAATGGGATTTGATGTATTACATTTCAAGTTGTAAATTCTGGGGTAAATGGAAGTAGCTAGCCTAACAATGTTGAAGAATTCTACATATTTTAAGGGCGATTCCATTATGCCTGGTGCGACATAGATATTTTGTTTACCTTTTATTTTATCAAAAAATGAAAATATCTCTGTTCACCATTTCATGTTTAAAGGTAATGGCACAAAGAGCAATAAAGAAATTATTACCCTATTTTCCCCCATTTTTTCCCATTTTGGGGGGATGAAGTAAAAGAATGAAATGCCGACACATGCATTGCACAGAATTGCCCATAAATTCCATGACATGAAAAAGTATAGCAAAACCACAAAACCACAAAACATGAACAAGAATGGCATCCCCATTTACATAATTGCCCTAAAATCAACAATACATTTCGATATACAATTATTGACAAAATTACATCACCATCATACAACAGCTTCTAGCTGAGTGACACTGCTCACATAGTATTATACAGAATGGCCCTTAAATCAATAACAAATTTATATAATGTGTAACAATTAACATCATGGTACATGACTGTACAAGTACTTCCTACCACCACAATTAACACTAAACAGAAACAAGAACAAAAAGACAGAACTTCTTAGACACTACTTGCAGAATTAAAGAATATTTTCTGAGTATATTAATAATTAACAAACATGAGTAAATTAAGTGTTTCTTTTTACATCAAATACATTTGATAGAAATTAACACAAAATTATAGCATCTAATATCATGATAGAAATATCATGTTGCATTGTTTTGCTTACAAAATGCTTACAACTAAAATGTAACTATACATGTATTTACACTAAATGAATTTTTTATACAAAAACTACATGAATTTTCATGTAAAACAGAGCAAAGCAGGCAAATAAAGTTATTTTTTCTCCCCAAAGTGTGAAGAATGTACCAGTTTTATTGATAACACTGATCAACATTTAGATTTATCCCCCTCCCACCTCAAACAGGAGGTAACAATTTTTTATTTAACACGGCAACTAACCTCAACCCTTCCAAATATTCATTATTCATAACACGCAAAATCCCACCTTTTAAGAATCACCAACTTGAAAAACCTTTAAACATTACATTTCATTTATACAAAATCACTTCATGAAACAGAAAACATAAACTCAGACCCGCCAATATAACTTTGGTGGAAAGGAGAATGCAACAAACCGCAGTGACTAAATGTTGAATGTTAATGCTACAACTTCATCTAATAACATACAATGTTTATAACACAATGACTGGCATGACAGCTCCTTTATACATTAATCACAAATGTTTTATACTACAAACTGATATCATCAGTCATTATATAAACGATACAAAATACCGGTACTATGTAGCACCTGTGATTATAATGATGTAGACAAAACAAGGCAGGGCTGCAACAGGTTTGTTGATTACACTTCAAATTTTCATTTTCGACAAACATGTGCAGAAAGTTGGAGTTGGAACACCGTGACAAGTGACAAAGCAAGAAAATATATATACTGATCCATAATAAAGTTCATTAAAGTGAACAGAATACCATGTAATTATCACTTCATAGAATTACAATGTGACTATAGTCATCCAAATATTAAGATTTGACAACTTAATTGGATTTGATGGCAAGTAAATCTGCAATTCTGTACATACCGTATATTTTTGAAAGAACAATATGCAATTTTATGAGAAAATTTTGAATGAAAATCACACACATTTTTGACAGAACAAAAGTTTTCCATTTTTCTTACAGAACTGTTTGTATATGATCAAATCGTACAATTGTCAAAATATACAGTATTTCAGAAATTTTCAGAATTTCATGACCTTTAATAGTCTCAACATTAATGAAAATAAAGTTATTGAGGTATGTATGGATGATTTTTTTTAATTCAGTTTTTTTAAACAGAGCAATTATGAATTGAATTGATTGAAACTTACAGGGAGAAGATATATACATGAGTTGATAATTAGTATACTACACATTCATCATTGCACATAATCCCATACTTTTGCATAGTCTACAGTATGTTAAAATAAGGCACTCATATTGGAGGGTTTTAAATATTAGAAGCTGTCGTTATACAAATAAACAGCACTAAATGCACCCTTTGAAAACAGATAATTGCTTTTGTCTACTTTATTTTTATCATTTTGAACTGCCATTTAGGAATCCACCACTGTATACTCTTCTTTTTTCTATCATAGAAGCCCCCATAATTTCGAGCTATAAATTTGATGAAATTAAATGTCATTTCAATATACTAGGAAATCGAAGATGTATTTTTTAATTGCACAATTAGGCAAACAAAAGTACTGTAAATTATTTTGATGGTTGAAAAAGGTTATTGGACTGGAAATATGTTTTAATATGGTACAAAACATAATTTGTGCTATAATTTATTATTATATAGCACAATTATTTGATAAAACAAACTGATATATCAATTTCACCAGAGAACTGGTCAATACATAAATGTTCCTCAAGAGTATATTTTAAGGTGTCTTAGGTTCCTAAATGACAGACAAAATTATGTCACTGGTGTTCCAACTCAACTTTCTTGATCACACGGGTCAAATCAAACTTCAGACACAGTTTTTGTCTCTTTCGTCCTTGAGTCTGTTCAGCCAATGGAAATGAGAGAGGAGTGGCATCTTGGAGAAGGGATAATTGAGAGGAAGGAGGGGGGGGGGGGGGGGAGGGGGTAGAGAAAGCCAAGGTCTTTGTAAAGAGGAGCATTGTGTTCTCAGAAACTAAACCAAGGACAGGGCCCTGTGTCATAAAACTTGATATCAATAACAAGTGACGATGACTGTTGCAAGCTGCTGTCAGTAAATTTGTTACAGAACTGTGACAAATTTTGTTGTGAAACAGGGCCCAGGTGTATCACTGGTAATTGGACATTTACTCCAGCAACGATTGTTTCATCGAATTATTTTTGACAAAATTATAGAGTTTCAGTATAGGATTGTGATTGGGTTTTAGACAGGAATGGTTCTAGAATAATGAGGGGGGAGCTTTGAGGTGTTTGCATTTGTATTCTCTTTAAGCCTTGCAAAAAAGATGGGGGAGGGGAGGGGGCTTGAAGGAATCTGAGGGCACTTAACGCAGGGCGGGGGGGGGGGGGGGGCCTCTAGAACCAGTTTAGGTTAAGTTTAGGGTTTGAGATCGGGTTAGGATTAGATATACCTAGTGTTAAATCAGTTCTCAAAATAATAATGATCATAGCTTTGGAAAGGGTAGAAGGTTCTAAGATGCCACTAAGAGATTAAGTGAGGTAGGTTTAAGATATTTTCCGAGGTGAACAAGACTTCGATTCAAACTTTCCTTTACAGCCACTGCAATTGCGATAAACATTTGAAAACAATAACATTTCACTGACTAAATACTGAACAAAAACAAAATCTGCCTCTATCAATTCATCCACCAAGACCCAGAAAGGTGTTCAGTCTGTAAACAAATATTCTGATTTTATATAGCACTTAATCCATCTACATTCTACAATGTATGTAAGTGTTATACACATACCGGTATATGTATATTATTATCATAATCCTCAGATTCAGGCTTGCAAGCACACCATATATGCTCTTTCTCCACTCCCTGGGGAGCATTCGAGCCAGGTGCCATATTACAGGATAGATGCTCACAATGCTGAGCAAGCTAAACTGACTTTCACATTCTACTGGGTAACCAATGAATAACTGGATGGAGAGAAGCAATGTAGATGATATGCCTTGCTTAAGGACATATGTGCCATGTCAGGAATTGAACCCTTGACCTTTGCATCTCAAGTCCAATGTCTAAACCACTCGACTATGAGACATGTATAACAGTAAAGGACTAACACCCTTATCCCTCTATTAGTAGATGAATTGATAGAGGCTTTTAACCATGTTTTCATTACAAATCAACATTCGATACTGTTACTTGACGAGTGATAAAAAGGGGTTTTCTGTATAACTGGAAATTTATTTTTACAAGCTTCGAACGCTTCCTTCCTTTTTTCGGGGTGTAATTATCAATAATTTATGATTTGGCATACCTCCCCTACCCCCCCCCCCCCCCCCAACACACAAACGCACACAAATTTGCCATCCGCTATCTCATTACCCAATAAATATGCCACACAAGGGCAACATTTAGTTCACGACCCATTACCTACTTATGTGAAATCAATGATTTTGAATATCTCCCTATCCCCATACCGACCCCATATACATACAATCAATGTATTCAATGTCTATTCCACATATGGGAAATTATCTATCACAACGGTTACAGCAATCAATATCCTTTGAGATAAAATTTAGATCAAGATTAACACTCCTTGGCACACATGCTCATCTCATGACATTATGAGGGCTCAGCTAAAGTCTTCAACCGCTGCACCTGAGCATAGCTATATTTCATGTTTCATAAAATATTTCATAAAATAATACAGTTCTTAGTTTACAAAGTGTTTAGTGCTGAACAGATTGGATTATACATGTACCAGCCTGAAGACAGATCCCTGCCTATTCTCTCCCTCACCATTGCGCTGACAGGAGACATGAGGCTAACTCAAGATCACATGTAGCTTCCAGCACACTCCAAGGTCCCCATTTCTCTCCTTGGTATGGAGCGGCAAATATAGACTTCTGCCTCGCTAGATGACATTAACCCTTCTGCTGGGATGTGTAGCTTGACCAGATCCAGATCAACATATCTACTATTCCACGTCACATTGACTGAAGACTACATCATTCAGCACACTCCAAGCTAGGTCCCCATTTCTCTCCTTGGTATGGAGCGGCAAATGGAGACTTCTGCCTCGCTAGATGACATTAACCCTTCTGCTGGGATGTGTAGCTTGACCAGATCCAGATCAACATATCTAATATTCCACGTCACATTGACTAAAGACTACATCATTCAGCACACTCCCAGCTAGGTCCCCATTTCTCTCCTGGGTATGGAGCGGCAAATGGAGACTTCTGCCTCGCTAGATGACATTAACCCTTCTGCTGGGATGTGTAGCTTGACCAGATCCAGATCAACATATCTAATATTCCACGTCACATTGACTAAAGACTACATCATTCAGCACACTCCCAGCTAGGTCCCCATTTCTCTCCTGGGTATGGAGCGGCAAATGGAGACTTCTGCCTCGCTAGATGATATTAACCCTTCTGCTGGAATGTGTACCCTGACGACATCATAAGTCCAGTAGTATACATACCTATTCTACCTCATGACTGACCACCAATTCAGCCAGGATAAAATTTAAGAAATATCTCCATTTTCCAGTTCAGCAATATATCATGGCACATACATATAAAACCATGGCTCGATCCCTAGGGCACTTTTCACATGTACATTTATTTCACTAATGACATAATTAAAATCTACTGAACGGCATTAAGTGTTCTACTTTGTTAGGCCTAGATCTCAGATACAGGTATAAGAGTGCTATGTGTAACAAAGGAATGCTACTCAATATGAATCACGCACAAGATTCTTTGTTTCATTGTAAAATTTAGTTCCAAAGTTTTTTGTGTGTAAAGAACATGGACAGGTACTAGTATTTAAATTTGATGTTTCAGGTAGCTCTTTTTTAGTCCAAATTTTGGTAAAACCACCAACCTTCGTGGACTGTATATAGCACAGACAAGATCCATTCTTTTATAACCATGACGATGATGAACGAGCAGGTATTTTTTTTGAGCGCTTAGCTTTAAATTGAATTGTTCTTAAACAAATATTGTAGTAGTATATGTGTATACATCTTAGTATTCCTACAGAAAAGTGTCTACCAGTACCTCTATCAACTTGAAAATCAAGTAAAGTAAGAAGCCTTATAGTTTCAAATTTTGGAAAACCTTATTGAAGATTAAAAGTAGTGTAAGCATGTACACTTATCTAATATTTCCTATATCATACCGGTAGTTTTCAAAATTCCGTCCTCAAAATTAAAAAAGTAACAAACCTTAAACTGTGTATGCAAAAGAAGAGGATGTATGTTTCAAGACTAGATACCAAATATATCATTCAAAAATACACCAAGAAAATTACATAACATCAAGTACTTATACTCTTGAAGTAATAATTAATAAATATTATGAAAATATAATTATATATCTATATGTTGATTGACATTGGATTTATATTCCATTGATGCCAGTAGGTTAATGATTGTATAGCAGGATAAAAGCATTTCTGGCAATAACCATAATGGAAATGAAGTTACAAAGTATATATGAATATGCATACGATATTATAAAGATATTTTTGTATTCAAAATAATTATTACATGGTAAGCATGGTACTCTAAATGAAAAAAATCTTCCATAAACATTTACTAGTTAATTAGCTTTAGCATGGCTGCCATTATGGCTCTTTAGCATTTCAAGGAATTAATTCCAGCCAGGTACCCACTTACATCACCTGGGTCAAGTGTGGTAAATGTAGATTAATGTCTTGTCAAATGACATTAGTGCTGCGGCGGGACTCAAAAGATGGACCACGCGATCCAGTCCGGAGACGTATCCACTCGACGACACCTTTTGTTGATTTGTTATATTTTTCTTTGCTTTGCTTGACTAACAAACAACTTTCACAATGCTATTTATATTAACTGATGCATCTTGTGTTTAAATTTTGTGATTTTTTGCACATTTTCTTTTAATTTCATTTTGAAAAGCATAATATGTTGTTTTTTTTTCAATTCGTGATTACTTCTGGGTAAAGAAGAAAGGGTCATCACTCCTAGAAAATTAAAAAAAATATGAAGAAAAAGAAAAAGTTGATTATTGTCTCAAATCTGCAAGAACTCTTTTACACTTTTTTTAAAATATTCAATGGAATGATTTATGGTATAAAGTATTCAGTACTAATTTCTGTTAAACTTTAACATAAATATCGTCTTTTAAAATCAGCGTATCATGATTTCATCTGAAATCCAAGCTCCTAACTTCTTATATGCCCTGAACTACACTAATCATGAAATAATACTTCCATTTTACAGGTAGAGTAATAAATGCCTATCACAAAGAACTAAACACACCATTACAATCTCATAACCCAATAGTCAAATATTGGCACAGGTGGGTATGTATATTTAATATTTCCAATCTAATTTGAAGTGAAATCTTTTCAATCTTGCTTTTGAAAATAAAGTATCTTCAAATTATGTAAGAAAATATATTTTTGATTCACATCTCTGTAGAATATCAACCTTCCAACCTAAGTTAAAGAGAAGACTGGGGTCTGGTAAAGGAGTCATGAACATGAATCTATCAGTCGCTTCATTGGGTACATTGTTTCTCTGAAGTAGCTTATTGCTTCCAGAAAGCTCTTTCACGGTGTAATCACACGATATGGGCCCTGTTTCATAACACTTATTATCAATAACAAGTTACAGTAACTGTTAAAAGCTACTAAAATCTGGGCATTTGATTGGCTGAGAGAAAATTTGTCATAGAAATTTAGCATTTGTGATTGATAACAAGTTTTATGAAACAGGGCCCAGAGCTCAACCTTGAGGGAGGCCGGGGTGGATCAACCTACCTATCAAGAGTGCCATGCTCGTGGGAGTCTGGGGGATAGCAGATCTGGAATTCTTCCTGGGCGTCGACATACTCATCATTCATGGCATAGTTGACTCCGTGAGGAACCAAGTCCTATATGAAAGATATATATCGGAATACAATATTACTCACATTTTATATAATACATAATACATATAGGATACATATAATGCATATAATACATGATTAGTGCTGTAACATCACGGATATCTCCAATTCCGTTTAACCGCCAGTCAAAACCGGACGGTTTTCGGTTAAACGATTTATTTATATAAAAAAAAAAAAAAAAAAAAAAAAAAAAAAACGTTTTTTTTTTTTTTTTTTTTTTTTTTAAATTTTTTAAAACTTTTTTTTTTCTTCACCGACTCTGTCGGTAGCAAGCCAGGTCCGTGTGAAAAAGCGGGAAGGAATTTCATTTGTGCTTGTGAACTTGTCATAAATAATAGTAACAATGTCGATTTTAGAGGAATGTGTAAGATCATTAATGTAAAGTAAAAACAGTAGAGGACCTAGGATAGAACCTTGTGGTAGGCCATGTGTTCAAGTTGGATGAATTATTATTATAAATTACATATTGAGATCTATTACAAAGATTACTTTCAAACCAAGATGACAGACAAATTGGAGTGTTGTTCTAGTTTCAGAGTGGTGAGTCAACACACAGATTACTGAGCTGGGAGACATTGCCAGGCATAGTGCCAGGTGTAGGGGCATAAATCGAAACTTTAAAAAAAAAAAATTAAAAAAAAATTAAAAAAAAAAATAAAAAATAAAAAAAAAAAAAAAAAAAAAAACGGGTAAACGAAACCGTCCAATTGAAAACGGAATCCGCCATGGGCGGTCGGATACCGGACGGTTAAACGTTTGACTACAGCACTATACATGATATATAATATTATAATATATATATATAATATATATAATATATATAATATATATAATATATATATATATAATATATATAACATATATAATATATAATATATATAACTAACTTGGAATTGTCCAAATATATTTGTTAGTGTACATCTAAAAAGCGATGTATTTAGCTGCCCATTAAACACATTAAAGGTAATACAAAGTTTTGGGAAATTTTGAAAATTGGGTGGATAGTGATTCTTTACAATTTTGATATATTTGGATGCCCCTGTCGATGTATTATAAGCACTAGAAAATTTAGCACCTAAAACACTTCTGCTTTCGAGAAAAATTAAATAAAAAAATTTACCGGTGCTCCCGGTAAATTTTGATAAATTTCAAATAGCGCCTACGGCCGTAAAATAGTAGCTGCGACCATCAAAATCTCAGAATATGTAGATGTGATATATAATTTCCAAACGGGAATACCTAATCGGTCGATTTTGGTCAAGAAACATTGTTTTTTAGCTTAATTAATATCTTGACCTTGAGAGGGAGCTATACAACATAAAGAGTTTAATATTTACAATTTCATAACTCTAGATTCGATTTCAACCGCGACAACGATCACTGAATATTGTAGGATCGCATATGCTTCCAATATGTTTATTTGAACCAAATGCATGACCCCATACCAAAACTTTGTATTACCTTTAATGAAACAAAAGAGCTATTTTTTCTATCCCTGCCCTAGCAAATGCCTGGTTACTTTCATTCTTGTAAAGTACCATGCTCCTAATGTTACTAAGTTCAAAGAGAAGTTGAGAAGATGAGCAGTTGATTGTAAAGTGAAAAATGAACATATAAGTTAAGTAAATCAAGGAGCTTTTGCAGAGATGGCTTCTGAAAGATCTGCTAGCTGGGTCCCTCACAGTGAAAGAACAAGCAAAGATAGTAAGCTCCAACTTTATATAAACTGCATATTTTTATTAAGTGAATTCACTTGCCATATGAATTTCAAAAAATGTATCACACCAAACATGATTGATCATGCAACAAAATGAAAATATCTTGTGATGTAATGACATGCATGAAGAATATTATTGAGGACTTTTAATCAACTAATAATGTGGCCAAACACAAAATGTGGAACTCTGTGATCTACCCTTGCTAATATGCTTTCTGTTTAACAGGAATATGGCAAGTTAGAAAGTTTTGAATTCATGTGAACAGCAACCTTTACAAAATTGTGATTTTTTTTTTTAAATATTTTTTTTATAGCATAATCATGTAAAAGTATCTTTCATAATCAGACTAAAATGTAAAATACTTTTAGTAGGTTATAGGGTAATTATTTTTCCAGCATTCATCATATATAATTATCCATTAATTTCAACAACGGGAACATACTGCTTCAGGTGACCTGAGATAGTGGTAGAGGGGAGTGCTTCTAGTACAGTATGGCTTTAAAAATTCTACGGTGGCCAAACAATTGCAATGGCGACATTCACTAAATGCTTCATTTCTTCAAAGATAAAGGCTAAGACTAGAATTGCAATTAGATTTTAAGTTAGATTAAGGGTTAGGTTTAGTTTATGATTTAGTTTCGAAATTAGAAATTTTGTAAGTGTAGAAAATTAAGTGCTGTGCCATTATTGCAAAAGCATGTGTCACCATAGAACTGATCTATTAATAACGATGCTTGTCATTTTATGTGATTCAAACAGTTTAAATAATCTATTTTTATCCTCACTTTCTCTTTCCTCTGTTTAACATAACGTCGAGGGTAGTTTTGGGCTCGGGCATCACCTAAGAGTTCATACACGTTATCCTGAGGATTCTGAGTACATGTCAAAGCAATGAAAAAGGAAATTAAAACCAATAAATGAAGAAAAACAAAATTAAAGAGAGTAAATGAATCAAAGAAACAAATAAATCATAAATTAGGACAAGCTACTATAGGCTGTGATTGTCAGGCAAAACAAAATCATATGAAATACATATTGTCACATGCATATACGATGACATGAATTAGACATACATATTTTGTACTTTTCATGTTGTATTTTTATTGATAGTTGTCTGTATTGAAAAACTTATTTGGTATATGTTTGTATAAGAAACTGATTTTGATCAAATAGTTCATCAAATAGTTTATATTTAACATGTGCATGATGGATATATACATGTATATTGTGCACATACTGCTAAGAAAATATTGCAATTGTGACTGGACAAATCTTTAAAGGGGAAATCCACCCTGATATTAAGATGGTGTTAATAGAAGCAGAAAGATGAAAGGAACAGGTCAGTCTTTCAGACTACACACTCCTGGTGCTCCAAAATTATTACCCCGGCTTTATAGCATGGCTGTCTTTGTGGCGCTCTAGCATTTCAGGGAATTAATTCCAGCCATGTAGCCATTTACCTCAACTCGGTGGAGTGTGGCAAATTTAGATAAAGATGTTCATGCATGGGTATCTAGTCGTTCGTGACTGCTGAAGTACCGTAAATCTCCGTGTATAAGGCGCACTTTTTTTACCGTCAGGAAAAATCAAAAGTCGGGGCGCCGTATACACAGGTACAGAATATTTTGATCCTCAAAATGCAACTTTTTAGTGGTTTTCAAAAATCTCTGTGTCTCAACATGAATTTCATAATGAAAATAAAGAATAGAATCTACTATATGAAGTAAAACTACGTTCCTAATTTGAAGGGAAGAGATTTTGATTTTTTTTTTTTTTTTCAGTCTCGATAAATTATACCCTTCACAAAGCACTTTGCCGGCCGAAGCTCTCCCGTGTCTTCAGCTCACTCACCTGTATCATGCAGCTCACTTACACGGGGCAGATTTGGTATCCTACCACGATATGCGGTGTAATATGGAATTGTGATTTTAACCTGCGCAGTTGCGTTGCGCGGCAGCTAGCTTCGTAAGAAACGATCTTTCACGTCCCTTCTTTTACTTTTTGGCAATATGGTACGGATTTAGATCTAAATCTACCGGCAGATTTTATTAGAAAAATAAGTTATGCAGTTTATTTTCGTCTTCATATCAACAATGCAACATAAAATTGTCGGTAAGTTGTGTGGAGTTATTCTGGAAATGTCCTGTACCATTGTATAGTCATTGTAGTCCCATATGTTCAAATAGACGTGCTGTTTTGACTGCTGGATTTTGTTGTTGTTGTGCAAAGGTCCAACTTAGTTCACAAGCACTTCAACTGTGCCTCGTAATAAAATGAAAGTATTTCCGAACTCTGAAATAAGATGGGATCTGATCTGGTTTTAACAAAAAGCAAAAAAAATAAAAATAAAAGCAAAATGAATTTCCTGATTTTTTTTCTTCCCGATTTTTTTTTTTTCTATTTTTTTTTTTTTTTTTTTTTTTTTTTTTTTTTGAGTGTCAAAAATAGGGGTGCGCCTTATACACAGGTGCGCCTTATACACGGAGATTTACGGTAGGCAACTTGGCGATCTCTCACAATCACTACATAACACTGAGCCAATGGGTATTATATATATGCTCCTGTGTGTCAGTGTCCTGTATGTCCGTGTGCTGCCCTCTATATACACACGCTTGAGGAACTTTAATGTAGGTTTATATCTTACCGATGAGCGTGGTCTCTCTCGACGTGGAACAGCAGCAGGACGCTTCTGTTCATCCGCATGGAACTGGTAAGCCAGGGCCTGGTCCTTCAAAATCTGGAGCTGATCGATAGAGAGGCAAAATTAGGAAATAAAAAGAGTAGATAGGTTAATTGAAAAGTAGAAAAGAGCTGTAAAATTGCTCATTTCACTCTCATCCTGCCTCTTGTCCCATTATTTTGATTTCCTATTATTTCATTTGATGTTTATCCGTTTCCTTACACAGCAACATGTTGTTATTCACACGGATTACTCCATCGAAAAAAAGTTATCATGGGATAGATACACCAAAGACTTCAAGATTATTTAACTGTTTCTATGTAAGATATATCTATACCAGAGTTCAAAGGATTGTCATAGAGCTATTAATAATAATAATTATCCTTGCTTATATAGCGCCTACCGGTATCACTTACTTTATCAGAAGTCTCTAAGCGCTCTACAATAATGCAGCATAATCAAAATGGGTAATTCAAATCAAATGGGTAATGTTGCACAGCCATTGTGTTGCGCAAGTATTCTGTGCTTCATTTTTGGGGGCAAATGAGCGAACGTTCAGAGAGGTGAAGAAAGCAAGCAAAATGTTAAGCTTACTTCCTGCCTCTGTTTCTCCATCTTCTTCTTGGTTCTGTGCAGGTCCGTCTTGATCTCATCCACTTCACCGTTGGCTCGTTGGCGATCTCTCTGCTCCTTGTAGAAATCACTCTTGTACACATCAACCTGAATCAAACGATAGATAATGACAACACAGTGAGAAAATACACACTAAATCATACAAGTCTGATGCATCACTGAGGATCCGATCACTAGAATCCCTAGAAACATTTAAAAAGAATCTAAAGTCATATATGTTTGCATGTTATTTTAGTTAATTATATGTTGAATGTACATCTATGCATTCTTCCCCCCCCCCCCTTCTCATTTCTCTATGTATTTCATTCCAAATTCTATCCCTCTGCACCTCAGAATAGTTTACTAGATCAATGGCGCATAATAAATGCTGTATTATTATGTTAGGTACGCATCCTTTCTTTATTCCAAACTTGTGCCACAAGACTATACGCGATGGGTCAGTGGTATAACAGTGGTCTCACAGCAGGGAGTTCCCAGGTTAGAAACCAAGTCAATGCAAGAGTGCCCTTTGGTAAGGCATTAATTCTTATTACCAAGTCAAGGACTTAAAGCCTTCTGTCCTCTGATTGCTTACTTACATTAATTCTTATTACCAAGTCAAGGACTTAAAGCCTTCTGTCCTCTGATTGCTTACTTACAAGCATACACATGCTAATATTACATGGGGAAGTCAGGTAAAAAACAAACCATCAACCCATCCCACTTGAACAAATACAAGCTGGCAATAATGCCCTTACACATAGTTTACTCTCTTACCTCATCCCAAAGAATATAAAGTCCTATTAGCCAAGTAAAAACTTGCACTGGTCCCATAATGGACCAATTTACACAAATATTCAAACAACTATATGTCCTAACATTCAGGGCCCATCGCTATACATGTAGGACCATTGAGATGGATAATCACTGGCAGTACATGTACATGTAAGGCCAAAAAGGATCCGGACCAGTCAAATGTAATACCAAACTTTGGGATTGGTTTGGTGTAGACTTTAATGTGGATGGAATTAGGGACAATTGGAACAACAACTATTGTTATTAAGAACCCAAGGGACCGATGGGACCTAGAACTGCAAAGAGCCATCCCTCTGTGCTTCATTCGTACCTGTTGTTTGAGCAGACCAAGTTCTTCAATAAGTTCATTTTGTGACAAGCTAGCAAGGATGGATCTCTCTTCATGGCTAAGAAGGATTGCCTCGTCTCCTTTCTTGGGTTTGCTTATCTCGTTACGACGGAAAGGAGGCGGCGCCACGGCAACAGGCTTCTTCTCCGTCACCTGGAGTTTCTGCTCAAGAGCCTGTGGGAATAATTGTATGATATTCATAATGTTTCATACATGAATGATAAATTGCAGGTTGGATCAATTTACAATTAAAATTTGAGTTTAGTTAAAGACAAAAGATCATTTGTGAGCTTACTCATTCTTTGTATTTCAGTTTGGAAGAATATAAATATCCCCTGAAAAAATATTCCTCTTCCAATGCCTACCGGTAATAAGAATATATACATTCCGCTTTT
Source organism: Strongylocentrotus droebachiensis (assembly GCA_035222895.1). Classification (NCBI taxonomy): domain Eukaryota; kingdom Metazoa; phylum Echinodermata; class Echinoidea; order Camarodonta; family Strongylocentrotidae; genus Strongylocentrotus; species Strongylocentrotus droebachiensis. Next base: position 85,232 of record JAVYIG010002776.1, read on the forward strand.
ATATAGTGCTTATTCAACAATGTATCTAAGCGCTTAATTTACAGATATATTATCCCAGTCATCGGATTCAGGCTTGCCCGCACACAATGTGTGCACATTCTTCACTCCGTTGGGAGCATTCCAGCCAGATGTCATTTTACAGACCACTTAATACGTGATATACGATTAGGAATAACCTTAAATATTTGTGTAGTCACATAAACCCGTATCTGTAAGCAGCTAGTGCATGTGATTTTAGCATGATTGGGTCCATTTCTTTTTATATTAGTCATTCCAAAACAAAACAGTATGTTGTTATGTACTACTTATTAAGTTCAAGTTCAGTAAAGCAACCTTTACATTGTTTCAGATAGATTCTTTCACAATGCAATCCCATGACCAGAACTCAACCTAATCATTATACATCACACCTTATGAATTCACTTACATACCTTCTGGTTGCAAAACATAAATAAATAATACTACTAAAAGACCCATTACTCTCCAAAGGTCATTGCATCACACTTTATATAATTATACAGATTTATCCCTGCATGTTTATATGTTTTAACAGCCATACTGATAACGTATTGAGAGAGAGCATAAGGTCGGGCCAGTCAATCATTAATCATTAAAATACATATTGCTTGCATAGCCTAAGCCTATGCATGGATCAAGGTCCTTGTGTGCATTAGCAATACAATCTATATTGAGGGGGATTTTATGTGACTGCCTACTGTTAGAAGAATTACTAATCTGGTTTGCCTTCCTTCCTTTGCTTCCTTCCTGCTTCCTCGTGGTATGGTATCATTTTCAGTTTAAAATGAAACTTTGCATAGGAAATTTCACAGAGGGGGATTTACAGAACAATAACAGTGTTGGTGGACTTGGTACAGGCTTTCTAATTTAAACTCAAAAGTATATCTATTTTTTATGCTCATTACACTTTTAAAGCCCTACTGCACTACTTATAGGCACTTGAGCCCTCTATATAGCAAACAATGCCTAATCGGTGCCTGTTGGTCCCCCATGATCTCCTTTTTCTTATGTTAATTGAGAACTGATTTGATGAGATAACCACCTGTCAGTGACCATGCAGGGAGGTCTAATCCCTCCTGGCCAAACTAGTGCAGAGGGGTTTTAATAAAGATGTAAATCTTTGAAAGGACCATAATGGGAGAAGGTTTTAGGGACTTTAGTTAGCCATTTTCTGGCGTAACTAAAGCAACCCGCCATGCTCTATCTTCGATCTTTTTTAACCCAATAATGACTGAACCTCAGACTAGTTTGGCCATTATCTGAAGTGCTATAAGCACTAAATTATGAAAATGAAAGTATGAATAATGGATTAAGGAAATTGGTGTATCTAAAATCACAAATCATATTTCCAGGCTTAAAGGGAACAAGTCATCCAAATTTAGAGGGATAAAGATTACCAATCAATCACTGAGATCAAATGTTATGAATAAATATACTTCAGGTGCATATATCTGATCAAAACCGCATCAAAAATCTCTGTTTTGGAATATATTTTATGAAATTAATAACAAATTTGGTTACGGTACATGTATCTTATGATAGCCAATTGTAGGTCTACCAAGGCCTACATAATTGAATATCACCCTTGATCAATGAGCTAGTGCATTTCTAAAATGACTGCTGTGTTTTAACTCAGTGAAGAATTAAATTGTTGTATACACTCATTAGCCTTACCATATTTCAAATTTTTGTTTGTGTCCCCCCCCCCCCCCCAATTATACCAATGAAGTAGCATTCAACACCACCTATGACTATGTCATACAGACAATATATTCCAAGTGAAAGGCTTTGTGACACAGATGACAGTTGTACAGATTTAACAACAAATGTACTAACTTTCCATCTTTTCCTTGACACATTGTAACACCTTTTGTAAACATGTACGTATGCAATTATGGTGTTCATTATGGGATCTCCTGGCAGACGGACAGCCCATGAGACTGGCAGTTTCAGGCTTTGAAATCCTCCGAAAAGTTGTCAGAAGGCCGGTAAGACCGACTCAAAGTTATATAAACTTAAGGCAAGTTTGTAAAGTCATTCATGTATATTTCCTTTGAGTATATCTGGTCAATTTATCATACTTTTGCCTTTGTAGTCTGAAATATATCTTTCATGTAGTCTGTTTTGCAATTTAGATCTAGTTATACAGTCAATCTTGTCTTTTAATAGTGGCCACCTCTATATAAAGGTCACCTCTCTATAGTGGTCACCTGTATTGCCTAGAAGGAAAGATGTGTTGAAGAACCCGTCTAGAAAAGCCACCCGTTTACAATGGACACTTTTAGTGTTCCCTTTGGTGGCCTTAATAGACAGGTTTGACTGTAGTTTACATTTTTCAGGTATACTCTCAGCACCTTGAGCATTTCCGCATTTCTGTGAAATGGATATGGCTCTTAATAAAGGTCATACAAAGTTTTGGTATGGAATCATGAATTTGGTTCAAATGAACACATTAATAATAATAATATTTAATTTTTATATAGCGCTTAATACAAATGTCTCTAAGCGCTTTACAAATATACTATTACCCCGGTTATTGGATTCAGTGCTTGCCCGCACACACTGTGTGCACAATCTCCACTCTCTGGGGAGCATTCCAGCCGGGCGTTACTTGACGCTCACAAGCTGTTTGACCAACAATGACGGTCCCATCCTATTGGAAGCATATGCGATCCTACAATATTCAGTGAGCGTTGTCGCGGTTAAAATCGAGTCTAAAGTGATGAAATTGTAAATAATTAACGCTTTATGTTGTATAGCTCCCTCTAAAGGTCAAAATATTAATTTAACTATAAACGATGTTTCTTGACTATTATCGACCGATTGGCTATTCCCTTTTGGAAATTATATATCACAACTACATATTCTGAGATATTCATGGTCGCAGCTACCATTGTATGGCTGTAGGCGCTATTAGAAATTTATCAAAATTTACCGGGAGCACCGGTAAATTTTGATATTCAATTTTTCTCAAAAGCAGAAGTGTTTAAGAGGCTAAATTTTCTAGAGCTTATAATACATCCACATAGGCATCCAAATATAGCAATTGTAAAGAATCACTATCCAGTCAATGATTGGTTTACCTCATTCAATCTCTTAACCTCTGTTTCTAGCTCTTGTTTGTGGCCCTGGAGGGAGACAGCATATCGGTTCACTTTAGCAAGCTGTTGCTTGGTTTGGTCATGGTTCTTCTGGAGATCGGCCTTTCCAGCCTACAAAGAAAAAAAAAATGACAACAAAATCATATGAAATTGATCAGAAGGTAGTATGTGTACCACTAACAAACACTTCATATGGATTAAAACCATCATCATCAAATTCATCATCAACATCATCGATATTGCTATCATCCTCATCACTATCACATTTACTATCTCATAATCATCACATTGACTACCTCATCATTATAAACCCGACTACATCATCATCATCAATTTGACCCTAGATCTACTTGCTTTGACTATCTCATCATCATCATCGTCAATTTGACCCTAGATCTACTTGCCTTGACTATCTCATCATCATCACGTTGACTACCTCATCACCATAATCTTAGCAGCCCATCACTGTCAACAAGAGACATTGACTACTTCATCACTTTGAACTGTCTACATCATCATCAACTTGACTATCACATAACCATGACCATCTCATGACCATAATCTTATCTTCATCTGAATCACTTTGAGTCCTTGACTACCTCATCCCCATAATATTACACATGCAACCCCATAACTATAATCTCAAGTCCTTGACTAAGTCAGTTATATCAACGTGACTATCTCTTCACCATAATCTTTAAAAAAATCGTTACCTTCACCTTGAGTCCTGGGGGGTGTTTCACAAAGATCCTAAGTTGAACTTATCTTTAAGTTGGACTTAACAATTATGGAAAGCCGTTAGCATCTATGAAAATATTTTGTAAAAGTTATTTTAAAAGACATAAAATGCTGAATGAAATCATTCATAATTTTCTATTATCAAGGAGATTTCACGTTCTTAATGTGGAATTTATAATAAGTCTAAAATACTTGATTTTCGCTTTTGAATATATTATATTTTAAGGCTACAAATGGTTCTCCATAACTTTTAAGTCTAACTTAAAGATAAGCTTAACTTAGGATCTTTGTGAAACACCTCCCTGCATGGACCCTGTCTCATTAAGAGTTGATATCAATCGCAACTATATATGCACATAAGAGATAGGAGACTGCAAACTTATGACTGATTGGAGGACTTACGATTGATCTTTATAAGATGGGGTCCTAGACTACATTTTTACCATCATCGATTTGATACCTCTTCATCACCGTGACTACCTCATCACCACCATGACTATCATATCATGGCCATTAATTTATGAACCCACCTCAAGTTCTTCCATCCTATGTTTAGCTGCAACTAGAATTTCATCCTTCTCCTTCTCTCTCCTCTCCATTTCTTGGTTTCTTTCTTGCATCATCAGTTTGGCGGCCTCTAGTTCTTGCTTGAGAGCAACCTCCATTCGATGGTATTGCTCATCCCAAGAATGATTCAGTTTCACAACCTGTTGGTGAAATATCATCATCATCATCATCATCATCATCATCATCTTCATCGATATAGTACCAGCCGAGTTTATATTTTATCATATACCGCTTTTGAAGATTCTGATTGGTCAAAACCACAGGCATGAAATTGGCTACCACTACTGGGCAGTATAGTAAACAAATATTGACTGCATATTTTGGGGGTCATGGTTACAGCTATAGCTTCTCTGTGATCTTGAGACTGCACTTTGTCTAGGGGCACAGTACAGTTTCGAGATCACTTTGGGCAATAGTTTTTATAAAGGTCCCTCAAAGCAATCAATATCTAAATACCCATACTAAATGCATTGTTTGAACCGATAGGGGGCGAGACAATGCTGCAAAATCAATTTAAGATGATATGGACATTCACATAACTAAAGAAAACAAAATGGTAGAAGAACAATGTAGATAATTGAAGAAGAAACAAATCTTTTATGATAATGAAAAGGCTCATAATAATCAATAATAATAATGATAATAATAATATTCAATTTTTATAAAGCGCTTAATACAAATGTCTCTAAGCGCTTCACAAATATACTATTACCCCGGTCAATATGTTGATTTTGCACATTTCTTTTCCTTTCATTCTCAGTTATAATTTCACTCTGTTAAACACAAAATGAAATGAAAGCTGGGTACAATTAGAACTACAAAATATCACATATTTGGGAATCCAAGTAAATATACTGTGAAACAGCATGTAAAGGTGTCGTGCATTCAAAATGAATTACCTCCAAAGGAGAAGCCATGAAAACAAATTTGTTAGCCACAAACTTCATGTAACTCTGACTGACAATATTTTAACGATCCTCCGCGTTCGTGACGTTATAAGAGGCCTGACGTGAATATTTGTTTCTTTTAATAACCTATTTGATAATTTGGATTCCTAAACTTGACCTCTTCTCTAAGACTCAATTACGATCCTACAAATGAAGAATTGTAAAGAATCAAATTCCCCAGTTGAATCCTGACATAGAGAGACTGAAGGCTGGGGACGCCACAAATATCAAACTCACTTGAGCCAACTTCTGCTTGAGTGTTATTATCTTTTTCTGCAGACTTTCATAGGCTTCGACTGATACGCCCTCGCTTGTTGATACTTGAGCAGGTGTCTGAGCTGACGATGTCATCTGTTCATGCTGTAAATGGAATGAAATACAGTGTAAACCTCTCTCATCTTAGTAACTACAGTCAAACTTGTCTAAACAGCCACCTCTATATAAAGATCACCTCTGTATAGTGGTCACCTGTATTGCTTCCCTCTAGAAGGAAACATGCGCTGAAGAACATGTCTATAGTGGCCACTTTATGTGTTTCCCTTGGTTTGCCTTAATTGACAGGTTTGACTGAAATTATGTAATGGCAACTAAAGGAAATACTGAAAATCAATATTTTCTCATGCATTACAAGCCCTTCCTAAAGTCATGGATATACAATATATACATGCTCTTGCAATCAGTTGCTTCACTCCTATTTCCTACACTAACATAATTCCTATCTTCATCCCTGGACTAATTATACCCAATCCTCGTCCAAACTCTATACCTAACCTAAAACCCAATTGCAACCCTAGTTTCACGAAATAAGCCCAGAGCAAATATCGGGTCACCGCTAAAGAAACACCCTTTGAACATCCATGTAGAACCCAGGTGTGGCATCCATCGATAGAAGAACCCCCCCCCCCCCCATTCCTCTTTCCTTCCTCCCCCTTTCTCTCTCTCTCTCTCTCCCTGATCTCTCGTTTACACTTTCTCTCCCTCTCTCTACCAACTAACTTTTTCTCCTCCCTCATATTTACTGCCTCTTTCCTCATCTTTTAGACTTTTTATCCTCATCTCTCTCTCATTCTCACTGTAAGTCTAACTCTCTAACTCCTACCCTTTTCTCCTCGTCCCCTACATCCACTGCCTCTTTTCTTGTCACGTAGACAAAGTCCTTCAGAGATTTATCCTCATTATCTCTTTCTCTCTCTCTCTCTGACTCTTCCTTGTTCTCACTTTCTGATTCTTCTGTGTTCTCACTCTGTCTCTCTCTCTCCCAATGAAATAATAATACATACACATTATATATATATATATATATATATATACATATATTGAATAAGGCAGACTAACGGAACATGGTTGCTACTCCAAGTTTCACGCCTTGTGAGCGATCATCAGGCAACTGGTATATATATATATATATATATATATATTTATTCATTTATCTCTGATTCAACCTCATTATCACTCTACCTCTCTAACCCTCTCTCTACCTCCTACCTTTTTCTCCTCCTGTTTCACATCAGCTGCCTCTTTCCTAGTCACGTAGTCAAAGTCCTTCAGAGATTTATCTACATTATCTCTCTCTGTGATTTCTCTACATTCTCACTCTCTCTCTCTCTTTTTCTCTCTCATTCACTTTCTCATCCCCCCTCTCCCTCTCTCTCTCTCTCTTTATCTTTCTCATTTCTCCCCCCCCCCCCTTCCCCCCTCTCTCTCTCTCCTTGTTCTCGCTCTTTCTCTCTCTCTCTACCTTCTACCTTTTTCTTCTCCAGTTTTACATCAACTGCCTCTTGCCTTGTCACAGAGTCAAAGTCCTTTAGAGAATTATCCACATTATCTCTCTCTCTCATACCCTTTTCTAACTGCACCGATTTTCATCGGATGCATCCGGACGCATCCGATGAAAGTGGCAGTTAGAAAGCAACAGAGGAGAAAAAGGCGATTAAATAGCCGATGAAAAGAAGAGAAATAGGCGATTAAATTCTCCTGCTCAAGAGCAGGAGAAATTCTCATTCTATCGGTGTGACACCGATGAAACGTGCAGTTAGAAAACGTTCGGGAGAAAAAGGCGATTAAAATAGTAAAAGGTCGCAGTATACGCGCGCTTTATCGTAACCAGCTGTGTTTGTTGACTTATGGTTGAACATGCTGCATGTTAGCTAGATGGAGCGCGGGCTTAATAATTACGCAATAATTCTTCACTTCCGGCAAGGGCTCGCCACAGCGAGTGAATTTCACCGGCAGTTAGAAAACGACAGGGGGAAAACTGCGGTTTCACCTTTGTTTACATAAGGAAAATTCAATCGGTATTTTCATCGGTGTGACTCCGATAGAGTGCAGTTAGAAAAGGGTATCATTCTCTTTCTTATCCCCCCCCCCACTCTCTCTCTCTCTCTCTTACCTTTCTCATTTCTCCCCTCTCTCTCTATCTTTATCTCATTTCTCCCCCCCCCCCCTTCTCTCTCTCTCTCTCTCTCTGATTCCTCCTAATTCTCACTCTCTCTCATTCTCTTTCTTATCCCTCCTCTCTCTCTCTCTCTCTTATCTTTCTCATTTCTCCCCTCTCTCTCTATCTTTTTCTCATTTCTCCCCCCCCCCCCTCTCTCTCTCTCTCTCTCTCTCTCTCTACCTCCTACCTTTTTCTCCTCCTGTTTTACATCGGCTGCCTCTTTTCTAGTCACGTAGTCAAAGTCCTTCAGAGATTTGTCCTCACTGGCCTTCTTTAGATCCTGGATTTCCATTTCAAGCTTTTCCATTTTATCCCTAACAAAACAAAAAGCCACAGAGAATATAATTAACATAAGCAATGGGTTGTTCATCATACAATAAACAATTTGGACATATAATTCACCAGCGGTCATTTAACATTAAAATCGACCTGCAACCAAAGGAGGAGTTATATTGCATCTACATGTACATTCTTGCTCAAAAAAGATTATACCTTACAGTGAATTGCATCTTTCTGTAACACATGATAAAAATTGATTGTGAGTTAGTAGTAATTGAAAGCAAGACAACTGATTAAAAGAGGTACAATTAAATGCAGCACAATTGATTTTTGGCTTGCATCCAGTAAATCTTCTTGTTGAAAAGACTTTTTAACACACATGTAAGCCATCGCATAGAATAGGGCTCCTCAACTATTACCTATTGAATGCATGCTAGGTCAAGTTTTAATATAGAGGTTGATTTGATACATTCTAGCTGTACACAAATTATTTTGTTCAGGTGATTGGTACACTCTAAGGCAGGCTCTGTTTCCATCTTATCCCATTGAGGCTGCAGTAACTTCTGAAGAAAAAATATTGGTTGAGTCTAGATACCTTAACTCTCTGATGATTTCATTTGCTCCCTGCAAATCTTGCTTCAGGTTAGAATTCTCCTCTTCAAACACATGTCTCAGCATCTAAAGAGAGCAAAGAAATATATATTATATAACATCTAAGTAGATCCTTGTCATGATTGGAGGATAGTTGGTCACATGATATTCAATACAAAATCTATTGAACGACGACGTCATTGAGCGTGCATTTTTGTTCTATTCAACGAGAATTTTGGGTTATGTTATATAAAACGAATAATGAATGTTTTTTATTTGTTCAATAGTGTGAATATTTTCGTTCGTCGAAATATTAACGTTCTATTGAACTCATAAACATTTATTATTTGTATACTAAATACATCTTAGTAAATATCTGCAAATTATTGATGTGATATGTGTGTAACTTGGGTTTTTACAGATGTGTATCAATCAGAGATGATTATATCTGGGGACCGACCTTTAACGTCACCATTTTGAAAGACATGACTCAGTCTCAAACAGGGGTCCGCTGAGTCAGTTTGGAGGCGAAGACAGAGAGCTGATCGTACCATGGACATAACCGCTAGACCAACTGACATGCATCTCCCCATATCTCTCATATATTAACTAATATGAGGTAATTTCACAACTGCTGGGTATCCTATCAACAATTCATCAAATTTATGAAATATTGAATTTACATAGGTTTGCAACAGAATGACATAAGAAGGTCAAGTCTTTGGTATTCCAAAAAAAAAAAAATCACTTTTGAATACTCAATATTTCAGCGATTTGATGAATGGTTGAATGCAGGTATACAAGTGTGCATATTCTATCATTAATTTGTTGTTTTATTAAAATGTCTTTAATGTTGTTTTCTTTATTAATCAAAAATTATGGGAAATGTCATTCCTTAAAGCCCCACTGTGCTACTTATAGCTACTTGCGCCCTCTATATAGCAAACAATGCCTAATTGGCGACCAGTGGTCCCCCATGATCCCCTTTTTCTTATGTCAATTAAGAGCTGATTTGATGAGATAATAACCTGTGGGTGACCATGCAGGGAGGTCTAATCCATCCTGGCCAAACTAGTAGAGAGGGGCTTTAAGCCTTGGGATCGACCATTTGCATATGGCCCCAAGCTACTGTACTGTGGTTCTCACCTTTTGTGATTTCATCTGTCGGACGAGACGGAGGATCTTTGGTATAACCTGAGAGAGCTGACTGATGCCTTCCACGTTACCTAGGAGATCAGAGACGACCTGAAGAGCCTCGCCGACCTTCGTGATCTGGAGGGACATCTCAGGGTGATCAAGGGATTGATGCGGAATCTATCAGGGGAATAAAGAAAAGGGTTGTGCAACATTTCCTCTTTTGACAGTTGCTCTGTGATCAATTACCTACACTACCTGAATTTCTAACTTAAGCATAACCCTTTTACTTTTGGTGGAATGAGACATGGGGGGCGTTTCACAAAGCCTTTTTTCAATGACAATTAAATGACAAAAATCAGTGACAAATCTGCTGATAACCAATCAGAAGCAAAGATTTCGGTAGCTTATAACAAAAACTGTCATTTGTCAAGTTTGTGAAACGCCCCCCTGGAGCTAATGTCACTGGAGCCAATGCCCTACCATCACAATAAGACATATATTATAAAACAGAAGTTATGGTACTCCTGTCAGGACACAAAATGCAATTCTATGTAACATTTCACAGTGATGCATCTGTATATAAATGCTGTCCTATTTTCTTATATATTCAACAAGATAAAGGAGACTGCTTCTGTAATATGCTTCGTCCTACATGTAAATTCATTGATCGATGATCCTGTGAGCTTTAACATCTGACCTCACAAAACCAAATACTTCTAAGTTGATTAATTTCAAGGAATTACATACTTGAGTAGAGTTTGGTCGACACTGGTTGAGTTTTAATTAAAATATCACAGTAAAAAGACATTCCTGGATTTTATCACACTTCCATGACCCTATGATATTTCACCTTTGACCTCTTACATCTAAAATATAATCAGTTCATCCTTGTAAGCTCAAACATACCTCATTCAAGTTTGGTATGAATTGATTCAATGCTTTCACAATATTAGCAGTAACAAGATATTTTCTGGTATTTTTAACACTTTTATGACTCTGTGAACTTTCACCTTTCACCTCTTTCACCCACTTTCAAATTGTTTCATATTAAATGCTCATTCATTCTCCATCCAAGTTTGATCAGATTCCGCTTCATGGTTCTCAAGTTATCCAAAAGCTAGTCAGACCAACAGAAAACTCAAAAACATGGCTCCTGCAACACCTTCAGTGGCAGAGGCATAAAAATGAATATCACGATGTTCACCCGAATAATTGTTTGAAGCAAAGCAGAAATGATAAACTGTCAGTGATTATATCAATCTGTACCTCTTCATTGCTGGGTTGCTCTCCATCTCTTGATCGAAACACATTCTCTTCAGACAATCGTTCAAAGCTCTCTGACGAAGTGTCATCGTTGCCATGACTAGGTCTGCTACCTGACCCCATGTCCCACCCAGACGCAGAGGCAGAGGCGGAGCTATGACGACTGCTGCCCTCATGACCCTGGTCTGACCCAGATTTAGGAGGTTCGACCACAAGACTCTCCTTGTTTATAGCAGGGTCTCCACTACTTCTCATGCTATGCACACTGGTACATGTAACTGCAAGAGCAAAATATGATAAAATGAAACCTGTATAATAATTAATATCTAATAATAATATTCAGTTCTTGTATAGCGCATATCACAATATACAACGTCTCTATGTGCTTCCAAAGAGTTTTGGAAATTATTACCCTAGCTTTAGCTCCGGCAGCCGTTATAATTATAATTTTTTCTGGTCCCACTGTTTGGAATAGTCTCCCATTAAGCATTCGTTCCTGTACCTCAGTCACATCTTTTAAGAGAAATCTAAAAACTCATTTGTTTTCTTTGTAATTGTTATTTTTAGAGTGTAATGCACTTGGAGAGCATATAATTATTCTGTTTTTATTTTAAAATGTTAAGCGCTTTGAGCATGTTTATGTAAAGGCGCTATATAAATATCAATATGTATGTATGTATGTATCAGCGCATAGTGCATTTCAAGGAATAATCCTACCAGGTACCCATTTACCTCACCTGGTTCGAGTGTGGCAAATCTAGATTAATATCTTGCCAAAGGACATTAGTGCCGCAGCGGGACTCGAGCCGCGGACCTTGTGATCCACAGTCAGGTGACATATCCACTCGGCCACGACTCCTCAGATGAATATAGAGACGGCCCAAAAATAGGGGTGCGTCTTATACACAGAGATTTATGGTACCTTTAATTCTGGTTTTGGAACCAATCTTTGAGAGAACTAAGTTCTAAATCGATCAGACCAATTACCCTGATATTCTTTTCTTTCAATAATTCAGCTTCCGTACATAAAATATACAACATACACATAAGTTTGGCCGGTTTTGTTATTCCATCTGAATTAAATCATAACTGCATCTCCTGTTTCCCTTTCAAATATCTGTTACAAACCTTTTTCCAGTTTTTCCACCAAAGCAGGGCTCTCCAGTTTATCCCTGACAATCTCTTGCAGATTGGTCAGCCAATCATCGCCATGACGATCACGGAACCTCTCCAGGATGTGGATGATTTTACTCTTAGGATCTTCCAGACCGCTGTCGATTTCTGCAACCTTGCTCTCGGACAAACCAAGGATATGGCCAAAGTTTGTGGGGTCTACAGTTGCCATGGAGAGGATTGTGGCAATCTCTAGCATGAGACAGGCCAGCGAGGAATTGGTTTTCCCTTCTGAGGTTTAAGGAGGAAAATTTGCAAAAATTGAACCAAACATGTAAATTTTTGCAGTACTTCTCAATCCCCGTTTGGTGGCACAGTAATTATTTACTGGCCCTGTGGGGTGTTTTACAAAGATCCTAAGTCAAACTTATCTCTAAGTTGGACTTAACATTTATGGAAAGCCATTAACATCTATGAAAATATTTTGTAAAATTTATCTTAAAAGGCATGTTTATTCAAATCATTCACATTTTCTATTATCAAGGAGATTTCATGATCTTGATGCGGAATTTATGAAAAGTCTAAAATATTTGAATTTTGGCTTTTTAATATATATTTTATTTTAATGGCTCTCTATAATTTTTAAGTCCAACTAAGAGTTAAGTTCAAATTAGGATCTTTGTCAAACACCCCCTGATCTTAATGATTGCTTAGCCAAATATTTCTTTAGACAAAAAATCTTTTGCTCCAGTCTTCTATTTTATTGCCAGCAAAAAAGAATAAAATTAAAAAGAAAAATCCAACTTTGATATAGACAACTACTCTAAATTTAGGCAGAAAAATCAGAGAAGCAGACTAATGAAAGTTTAAATCAAATGAATAAAGCAATGCTAACCACTTATTTCTTTCAGAAAAATCTCTCTATTCATAAATCATTATTTCAATCTGTGATAAACGATATTTTGTCCAACTTTTTTGAATTATACTTTGTAATAAAAGAGCAATTCCAAGTAAAGTGTCTATCCTGTGCGACGTATGCCTTTTTTATCCCATTTATCTCATCCAAAATATGAACATTTCTTGATGTGACCATTTAATAACATCAATTATACTAGAAAGAACCAATGTTTTTTTTATCAAGGAGTTTTCATCTTTGGATGAAATATGTCTATAAAATATATGAACTTTTTGATATGTTTCTATAATTCACTTTTTCTTTTAAAATCTGTCATTAGTATTATTATTATACAAAAATTGAACGTTACATATAATTTTGTACTATCTGCTGGGTGCCAAAACAGTCACACTTAAGAATATTAAACTGTCTTGCCGTTGGCTCCCTCCACAATGTGTGTTTTCTTTGTTCCACTTGTTTCAATTCATTTTCTCATCTTAAATCCATATAGGCCTACCGATTATTATTTGTTTGATGAATTTTTTTTTGTATCTTGATTGTATTTTAATTTGCCACGGTTGATCAACTTATATACATTTTGTTTTCATTATTAAACTTTTGTATTTTTATTGTTGTTGAAAATGAAATGAACTTCTATGAACTGAAAGGAGTGGATAGGTCTAGTATCAGACATATATTGCACAGAATCATCCTAAAAAAGATCCACTTTTTACCTTGCTTGTCCTCATCCTCCATCTTGGTTTCATGAGCTGCAGAGGCCATCTTGTAAACAGTTGACTGTTTACTCTTTATATCCACATGTAATTAGTACTCTTTACTGTTTGATATAAAGAAACATAAACAATGTGTTAATTAAAGAAACTTTAAAAAACATGATGAAATTCACATTTACAAATATTAAATGGTGATATGATTGAGGCTTTCAAAAAGATCAATTTTTTTTTCTAGCGTGACTCTTCTCTTTGAGCTCAGTACCACTAAGCACGCATGGTAACACTACTAAGTGCATAGCAACTCGTAGTACTGGTGGTAGCAGCAGTAAAGGTAAAAGTCATAGTAGTAGTAGAAGTAGTAGGCCTAGTAGTAGTAGAAGTAGTAGTATAGTAGTAGTAATAGTAGTAGTAGTAGAAGTGGTACCCGGTATTAGCTGGCAAATAGTTGGTGAAGGTGATGGGACAAACTACCACTTCCGAGGCGATCTGGATGTAGCTATCTTTCCGAAGCGAAGCTGAGGAAAGACAGCGTATACATTCAGATCGCCGAGGAAGTGCTACTTTTCCATCGCCTGAAACCAAAAGGTGATTATTTGCTTTATATTTCACATCGGAAACATTTCACTGGTAGGGTCTACAAGAAAGACAATCTAACTGTTTTTAGTATTAGCTAGCAAACGGTGTACGATACGTAAACTCATACAATGCATGCGGTACTAATGAACGTACGTACGTATATGCAACGTATCAAATTAAATTTGTAATTTGCGCCACATCACCGCGGTGGCCATGGTCGACTGCTTTGTTGAAGAAAGTACACAGTGCAACGCACTTTCACCAAAGATAGTATACACTGTAACAAACTTTTCTTCTCCCATCATGAGTAAAACTATGATTCATCATGTGACTAACTTTTGACCAATCGTCGAGCAAGATTCTTAGTATGTGGAATATAATAGTATATATTAGTAGAAGTAGTAGTAGTAGTAGTAGTAGCAGTAGTAGCAGAAGTAGTAGTATCAGTACTAGTAGTACAGTCAAACCTGCTTTAGTGACCTTCTGTCTACAACAAGCACATTTTTTGTTTCCCTTGAAAATTGTTTCTCATTGAAACATGCTATGAAGGAACCTGTCGACGAAGACATGTTTTGTGTTTCCGTTGGGCGGTCGCTGTAGATCGACAGGTTTGACTGTAGTAGTAGTTGTAGTATATATTAATAGTAGTAGCAGACACTAGTAGTAGCAGCAGCAGTAGTAGTATCAGTACTAGTAGTAGTATATATTAGGAGTAGTAGTAGTATATATTAGGAGTAGTAAAAGTATATATTAGTAGTAGTAGTAGTAGTAGTATATAAGTAGTAGTAGAAGTAGTAGTATATATTAGTAGTAGTACTATATATTAGTAGTA
The DNA here is from genome assembly GCA_035222895.1 of Strongylocentrotus droebachiensis. Lineage (NCBI taxonomy): Eukaryota > Metazoa > Echinodermata > Echinoidea > Camarodonta > Strongylocentrotidae > Strongylocentrotus > Strongylocentrotus droebachiensis. The sequence goes on from JAVYIG010002776.1 coordinate 100,460, forward strand.
GTACTATATATTAGTAGTAGTCGTATATATTATTAGTAGTAGTAGTAGTAGTAGTAGTAGTAGTAGTATATATTAGTTGTAGTACTGTAGTAGTATATATTAGTAGTAGGACTGTAGTAGTATATATTAGTAGGAGTAGAAGTAGAAGTAGTGGTAGTAGCAGTAGTAGCAGCAGCAGCAGCAGCAGTAGTAGTTAGTAGCAGTAGCGGCGGCAGCAGAAAAGAAAAACAAAAGAAAAAGAAAAGACAAGGACAAGAGGTGATATAGCCGCATGCAGTAATACAAATTTGATATTTATTTTTCTACAGCAACTTACTTTGTCAAGGATCTGTAGGCTATATTCTTCAGTGTTAGATTCTACAGGTTCTAAGACTCAACATCAATATAATCCAATCGGGATAAGAAAAATTGTAGAAATGAACTCTTCTCACTGTACCTGCAGATGGTTATGTACCAACCTTAGACTGTACCACCGTTCCCACGTGTTTAATACCAGTATACACAATGGAAAAGAAATCATGATGATGATGCATCATAGAGATAACAATAAAAATAACAATAAGGAATTGTAGTTGTAATTGATCACTCATGTACAAACATGCATGTTGCACTGTGACAGCGAGATATTTCATCACTGCATGAGATTAGTCACCCGCTGGCTTAACATATATGCAGATTTTTACAATAGAAAGTTCAGGAGGAAAATTAAAAGAAAGAAAAATCAGAGCATACATTGCATGAATTATGGTATTGACTATTATTACCAATCCAACATACAGTAGATCCATACAAATTCTATTTAATACAAATCAAACTCTCACAGCTTTTTGACCTTGTACTAACAATTCTCTAAAAATGGCCTGCACCTAAGTTACAGGTACATGTTTTACAGAAGTGATTTTGTTTTCTGCCATATAGTTTTGATATGGAGAATATTCTGGATGTAATCATTATACACGCTTGAAACTGCCCTTTGGACTCGATCAAAATGACATTAGCCAATAGGAATGGGAGTGAATGCTCCATGCATGCAAACATGGACCTAGCTACTACGAAACCACCGTTGAGTGTTGACAATAGCTGTTTGTTCATGCTTACCGTAAACTTTACATGTCACTAACACATGCAAGTTCTATGGCATACGATCCAATCAATGCTGACTGAATTCTATTTGGACGATGATTCTTTAGGTTTGCGAAACATGTCCTCAGCTTCTATTCATATTACTACTAGAGTCAGGCCAGTTCTACTTCTTCTAAACTAGGCCAGGCAGAGGCAGCTAGAGAGGATATACATGCTCGTGGGCGAGCAAGTTGAAAAAAGATTGACCTCTGATTAAGTCTCAGAGAAGTTCATCATTGATAATGAAAATGACACACAATTTATGTCAAATCATGACCCAAACCATTCAATGCAAATATTTCTTAATAACTGGAACAGACTCCACCATGTCCACCGATACCAGAATAATAATAAATGTGATCAAAACCAACTCTACCCGGCCGGCCCTGCGCATCAGCGCATGTGCAAATTACATTATTTAAGTAAGACATTGATTCCCCATCGATATGTACATTATAATTAACCCTGAAGAAGTGGCCGAGGATTATTTACAGGGTCATCAACCTCTCCTCGTATCATGAATATGATGATGATACTCTCGCACATTCACCAGCTGGAAATCTACGGGAACGCTGCTGTGTGTGAGTCACGGCCACGCACGGTACGGGTGCAAAACGACTGCGCTCCAATGTGTGTACACGCCAAACAATAGAATTCATGCAACGCAGACGGATCGATCGGACGCCATTTTTTTTAAACAGAAAAACATCTGTATCACTCACGAATCTTCAAAACACATCACGCAAAGTAGATTAAAAGAAAACTGGAGAATTCAAATATCATCATACCTTAGACATTCTGTAAAAAGAGTGAAGGAAACCGACGAAATCGGTAATTTCAAGTTCCTTTCGTTTCTGTTGAGTACGTAACGACTAACGGGCTAAACTAAACACGGTAATGGGGGAATCCCCATTTTACAATAACAGCTAGTCTGCTCACACAGCAGGCTTGCGTTTATCATTTTGGATGGTTAGTTGTTGTTTTTTTGAAAACATTTGAAACATACTTTTTAAGATATGATACTGATATGATATTGCTGATAATCCTTATTTCTAACCGATAAATGGTAAGACATATATTTGGCTTGTGGGAGTAAAGTCTAAGTGTCAGACTAAACAGCTAATCAGGAAATTCCTCCTGTTTAAATCAGAAATGACGACGCGACAATGAGGGTTTTAAAAAAATCCATGATTATTTCGTTCCCTCGCAATATTATAGATTTTCCCACCAAATTTCATCACAGTTGCATTCGAATACTTGAATAGGCGTTTATTTATAAGTTCGAACTATTTTCGTCAACTCTCTGTTCTCTTGGTTCATTTTCAGTCTTTGAGCATTCAATTTTTAATTATTTGATATCATTCCTTTTAAATTTTATTTCATTCAATTTAGAGAGAAATCCATTCAATTTAATGACCCGAAGTTGTCATTCAATTTCGTGCCAGCTGGATAGACGTTCAATTTCGTCCTTTATACCAATTTTAATTTAATATATATGAAGTTCAACGCACTTTTAACGTTCTAATCAAATTAACATGAACAAGTTATGTAGTTCTATGTAATTCTTATCGCAATTATTTCACGTCATATTTAATATTTTCCACTGTTTTAATAATGTTTATTTCACTCATATATTTCTTTTCTTTCTTATCAAGATATTCATGTAGGCCAACTCTCCTCGAGCCGCCGCCATAGTCAATGTATGAATGAATGTATGCGTATCATGTCAAGGACATTTCAATATTAGGCAAAGGTAGTGAGCACTATTTTTTTATTTTGTATTTGTTTATTTATTTATTTTTTATTTTTTTTTGGGGGGGGGGGGGGGCAAGGTCCGCGCCTGGGTGCAGGTGCGAATTTGAATGCATTCACGTGCATTTTTTAATTTGAACGTGCTATTTACACGTTTATGTGAGAAAATCATGAAATCGCATGCTAATACAATTTAATTGAATACACTAGTTAGATTGTTTTATGTTGATCTCGGTGATCATTCAAAGTCGCTCGAAATTGAATGACCGCATCGTTAAATTGGATGCAATTCTGATGAATTTGGGCCGGAAAACCTATATTTCGTTCCCTCGCAATATTATTTCGTTCCCTCACAATATTATTTCGTACTGTCACAATATTATTATTATAGAACGAAATAAAATTGCGAGGGAGCGAAATGATATTGCGGAAATCCCCCCCCCCCCCCCCTCATGTCCCTGGCGGGCTCCGTAGTTAGGCCAATGACAAAACTTTGAAGTTGGGTATAGTTATTTCCGGGGTTATTTCTCGGTAGTAAGCCTATAAATATAAAATAAGTTTGAATAAGTATTACCATGTCTTCATTATGTCTTTTCAAATTATTGCTATTATTGATATAATGATATATTATGTTAATTTCCAAGGAATGTACATGTTTTGTTAATTTCGTTAGTAATGTTTGATCTTCTTGGTAATTTAAGTAATGTTAATTTGTTAAGTTATGTTAGTAATATTTGATCTTCTTGTTAATTTAAGTAATGTTAATTTGTTAAGTTATGTTACTAATATTTGTTTTCTTTGTAATTCCATTAGTAATATTGATTTTTCTTGAAGTAATTTTGATTTTTGTACATGTACAGCGCTTTGAAACTTTTATGTCACAAGCGCTATATAAATTTTTCATATTATCATTATTATTATTATCTGAATTTCATTTGAAGATCGGGAAGACAAATTGATAATCTTTGATATTCAAAGAGCCTAGCTGCTACTAGTACACTGTCGCTCATAAAGGTGGAATATTTTAGTTTTACCCCAGTTTATGGAATTATTTTAAAAATTATTTAAAAATAATAGATCTCGATAATAGTATACATTCTCAGATTTTATTGAATAATAATTAGCTAATGTGTGTTTTGCGGGACTGCTAAAGCATGTGTATGCTACTATGCTTATTAACTAGGGGACTTACGCCCTCAAGTCATAAATGACAGTAATGAGGATTAATGCCCCACAAAAGGGCATTAATATAGCACATCGACACGGTTTTGATCCTGGGGCCTCACAGTTACGAGGCCATTGTTTTGTCACTAAACCATGACTGTACGCAGCGGGGGCTAGGGTAGGGGGCAGTTTCCATAAATTAAAAAACAAACAGAAAATGCAATAAATTTTCAATAATTTATTGCATTTTACCCCGGTCCCTAACATAAAAACATCCTCTGGACGGCCCTGCATTATGGCTCAAGGCATGGGCACACAGAAGATTATTTTATGTTGGGGACCGGGGTAAAATGCAATAAATTATTGAAAATGTATTGCATTTTTTTTTTTTTTTTTAAATTTATGGAAACTGCCCCCTACCCTTGCCCCCGCTGCGTACAGTCATGGTTCAGTGACAAAGCAATGGCCTCGTCACTGTGAGGCCCCAGGATCAAAACCGTGTCGATGTGCTATATAAGTGCCTTTTTGTGGGGCATTAAGCCTCATTACTGTCATTTATGACTTAAGGGCATAGGTCCCCTAGTTGATAAGCAGAGTAGCATACATATGCTTTATCAGTCACGCAAAGCACACATTGGCAAATTATTGTTCAGTAAAATCTAAGAATGTATACTATCATCTAAATCTATTATTTTTAAATTATTTTTAAAATAATTCCATAAATTGGGATTTAAAAAATATATTCCACCTTTATGAGCGACAGTGTACTTCCTTCCTTATTTCATCTTTTCTTTCTTTCTTCCTTTCTGTTTTTCTTTCTTTCTTTCGTTCTGTCAACCCTTCTGTCTCTCTTTATATAGATTAAACGTTCGGATACATAAATAGGTTAGGGTAATCTTGAGTTTGAATGTTTGTTTGTTTTGTGTTTGTTTGTGTGTTTTTTTACGGATGATAAAACAACCCTTGAAGTGAGGCGCATATCGATGTTCAATTATCGGGAAGGGCACCGACATTTTTTACCGGAGTGTCAATGTTTGATTTTGAGAGAGTGCGGATGGACAAAAAAGCCAAGGGTGGAGGGTGGGCAAAACTTTTAAAAATAACAACAACAACAACATCGACTAAACAAAGAACAAGAAAATGACAAAAACTCCCGTCGGGATGCGTTGTCAGACTTTTACCCTTCCGCCCCCTTTTTATCAGAAGGTAGAGCTATGGCTCTCCATTATAAACATATAAAATATTACAGAGTTGTCCATCAGGATGGGGGTGCAACACTCCCCTGGAACAAAGTGCCCTTCACCCCCCCCCCCCCCCCCCCCCCCCCACACACACTCCGGGAACGGAGGGACCGCATTCATGTTCCTAAAATGTCCGGTAAAGGGGTACTTTTCACGCAGCAAAGTCTGGCTCGTAACACACACAAAAATAAATCAGGATGGGGGTGCAACACTCCCCTGGAAAAAAGTGCCCATCACCCCCCCCCCCCCCCCCCCTCCACACACACACACACTCCGGGAACGGAGGGACCGCATTCATGTCCCCAAAATGTCTGGTAAAGGGGGATTTTTCACGCAGCAAAGTCTGGCTCGTAAAACACACACAAATAAATCGGCCCGTACTTTACACACCGGACTTAGGGGGTGTTTTCAAACGGAGGGAACATTATATTATACGCATACCCTAAATAACACTGAGTGGGGGGGGGGGGGGGGCCTTCAACCAAGCTTTTCTACTGATTTTAGCCTTAATAACGCAAACTGTTTAATCAAGTACAACTTTATCTAGAACATTATTGTAGCTCTAATGTCTCGACAAAAGGGAATAGGTATAAAACATAAGATAGAGATCCTATATTCCAATACAGGATCTCTATAATCAAAGTTACAATAGCGCCCTCTCGACCCTCGGACCTCTGGTTGACGTGCAACATTCAAGTTCATGCACCCACAGACTAACAGATTCCCCAAGTCATATATTTGCTTGTCCATAATGTTACTGGTTTTAAACAACAGAGTCTACGCATGAAGTTCGCCGCGAAACCATTCAAGCAACGGGCTTGATCGAGCCCCGGGATCGAGCAGGGAAAATTCTGTGTCTGGGGCTGCCTGGTGTGATCACCGCACCCTTGTTTAGCAGAAAATAGTTTGGAAAGCAATCTTGCTAACTTGGCCAGTGGCACTTCCATACTTATATATATATAGAGAGAGAGAGAGATAATTGAATACCAATGAATTCGAATTCTTGTTGTGATATCGAAGCACTAATATATTGTAATATAATTATGTAAAGAGATATTCTAGGCCTATATAATCATCAAAATCTTTTCAAAGAGAATATTGAAAAGCATTTTACCCATTTCTTAATTCGATCTGGTTTATAACTTCCATAAAATAGTCAAATATAACAAAGTTTTAACAATGAACATAAAATTCAATTATAATGTACACTGTCGCTCATATAGGTGGAATATTTTTGTTTTATCCCAATTTATGGAATTATTTTTAAAATAATGTATTCCTAATAGATCTAGATAATACATGTAGTATACATTCTCAGATTTTATTGAATAATAATTTGACAATGTGTGTTTTGCGTGACTGCTAAAGCATGTGTATGCTACTATATTCTTATCAACTAGGGGACATATGCCCCTAAGTCATAAATGACAGTAATGAGGATTAATGCCCCACAAAAGGGCACTAATATAGCACATCGACACGGTTTTGATCATGGAGCCTCACAGTTACGAGGCCATTGCTTTGTCACTGAACCATGACTGTTCGCAGCGGGGGCTAGGGTAGGGGGCACTTTCCATAAATTAAAAAACAAACAAAGAAAATGCAATAAATTTTCAATAATTCATTGCATTTAACCCCGGTCCCCAACATAAACAAATTCTCTGTGTGCCCATGCCTTGAGCCATAATGCATGGCCGTCCAGAGCATTTTTTTATGTTGGGGACCGGGGTAAAATGCAATAAATTATTGAAAATTTATTGCATTTTATTATTTATTTTTGTATTTATGGAAACTGCCCCCTACCGTGGCCCCCGCTGCGTACAGTCATGGTGCAGTGACAAAGCAATGGCCTCATAACTGTGAGGCCCCAGGATCAAAAACCGTGTCGATATACTATATTAGTGGCTTTTTAAAAAAATCCTCATTACTGTCATTTATGACTTAAGGGCGTAGGTCCCCTAGTTGATAAGCATAGTAGCATACACATGCTTTAGCAGTCACGCAAAACACACATTGTCAAATTATTATTCAACAAATCTGAGAATGTATACTATTATCTAGATCTATTATTTTTAATTTTAAAAAAAAAAAAAATCCATAAATTGGGGTAAAACAAAAATATTCCAACTATATGAGCGACAGTGTATATGAGCGACAGTTTATAATGAAATGGTTTCTGTTAATGTCGAGCTTCAAAATGTGCAGAGTCATGCATCGGTCTATGACGAATAATTCTCTTACCAGGATTGTCTGAAGAGGCTTTGCTGCATTGTCAGTACTTGAACTACTTGCAATGAGTAAGTGAAATCCAAAAATAACCCTGCATTGATGCAATATAGCTCTTACACAAAAAGGAATGATAAGTCGTAACAATGCGCAGAGGGTTAATTTTACATATTAAAAGAGTATTGCGACATGCCACAGTGGGGCTTCCCCCACTACGTAGCAATATACAAACAAACTATTGAGTGCTTGATACTTGGTTGAGCAATCCATTTGGCAGCTCACTCAGGAAGCTATACTGGAGGCGAGTAACTGCGAGGATTGCCATGAAGTGCAGAAAAATTTAATTTACAATTTACAATTTACAGTAAAATATGCTTAGTCCAGTGCAAGTTAAAACCATGTCAGTATACTTATACTATGAGAGAGCCATGAGGCTGCATCATTCTGATGAAGGGTAGACGTACAGTCTCCTTGAAGTAGATTATTCCTTTTTCATTAAAAAGCACTGAGCCTGGTAAATGGTTCCAGATCCGAGTTGTTCTTTGATAGTAGGAAACTTGAAAGAGTCAATAGTTGCATCATTCAGGAATGAAATACTTCAGGTTTAGGTCGTGTTTTCCGAAGTATGAAGCATTATTATCTATATGTAAGGCTTCCAAGTGGTACAATAAATCAGTGTATTTAATATTTTTAGCGCAGTTCACGGATGACAGATCAATATTGTTTTCGTATTGCTTTGTCATCCGGGAACTTCAACTGTCGATACAATATTGCTTGATTATCAAGTCAAATTTTGTTATTTCGCTAGTCAGCCTGATATAGATAATTATAATGATATTTTATGGCTTTGTTTTTCGTGTGATACTATATTAATTTTGCTCTCTCTATGACAATATATTCTTGTATCACAGTCAAAGCCATCCAGTATTGGGTTGTTCATTACAAGGATGAACGAAAAAATGAAGAAAAAAAAAGCATGTCACTTTAAATAGGAGCGATTAATTTCTCACATTAGATGTGCATGCAATGCGCTTAAAAGGCAAATTTTTGACGGTCATTTAACAAAACAAAAAAGTTATTCACATTAAGTTTTATTTTCCCAGCTAAATCATAATTCCCATCCATGATAGGCCTGTATTCATACTATCAAATTGGCAACAGTCTTATTATAATATCCTAGTATATTCTAAATATGAAACCCGTCACATGTGCCAATGACTATAAAAGTTCTATATATAATTATGTCGAAATAAGTGTCTCATACTTTTCGCATATTTTGTGTGTGTGAAAAGGAAAATTGTATGATTATCCATTGAAAAAAAAATAAAAAAAATAAACCTGTGAAGAGAATTAGGCACAGGAGAAGGAGAAAAAAATATAAATTTGGATCCTGAAAAGGCCTACATTGCTTTTACTCTGCTGGGTAATGGGGAATCAGTAACACTATATGGGAACATAACAGATGATAAATCCCTTCCAAATCAGACATCATTGTGCTACAAAACTAAGATCAGACAGATGAAAAATATATAACCCCACAATGTTAAATATTGATGTATTCACAAAATAATAATGTTAATAATAAAAACAACAACATCGAAAATAACATCAAGAACAACTTCAATACTAATGAGCCTACTACTATACTACTAGGCCAGTATAGGCCTATATACTACCCTACTACTACTACTACTACTACTAGGCCTACTACCATACTACTACTGCTACCACTTCTACAACAACTAATACAGATAAAGACGATACAAATTATAATATTACAAATATTAATGATATAATATCAATAATGATTATTATTATCATTATCTATATTATTATTATTATTATAATAACAATAACTATAATAATAATCATCACCATCATCATCATCATCATCATAGGAAGAAGAAGAAGAAGAACGGAAGAAGAAGAAGAAGAAGAAGAAGGAAAAAGAAGAAGAAGAAGAAGAAGAAGAAGAAGAAGAAGAAGAAGAAGAAGAAGAAGAAGAAGAAGAAGAAGAATTAGAGTGATAAGAAGAAGTGTACATGCTTTGTGAATCTATTCTGAGCTTACCTTCTTTGTTTTCTGGATAAGATAATATTCCAACATTATATTCCATTTCCACGAGTCTATATTCCAAATTGTTATTTCAACGTACTACATACAAAGTATATGGTGTTACTGTCTCCGAATCAGAACAGATTTCAAATCATACTATACCGAAAGTATCCGTGTAAAAATGATCGTCATGTTCCTTAAAAGGCCGTTGATATTCATTACGTGGAAGGAAACAGGATACGATGACATTTCTTTGATTGAGGGAGAGAAACGGGGACGAAGTAGCAAGAGCGTATCCTATTTGCCAACAAAATCCTGGAATTTCATGAATAATATGTCACATAAAACTAGAATATTCTTTGAAAATGTATTGCGTAATAGTAGTGAGTGGAATATCGTTCGGTGTGCTGTATCATAGATCAGAATAGTAGTTCAAGAGCTTGTTTTAACATTGGATGCTTTATTGGGCAGTTCTTCCTTACCGGGAAGTTGTGTAACTATATATTTCCTCTATGAAATGAAGATAAAGGAACCTAAAGTTTGTCTTTCTATGATACTGCCCTTCGACACACATTGTAATCATTCAGTGACCCGGATGCTCCTATAGAAGGTCACTGTTTTGGGGGAGCGATCAGTGACTCCTATTCTACGATAAGGTTGAGCTCTGGTGAAGGTGAACAAATTCACATATTATGTTAGTGCATGTGCCAATTAACTTCAGCAAGACTACACCGGTTTGTGTTAATTTTCTATTTTTTAAATTTAATTTCAATATTGTATTCTTATTGTGAGGGGTCCCATTTACAACATAAAACAAGTTGCATCTATAGGGGTCCTGGCCTATTATGTATTCTGTATTATTTGTTATGATTTGTACTTGCTGGTTTTTTATGATGCCAAATAGATAGAAGTGAACTGAAAACTGAATTGAAACATTAAAATGTACCTTCTTTTTCATTTTGATGACTCCATAAACTTTAACACCGGTATTAACATTATCAGTTCTGACGCCATGTACATGCTAAAGCCTTCTTTCACTAAGCAATCGCATGGCTCAAGAACTCAATACTCTTTATAGTTTGAAATGGATGACGTCATGATTTTAAAACACTTTTTTATCGGTTGAATGTCAGCTATACACTATATTGCATTTGGAGGAGGAGGAGGAGAAGGAGTACAAGGAGGAGGAAAAAGAGGAAGAGGAGGAGGAGGAGGAGAAGGAGAAGAAGTACAAGGAGGAGGAAAAAGAGGAGGATGGCGGAAGAGGAGGAGGAGGAGGAGGAGGAGGAGGAGGAGAAAAAAGAACAGGGAGGCTGAGGGGAGGGAAGAGGAGAGTATCGAGGGAGTGGGATGGTGTTTATATAATTATATATGAACGGGTATTAGCTAATACAACATTTTACTTTGGTAAGCTGCGAGATCTTGCCAAATCATTATTGCGTAATTCAATGCAGTTTGATTCCACTCAATGCTTTTTATTTATAATCCATACATTATAATTATAATCCATAAGTTATAATAATAATCCTCTCTCTCTCTCTCTCTTTTTCTTCTCTTCCTTTCACTTTCTCTCTCTCTCTCTCTCTCTCTTTTTTCTCTCTCTCTCTTTCTCTCTTTCACATTGTTTACATCGAATATGATATCTCTGCATGTGAGCTGTGTATGCTACGTGCATTAATGTTCATCCGACATTTAGGTTCATGGCGATGTAAGTCTACGTGCATGTACAGCTACCGCGTTGAGTGAGACGGAGACGGAAAGAGAGAGAGAGAGAGAGAGAGAGAAAGAAAAAGAGAGGGAGAGAGAGAGAGGGAGGGAGAGAGAGAGAGAGGGGGGGGGGGGGGGGGGAGGGGTGTGTGAGGGAGGAAAAAGAAGGAGATTTTGAAAATGAAAATAATGATAGGGCACCGGCATTTAACAAGGTCATGCATAGGGTATTGATTTTGGAGGGAGTGCAATAATTATATTCTCTTTAAATCTCCCCCCTCTCTCTCTCTCTCTCTCTCTCTCTCTCTCTCTCTCTCTCTCTCTCTCATGTCTCTATCTCTCCCTTCCCCTCTATCTCAAATGTCTCTCCCTCTCCTTTCCCCTCCTCCTCCTCTCTCTCTCTCTCTCCTATTTTGCCCTTCAATTAAGAGGTGGCATGTGCCCCCGGTCCCCCTGTATCTACACATGCAAGTGGGGGGGGGGGGGGGGGGGGGGGGGGTGTGGAGGTGGATAGGGAGTGGACGGAATGTAGGCTTTGTTCTCTGAACTAATTGGACAGGTCCGAGAAATGATCATTATATACCCTATATGATGTTTACCATGCACTAATGATAATCGAACTATCAACCCCTGTACGTGTACCATTATACGAGTTTAAAAACTCAAATGACATGGTGAATTGAATTGAATTGAATTGAATGGTGCACTTGGGCGTGTCTGATTTCTTGATTTGATTTTTCATATCAGATATTCTGCTTTTTTCCAAATATAATAACCGAAAGACAAAGAAAATATAAACGTAAGGTATTATACAAAATATACAAACAATAATAACTACATTTAAAAATGTTTCTTTTACATAATAATAACGAGACTTATTATTTCTATAACATATTATTATAAATTTAAAGTATTATCCGAACTATCTGTGGAAAAGGTGCAGGAGACCGCGATCATAAGCGATGCTTGACTAGGATGGCGGCTTCCCCAAAAAAATCTTAAGGTAAAATTTTAAATGAAAAAGTGTTTAAACGAAGACAGATCCATGGATTGCGGAACAGACCTCGGTCATGTATACATCATTTATGCTCGGATACCAAGAAACACAATTATACTCCTATAAGACTAGAGCGTGACTCATAATTATGGGATTAAAGCATAATGGGATTGAATTTTTTCAAACCAGCTGGCAGGCTGGGTCAAGGGGCGGAGGCGCGGAGCCCCCGGAAGCTCAGGGGGGTATGGGCATTCATTACGGTCAGATGAGCCTATTTCGATACCTTATGAAAGACACTGGCAGGTCGCTAATTGGCGTGGGGTCAAGGGGCTGAGCCCCAGGAAACTAAGAGATTTGAGGCATTTTATAACGGTCAGATAAGCATTCAGGGGTCCTGCCTTAGGGCCCTAGATGGGGTCCAGGGATCAGAGCCTCCGGAAGCTCAGGGGTTTTAGGCATTTAGCTAAAGACGGTCATATTTTGATACCTTTTTTGTGACACGGCAGGTCAGTAACTGGCGCTCTTCCAGGGGGTGGAGCCCCCGTAAGCTCAGGGGTTTTAGACATTAAACTACGGTCAGATGAGCATCCAGGGGCCTGCCTCAGGGCCCTTGGTTGGGTCCCGGGGGCGGAGCCCCTTAATCACGGTAAGAAGAGCATATTTTGATACCTCATTATTTTGTGACACAGGCAGGTCCCTTTTTTTTGTATTCTTTCTTTCTTTCTTTCTATATCTCTTTAATAAGGGGGGGGGGGGGGCTCGACCCCACCGTTCCATGTTATTTCACAACATTTGTAAATCACTTGTATCGTATCAGAAATAAATCACGTTTGATTTTGTTTCTTTCTTCAGTACGCCAGTGGTGTCCAGTGGCGTATCTGGCACTTGATCTCGTTGGGGGGGGGGGGGGGGCGGGCGAGAGGGGCGTTAAATCATATTTTCCCCCTTTTCTTTTCTTCTTCCTCTTTATTCCTTTCCATGTCTCTCCTCTTTTCCTTTCCATCCCTTCCTTCTTACTCTCTGCCTCTCTTTTGTTTTGCTGAGTGGGGCAGGGGAGGCAAAGGCCTTTCAGCCCCCCTACCGATCCACACCTTGTTGGCGGGAAAAATCGCAACTGGTCTTCCCTACCTTTCTTCCTCCTCTATTTTTTCCCTTTCCCTCCTCTTTCCCTTTACCTTCCCTTCCTTCTCTCTCTTTTAAGTTTACTGGGGGAGGCAAGGGCTTTTCGCCTCCCTGTAAGGACTGCTTTAATATTCGAGGCATATGTGTTTTTATCGGCTCTCTGGGACGTTACATCCTGCTATCACCCCACACTCTAAGAAAAAAGGGTGCACAAAAGGGTGCAAAATAAGAGTTTGCACCCTTTACATAAAAATGAACCCTATTGAAGGAAAAGGGGTTCAAAAAAGGGTGCAATATAAGATTTTGCACCCTTCCCACAAAAATGAACCCTAACAACCCAAAAAGGTGCAAAATAAATGTTTGCATATCGCATGCATATTCATGATTACTTTCCACGTGTTCACATAAAAATACATTTATCATATGATTTGTTAAGCAAATTATGACAATGCACATCAATTATGTGATTTTTATTTTCCTTCGGCAATCATTAACCAATAGATTATTTTGTCTGATCATGTTACAATTACATTCACGTTTTAGCAATATATATATTGATTATATTTTTACTAACCAAGCAACATCATGCATGTTTAATATGTATATGTGTACGAGCAAATGTCACGAGTATTCCTCGATGATGGGTGCAGGATTGCACCTTTTAAGGGTGCAGGATTGAACCTCTTAAGGTGCTGCTATTGCATCGGTTTGCACCCCTAAAGGAGCAGGATTGAACCATTAAGGGTACTAACATGTCTCCTAAAAGGTGCATTCTGGCACCCTCCTAAAGGGTGCAGGATTTAACCCCTAAAGGTGCTGCTATTGTTGCATCGGTTTGCACCCCTAAAGGTGCAGGATTGAACCATAAAGGGTACTAACATTTCCCCCAAAAGGTTCAATCTGGCACCCTTTTGAAGGGTGCAGGATTGCACCTTTAAAAAGGGTGCAGGATTTAACCCCTAAAGGTGCTGCTATTGTTGCATCGGTTTGAACCCCTAAAGGTGCATAGTTGCACCATTTTTTCTTAGTGTGCAGGGTGTGAGTGTAAAGTTCCCTTGGGCCTATAAAAACAAATATCCCTCTCATAGCAGTCATTATATCTATACTAGACCCTCGAAAGATATTTTATATTCGTATACTATTTATTGACACCATCTCTTCTCTTGCATTTTTTCATCCAGATCCATCCTCGCATGCAATAACTCATTAATGTATCTAGCAATAATCGTTCGTATATACATGTAGGGAGACAGAAATAAACACAATTTGAAGATGATTTCAGGGATTATTTTGTTTTAATTTTGTACACCGTATAAAATGATACCATCTCTTCACATTGCCAACTTAACGTTATTCCAGATAAATATCAGGGGCGGATCTGGGGGGGGGGGGGAGGAGGGTGTTTAGGGGGTTTAACCTCCTCCCCCTTGGGCTTGCCAAAAAGAAGAAGAAAAAAAAAGAAATGTCAAGGGCAAAATGATTTTTTTTTGTGGTGCTTTCTACCCCCCCCCCCCCCCCCACTCAAGTACATGTTTTAGTTTTTTTAACTTTCTGAACGAAAATCCATGCATGTGCTTGTAAAATTTCAAAATAACTTCAAAATATTTCAAAACGTGATTATGTACTATTCGACGATAAGAGATATATATAGTGCAAGTACTTTTACCAACCTAAAAAGTAAATTTCGGAATATCTGAGATATATTTATATATTTATATACATTTATATGAATAATTCATTTTTCACGAGGAACAGTACACTTGACTCGCTGAAATACAACAACTGCTGACATGCGTGTACACATGTAGTTTTTTAATGAAAGGTTGTAAATATTCAACTGCGCTGAGATTGATTCATATGTCCCTACATCAAATTCTGTAGAACTTTGCAGGAATCATGAATATGTAATGAATGTCCTATCTATGAAATTTAAACGTTAGCATTGTCCTAATATTCAATTAGCCTATGCAAGGAAACCCGTTTACTTGCTAGACTTCACTGTCGATATGACAACTAATAGTCGTTATTTTCCCACTGAAAGACATTTTCAAGCCCCCCTTTTTTTAGTGAAGTTCTTAATTGGTATTATCTTTCAAATGCCGTTGGAATTTAACTTTTTCTTTTCGTTGGGCCTGCAAATGGGACATAGTATCTGTAATGTTATTCTTTATCAATTCAAATATAGAATCAATTATGGTAATCGTCTTGATTTTTGTTCATATTTGAGTTCATGGTTTGTGCAATAACCATATTACTAGTTAATTCATATTGCTACCTGGGCCCCGTCTTAAAAAGAGTTGCGATTGATTAATGAATCACAAGTCCTCCAATCAATCGCAAGTTTGCAGTCTCCTATCTCTTATATGTACATAGTTGCGATTGATATCAATCGCAAATAAATTGTGATTGAAATCAACTCTTTGGAAGACAGGGCCCTGATCGTTATCATCAAATTTTGAAATGACAACTTACGAGTGTGCTACATGATAAAACTACATCTTACTTAGAATATGATCGACATGTGTTAATGTTAATATTTTGCATCACAATAGATGAAAAGGAATTTTAAGGATCACAATTGCTGTAAGTTTGATTTTGGAATTTGACCTATATGTTTGAATCAATAAACGCGTTTACGCCTGGTGCGTGCCTAAAAATGTCACAGTTTTAATAATTAGCATTGCTTGTTCGATGATCCGAAGCCTTTCCGCCTAATTCCTGTAACTATTTCGATTTTGATCTCTACCATTGGTTTCTTGCCAATGTACATGTAGTCATCATAAATCTGTTTGATATCAGACTTCACGGGCATGTTATAATGTCAAAGAAGCCCTTCTCGTTTTTAACAAACTTACAAATCATGCCTTTGCAAGTTTTACTAGTATCACTTAATTTTTGCTGAAAATTTTCAAAAAAGTGCCGTGGAAAGCGTGTGAATGACAAGATAGACACGAATTGAAATGCACTGACGTTCATTTTGCCACTTCAATTCAAGAATCGGATACTGGATGCGCACATTATTTGTGATTCATTCAGACAAACATTATTTTGTGTATATTAACTGTTTGCATGATTTCAATATTACTGGTTCACATCGGTACGATATTATAATATACTACTCTTAAGCATACGTCATGCACAAAATATAGAACGGAACTATTCGTAACACCACATACTATGGAAGGCACTACAGGTATGGATCAGAATCCATGTGGTGATACAAAATGATTTTGGTGCTCACTTCTAATTCACGGCTGTCGTTTGTTGATTCACACCAGCACCAGGCATCCCACCGCTGCCGCCGATTTTAGTTTGTCCTGCAGGATACCCAAATGCATTACCACGCATGGTCGTGGGGAGTGCGAGGGGTATGCCTCCTGGTAGTATGACATAGGGTGGTGGCACAGGAGGCTCGGCTCGTACAATCGCAGAGTCTTCCTCGGCTACAGGACGCCTATTCCAGGATGGCTGGATGAGGTAGACCTGTTGGGTACCTATCATCATAGGGCGGACATGGGGTCCCTTTGGTGGCTGCCATGATTGTCGATTTCCCTGGCTGTTTGGCCCTTGCGGCGTCTGTTGTTCATTCTGTTGTACTCGCTGGTGTCCATGCGGTTGTTGCCTCTGGGATTGCTGCATCCGTTGTTGTTGGAGGATCTGTGCTGCCGTGACAGTACCGCGATTGTAACTCTGTTGTTGCATCTGTGGCCCTGGACCTAATGGTCTCTGTTGCTGCTGTTGTCGGTTGTGACTCTGTTGAGGAAACCTGTTGTCATTTCCGTGGCTGTTGTTGCTTGGCGGTTTTGTCTGGTTCGTGGTCCTCGAATCCGTACGACCTTGATTCACTGCTCCCTTCTGCACAACACTAGCGTAGGACCCCCGTGGCATCTCGAAGTACTGTTGCTGCTGCTGGTAGTGGCAGTGAGGATTGTTAGGACGGTGTTGTTGTTGTTGCCAATTTCCAGGTGGTCCGGGCGGTCTCATTCTGTTTGGATCGTAATGCCTATTGTTATTTGGCACCAATCCGCGACCAAGACCAAGTCCTAGTTGAGGAGGAAAGCGATTGCATTGGTTCATGTTCCACGAATGATCCATTGGCTCAGGCTGGCGTCTGTCGGTGAATGAATTCGTGAATCGCGCACCAGCTCGCAATTGTCCTCGTGAATGATTGGCGTCCGACTTGTACACATAATCGCTCCATAGTTTTCGGACCGGTTTCGACGACCGTCGCCTATTGGTGCCATCATCATCCCATATACCGACGAATTTTTCACTCGATTTATTTTTGGTGACTTCCGTGAGGTTATTCCTTTTTAAAGAAGCGGTTCCATCAGCCGTTGAATTCGCAGTCTCGTGATTGCTCTCTTTACTGGTAGCATTGCAAACCTTTTCGTTCACTTCCTCCGACTCATCGTCGGTATCACTGTCGCTGTTTGACTGACGACGTCGACAGATACCCCCAGGGCACTGTGCATTGTCCTCCTCACTCTCCTCTTCATCACTGCTATCCGTATAGCGTTCATATGATTCACAGCTCTCGACGTACGATACTGCCTCGTCACTCGCGTAGTTAGACAGGTGAACACTTTTCTCGTCGTCACCTCCGTCACCATCATCACTGCCTTCGCCTTTTCGGCCGTCATTGGCGTCGCTTTCGCTGTAACTGTCGTCATCGCCACCGACCTGACATGGTACGTACGTCATCTTATAGCTTCCCATTGGAGCGGTTAGCTGAGCATGAATGGGAGAATCCTCGGCATCACTGGGCTGCGACGGGGGTAGTTCGTACTCTGCCGCTACCTCTATCGGCGACCTCGAGCTTCCATCCCCACCATCGTGTTGCGGTGTAGTATCAGACATCATACCGTTCGGTGTACGATCGGCAACTTTATTCCGTGCTTCAAATAGGCTGTTTTAGGGATCAAAAGAATCGATGTTATAATTACGTCTAATGTCATTGACACGAAAAAGTGAATTCATTAAGTAACCCCCCCCCCCAAAAAAAAAAAAAACACACACACACAACAACAACAACAACAAAAACAATAGACGAATGAATAAGGTACCAGTATTTCGTTAACCGTTTAAATAATTAATACCGTTGATAAAGCATGTAAGAGATCAATTCAATGGATTGAAGGAGAAATCCCTTTCGAGTTGGGTGGGATGAAGGTAGAAAAATACGGCCTATGCCGAAAGGGTGGGTAGGGTAGCGTCGCGTCGCGTTGACTTGAACGCGACTATTCGTCCAAAGCCCCCCCCCCCCCCGGTTTTGCCGAAAGGGTATGTTAAAATAAAGATGGAGAAGCAGAAAGATGGAGAAGCAGGGGGAAAAAAGAAAGACACGAGCGTGGACACACACGAATGCACACGCACATAAGCCCATACATACAGGTATCGGGTAAAAATGCCAGAGGAAATAATGCCAGAGGTAAAAGTGCCAGTGGTAAAAATGCCAGTGACAAAAAATGACAGTGGCAAAAATACCAGAGGAAATATAAGAGTGTGAAAGCCTCACGGCCGCACCCCCCCCCCCCCCCTTCCATACGCCGTGTGTCCGGACAGGTATTGTATCCGGATAGATAATTTCAGACAGTTATTTGAACGAGTCTGCATTAAATCTTTCAAGATATTACAAGAGTTAGAGAATCTACCGGTATGATGAAAAGATTATGAATGAAAAATATACATGTGCTATTTTATTTTGATGAATATTTTCCTCAAAACCCAACGATGAACGAGACGACTTCTCCTTATTGAAGTCCTTAGCACAATCATGAGAGACACGAGAAGAATGAAATACGGACATCATACCGATTTGATGTTACTTGTTAGGCGGCAGGACACAACCCCAATCATAAAGATGGAGGTGTGACCAAAGTTTGCTATCTCAAAAAATCAGTAAGAACTAAGATTAGAACTAAGATTTCGAAAATCTGATATCACCAATGGAAAGAGGAACATAAAATTACCCAGAGATGAAATTTTCTTTGGAACTGGGTACGAAATTGTGAAAATATTGACAAAAGATCGGCAAATTTTACAATCTTTTGTGTCCGTTCCGAAAAATGATCAACTTACCGTTCGTTCGTGTCTCCTTAGATCAAGATTAATGTAATCTTGATCTTCGGAGTAGTTGCTACAACCGGCCGTGTCAGACACGTTGCCCCGGGGTGCGAGATAGGACTCTTGTAGCGTGCCCCCATTTACCGATAAGGATTAAGGGTCTGAAAATCTTCAATTTGAGAGCAGATTTCCTCAAAATTGTAAGTAAAATACTAAAATATGGTAGACTGATTGTAGACTAGACCCTAGATCTAGACTAGATCTAGACCTCTATATCTTGCCTTGCAAATTATGATATTGTCTAGTCTAGAAATCTAGATCTAGTCTAGACTAGATCTAGATTTCTAGATCTAGACTACCTTATTTTTGATGGATCGCATTTTTCGATAAATCAAATGTAAACCCCCGTGCGTGATCGGATCGGACATCGAATTTTTAGATCGCAATATCTCCGAAATCCTTTGACGATAAATTTTCTAGTTGAACCAATCTGTAGTAAAGAAAAAACGTTGCCGTCCATTTGGTAATAATTGAAATAAATAAATTTGTGTAGAGTATGAGAAATCATAGATCGAATATCACATTTTGTAATACTAATAGGGTCTATGTCTATAATCTAAAATGTCCGCGAACTTTGGTTAGGCCTACCCCTTCATACTTGTTAGGCGGCAGGACACAACCCCGACACAACCCCAATCATATAAAAAAAAAAAAATCATAGAATATCTTTAAAAGTATCAAACTCACATCTTATATCCTCTGTATCGGAAACTGTCTCTGGAAGCAGATAACAAGTGTTGTACTTTGAAAAGAACTTACAAAGCTATAGACTACATCTATGTATGCAGCTAGCTTGCTGGGAATTAAAATCGAAGAGTCATTTATTGTATGCCCTCGTATCATACCAGTTGCTATGGAAATATTACAGACGCTATCTCGCGTTGCTGGGCGCGTCGGTTGCTGGATGCCTGGCAGATTCTGCGCACTGCGTTTTACATGCACAATCTCTTTGTGACGTAATAATGCATGGAAAATCTGATGCGCAATCATCAACCACTTTTTTAGAAAGAAAATATCATGTTCGGAGAGGCAGTGTAGTAAATCTAAGATATCATTGACAGCATATTATTTGTAGCCTGGTTTTTTATATAAGCTTTACCGGTTACGAGAGACTCGATCTACACAAATAATACCATCCTTTGCCGCTCCCTTTCCCTCCCGCTCCCTTCGACCCCAACGCCCCCCCCCCCGTTTACAACAAGCAAATATCGACCAAACCTCCCCGCTTTCATTTAAAACTGCAGTTACTAAAGAACTTTTTTCCACGATTTGACCGTCCACCCTCCACCACCTCCAGTCAAAACTCTTCTTTGGAGTAATTAGGAGGAAATGAATTCAAGAGTAAAAAATATCCCTTTATCATTTTGCGAAATTAAAGTAGTTTGCAGCCGGAGGAATCCTCCTGGCATTGTCGTACAAAATCGTTTTCACTATCATTATTATTATCATTGTTATTATTTGTTTTTATTTTTTGTATTATTATTATTATTATTATTATTATTATTATTATTAATATTAATATTATTATTATTGTTATTATTATTATTATTGTTATTATTATTATTATTATTATTATTATTGTTATTAATAATATTATTGTTATTGTTATTATCATTATTATTATTATTATTATTATTATTATTATTATTACTTATACCGCACTTTTCAAATAAGACCTAAAGCGCTTATACAGTAAATGACAATTACATAAATACATGTAATAAGAAAAACAATCTTACATCTACAAACTGCAAAAAAAGATGTGCTTTCAAGGCCTTTCTGAAAGTAATAATAACTAATGAAGACTGTTTAATTCTAAGTGGTAGATTATTCCAGTATTTTAAAGCAGAAAGAGTAAATGTATGGATAAATGTCCTATCGCCGGCTAATGTGCGAGTAACTGAATATGTGAGACGGAGAGGATCACTGGCTGACCTCAATGCCCTGGTATAGGTGTAACCTATATAAATACAAACAGATATCTAAATATTTTGGAGCTTCATCGTTGATAATTTAGCAGACAAACAAGAAAAATTTAAAAAGTATTCTTCGTTTCAAAGGAAGCCAGTGTAATGGTCTTTTAATTGTGTAGCCTTTGCACACGATCCAATTTAGTCGAGGGAATGGTAGAGAGACTGAAGCCCATTATAATAATCAACACTGGATAGAACTAAAGAACGCACAGCATTAGTTTTCATGCATTCATTTGTAGCCTATATATTTTACTTGTTTTAACGCGTTTCATTTTAATTCTGTTTCAATTCTTACATTTATATCTCCTTCTCTCAAGCTTTATCAAAATGTTAACATTCTGCAAGTTACTTCAAAAGCAGAATTGCGAGATAAAATAAATGACAAAAAGGGTAATTATTGTCGGTATTGTCAATAAACCCCTAAACCCTCTTTTATGCAGCCCTTTGTCATAACCTATTCTATCTCATTTGGGTACAGACCGGAACTGATAAAGAAGTCTACAAACATCGCTTTTATGTTCATTGTTTTCTTTGTTGCCTTTAATGGGTATAATTATCTCTGGCAGAAATACTGAAAGAAAATCCTAAACAACCTGGAAAAACGCGAAGAGACGATCTCTGACACGCGAACATTCTTCGCTGGAATTAAGAAGCATTTCACATACGAATGTGTATTTGTTAATCTTCGTCAGCATGGGTCACAATTTTGCAAGAGATGCATAAGTGCTATAAGAGTTTGTATCACAGGTGTATGAGGAGGGGGCCACGGGGATATAGCCCCCCCCCCCCAGAATGTCGAAAGTAGCCATTAGGCAGAGACGTGGTCTGTTTTTATGACTTTAAAGAATCAAAGTAGAAATTTTGTCTGAATAAATATTGTTAACTTATGAAAGCGAAATTCGATGTTCCGAAGTTGTTGATATCCTTTAATTTTTTTGTTTTTTCAGTTTTATTTCATTTCATTTCATTTCTGGAGATGTATTTGCTTAAGCCGAATATTCCTTTTCTCCGAATTTGACTGATTCTTTCATATTCTGAATGTGACTAACCGAAGATTCATACTTAAAAGATAAAAACTGTTATAATACAAAGTTTTGGGAAATTTTGAAAATTGGGTGGAAAGTGATTCTTTACAATTTTGGTATATTTGGATGACCGTGTAGATGTATTATAAGCACTAGAAAATTTAGCCCCTAAAACCCTTCTGCTTTCGAGAAAATTGAACATAAAAATTTACCGGTGCTCCCGGTACATTTTGATGAATTTCAAATAGCACCTACGACCGTACAATGGTAGCTGCGACCATGAAAATCTCAGTATATGTAGTTGTGATATATAATTTTTAAACGGGAATATCTAATCGGTCGATTTTGGTCAAGAAACATGGTTTTATAGCTTAATTAATATCTTGACCTTAAGAAGGAGCTATACAACATAACGAGTTTATTATTTACAATTATTTTCAACCGCGACAACTATCACTGAATATTGTAGGATCTCATATGCTTCCAATATGTTCATTTGGACCAAATTCATGACCCCATACCAAAACTTTGTATTACCTTTAATGCTCTTTCAGATATTATGGGAACTGCACGCAACAGAAAGATTATTTATGTATTCACTGAGCTCTGTAAATGCACGTCATTAAAAAAAAAAAAAAAAAAAAAATCTTTATCACAATAAAAATTCGTTGAAATAGAATTGGATGCATTAATTTTAGTCAAAGATTCGATACTCTGGATTGAAAACAGGAACTTAAAAAACGGAACAATATTAATACATGTACTTCCAAATATGGGTAAACTTTCGCTATTCCAAAGATACTGTTACGTTCTTGTTTGGCAGTGTTTGGCAGGGGTATTTTATGTAAAGTCTAATTTGCTAATGTGTTCTGTCTTTGTTTGGATTAACGAAACATGTTTCTTTTACAAAATATTTATTATAATTCAGGAAGTTTTTTCTGCGATTTACCACTTCAGTTTCCTCCCTGTAAACCTGTCCCGGTAATTGACTGACTAACAAACTATGTGGAGAAACATTATTTGAACGGAATTCTCCTTTCCTTTATTTGGATCGTAATGAACCCAGTATAGCCCTGTTTAAACATCCTTATCTAATTAAAACATTTATAAAACAAAACTTGTTTGCTGTATTTTCGAAAGTGGATTACATAAAAGTACTTCTTCAAACTCGTTTGCTTTTATTTATGTGCTCAATGTTTGGTTTGGTTTTGTTTGTTTGGTCGTGCGCTTTCCGTATAAAGAACAAAGATGGGCCATTTTTGTTTCTTTCCCTTTTGGTAGAATGAAGATACAGTTTCCCTTTTAATAGTGTTTAAGTTAATGTGCACGCAACATATGGCTTTGCATTTTGCGCTACTTTGTACAAACATGTAAGAGATCAATAATGGAAAAGAATGACGGAGGGGGGGGGGGGGGAGAATAATTTGTTTCTTCTCAAAGTAACTCAAATCCTACATCAGTTTTCCCCCTCTCTTTCACTCTTTTGCCCCTTGCTGTTGTGTCTGTCTTTACCCCTCCCCCCTTCTCTCTCTCTTACTCTATCCTTCTATGCCCATATATCTCTCTCTCTCTTTCTATGCCACTCTCTCTCCCTCCCTATAGCCTATGCCCCTCACCCTTTCTTTCTCTCTCTCTCTCTCTCCCCTCTCCGTCCTTCTCCCCCATCTCTCTCTCTCTCCCTCTCGCCATTTTTCCTCTCCCTTTATCTCTCTTAATCTCTTTACCTTGCCTTTTTCTATATACGTCTCCCTTCTTTCGTTCTCCATTTATTAGTAGGTGTAATATCGCCGCAATCCCCATCCATGTAATACAATTGTTCTAATTTCAGGTAAGTTCCATCATTTTTTTTCACGAAATAAAGCCCAAGTTAAGTATGTTGCTGAAATAGAGCCGATCTTGTAAACTCGAGTTCTTGTCACCGTGTTCAAAGCCAAAGTGTATTATTTCATGCTGGGAAAATATATTTTGATTCAATTCAATTCAAAAGACTTTATTCCATTAAAAACGAATGTGATATAGTACAGACAGTTCGATATATATATATATAAATCATGAGCATTATGTGAAGTCAATTGAAATAAACTATGAAAATGAGTATATAGCAGGAAAGGGAGCACCCGTAGAAAGTTTGTTATAGCTTGTTTATTCAGGCGTCCAAATGAACAATAATTACACATTATATAATAACATAATAATGAGTATTGCGCATGGATTCATTTACCTATCCCTATTCTTTTTCTTACAGACAACACCATTTTAAAAAACCCAAGGCTTATGTCAATAGTAAGAAATATAGACAACCTGGTTTAAAAAAAGGGTGTTTCCTCAACACATCTGCATCAGCACAATTTACAAACATGCCGAATGATTTTCACTAAAATGAAACATTCAAGCCTGATATACTATTTACGATTAGCATGCCGATTTATTTACATTCAAACACAAGTGTAAACTAGAGGTAGAATTGCCTTAAAAATACATTTGTCATGATTATCTGCTATCGAGTAAAATTTATTGAAGAAATTCATTGATAAAGCAGTTTTATTTGGTAACAAATTACTAGATTGGCGATTCAAGAGTCTCCATTTCTTTCACCGCCATCAAAACAAAATAATTGCAAAGATTCCATATTATTCTTTGCACTGTAGCAAATATTCATGAATTATTCTATATCTGTGTTTGTATTAATATATTTGATCAGATGATTATTGCATGCTCAAAACATGAATAAATTTCATATGTGCCAAAATCGTATATTATCGTATTTCCGAAAATACTCGATGAATAATTATGCAAATATATTCACATTATTTTTGTAACTTCTTCATTTCACTTCTTTTCTGTTGTTAAACGAGTGTATGAAGCCCACATTCTAACGAGACTGTTGTGCTTTCCTTAGATCACAACACATGAAGCCAATTGTTTTCAAAGCTGCCAATTAAAGCAGTCTGAAGCTCAGCTAAACATTATTCACCGAATTGAACTCTTCAAAATGAAGACGTATCGAGAAAGAAGATAGACTAATGCGTAACACTTAGCAGGACTACCCTTTTATTGTCGTTTGGTTACAACTAATTATAGTGTGCTTAGAGTCCTACAAAAGAGCCGATTCATTGTTAATTAGGAAGACGGGATGGGTATAGCAGCCGGGATGGGTTCTATGTATAGTGGCCCGAGAACCGTTGCTTTCATTCACCGTGGTCCGGCTGAATGGTTTTTGGCATGAATGCTTGGATTGCGAAACAATGCGCGCGCATGTTGAGCTAGGGGTCTTTGAAAAGGGTGTCTGATTAGTACGTCAAGGCGAGAGTAGTGTCTGGGAAGGCTAGGTCTGAAGTATTTAAGATGTCTGGCTCACTTTCACCTTCATCATTTCGTCAGAAACTCTAACCAAGACAACATCACGATAACAATTTCTCAAGTACTCTCAAATTTGAAGTAAAAAATTAATTAAAGTCACAAAGTGTGTTTTGTGCAAGCTTCGACAAGAGATTATTGAAAGATTACCTGCAACGCTCATCATCAGCCTGGACTCATCTCATCGCCTGGACTCATCTCATCAAAGGGTTTCAACATTTTAGAGAGCTGAGACATCCCAGTGACGACATTGTTCCAGCGAAGCCAAGAGATTCAACGATCGGAGATTCACCTACACCATCATCGGAACTTCTTCGGCGGATCTTCCCTCTTCTTCCTTGGGAATATTTTTAAGGACTTTTAACCATGCATCGTTCATCGGATCTGCACTTGGCGGCTGTCGTCTGCTTGTTTTTCGTCACATCAGTGAGTGCCTTCTTCGCTCCATTCCTACATGAGACGGCCTTATCGCTGAGCGACGACGTCGTCGCCTCAACTCGCACCAGACGGAATACTCTACCTCTTATCACACCGGACGCCCTCAAGAGCGTCGATCAGCATACGAACTCGTCGACGATGTACATGGTGGAATTGTTTGAGTCTCTCTACACTGGACATAATCTTGTGAACCCAACCAAGGAGGAATGCCGAGCCATTGAGGAGGCGGACACAGTACGGAACTACATTGGTGCCATCCAAGGTAAGAAAACAATTGTGATTGTTATTATTTATTTGCAAAATATTCGATATTATATGTTTCATGTGTGTCATGTGCTGTGTGTGGGTAAATCATGCAATTCAATGCGAGAATCTAGCGGATAACAAGACTAATAATTCTTGTTGACGAAAATTGAATATTTCTGGTAGTAAAAGATGATAACAAAATTTACAAAATGGCATTTAATGACCATTCTCTGATTAATAAAACAAAAAGAAATTATTTTGAAGATTGCATGATTTATTTACATTTCGATCTGTGTTCGATTGATTCTTGCTGGTTGTTGAAAAATCCATTTTACATAATTAACTTATCCGTGTTTGTTATCAAAGTCGCGGTAAGGTTTCAATAGATTGTTTACATTTTCAGGAAGCAATACAAATCTTAAGCTCAGGCAAAATTTACTTTTTGTTTGTTTATGACTTGATTAAGTGCATTACGTTCGGATGTTTGTTCTAAAGTTTGTAAGGGCTATTAGAACATCGTATGGTATATCGCTTCGTGAAAACTAAACATAAGGTAGTGTTTATTCAGCATCAAATAAACAACTTTGAATGATATGTATGTAAGGTTAATTTGGTATTGTTTCAATTTTGCGGGCACATGTATTTTAGTTGAGCAAAATCACAATGTTATTTTCTTACGATTTACGGGAAGATTCGAATATCTTGCACATGTGCTAGTCGAGTCTTTTTCATTGACTTTGTTTTGGAGTCTCTCCCCCTTCACCTCTCAAACACCTGTACGAAGTGGCTGTAAATTCTCCCCCAAATTGTTTTCTAATTAACTCGTCTGAGCCTTTCCGTTACCGGATAATCTATCAAGGTGAAAAGAGGCATTCATCATGAAAACGATTAACCCTTTCACACCCGCTCTATCACAAAGAAGAAGAATAAAAGGGATGGGACGAGACTCTTTTGTTTGGGGGTCCATCCGAACGCCGAAGTTCGAGTCCTCTGTGTGGGGAGCATGGCGGGGGTAGCGCTTTTCATTCGAGGGGTTGCTTTAATAGCCTGGCTTCTGAAGCCTTTGTGGGTCGAGACTGAATGAGTTAAACTATGGGCTCTCAGAACAAAGCCCAAAATTGATACGTCGCACTGGTACACTGAAATGGCTGGGTTAATAATATTCTCGTCTGGTATCGAGCTGGGATGCAGACATAACTATTAATAAGATTGATTTGCCATCGGTTCTTCATACAATTTAATATCATTACCTTACTTTGACTTGTATAAAAACAAATGTATCTTGCTTGTCTATTGATAATTTAACTAATCAAATGTTCTTTTCTTTCTTTTTATTTCAGATGTCAAATCGTCTTCTGACCTTGTGATGACCTGGGTGACCTCTTTCCCGACGTTTGACCAGCCCGCCAACGAAGCTGTCCATCTCAGCGAGCTCAGAGTTCAACTCAATGCCACCTCAGAGCAGTCGCACCGTTTCGTCATCCAACTCCACCAGTGGGTCAACGTCTCCTGCGACGACGGCATGTGTCAGCAACGCAAGCTGATTCATTCAAGGGACATCGACGCTCGCCACGACGACTTCGATGGCCGGGAAGTGTTCGACATCACCAAGATCGTCAAACAGTGGATCGCAACGACCAAAAACGCAACGTCCCCAATGGAGTACAGCATCGAGCTACGCGCCAAATCACTCGTCGAATCAGAAGCTGACCACGACAAGAATGTTCTCAAAGCCCTTCTTGCAGCCGACATTCAAACAGGAGATGTTTTGGATGATATCGAACTTGACTCTGACGATGTTTTGAGCGAAGACCACGCGGCTACCAATCAGCTCTCCGTTACTGACGTGACGCTCGTCGTCTTTTCTCGTGCCCCCACCTCTCCGATCATTCTCTCCGATGCTCACGGTTCGGTGCGTACCCGTGCTCGACGATCAACAGATGAAGCTCGTCGCCGCAAGAAGGAGAAAGATCTACGCAAGCTTCAACGCGACGAGCACAAACACAAAATGGAGGAGAAGCTTCGCTTGGAACGAGAGCAATCTGGGACTTGTCGCCGAATTGATATGGACGTTGATTTCGGTCGAATCGGCTGGGACGAATGGATCATCTACCCAAAGCAGTTCAATGCCTACCGTTGCGTCGGTACGTGTGAGGGACCTCTTGACAGCCGTGACAACCCAAGCAACCACGCAGTCATGCAGGACTTGGTTCGACTCCACCAACCTGAGAGACGGACACCTGAACCTTGCTGCGTACCAACTATACTTCGACCACTCAGCATGCTGTACTTCGAGGAGGGAGCAGTCTTGGTTCGACATCACGAGAACATGATCGTAGAGGAGTGCGGTTGCCGGTAACGTGTCTTGGGTTTTGCCTTGAACTCTGAACTCTTACAATTTGCCAAACTCTTTTGAACGCCCACATGGATTGGGTGATCAAATAGACTCGATCAGCAATCTTAAAGAAACTGCAATCTTGGCTCTTTTTAATATAGTATTTTTTTGTTAACCCGTCGATTGATTTTCTTTGCGATTTTTACTTGTGTTATATTTACCTTATGAATGAATGTATTTTTCATAAGTTTTTGCCGACTTCGAAACATTATAATACGAGAGGTACATGGCACATGGGGGCGCGGTACCACCTAATGTTGAGGGGAGATATTACCCGAACAAGTTAGACGCATACAACAAAATCTAGAATTGAGAGACGGAAAATGCGTTATCGAAGTTTGATGAACGTTTTATTATCAAACCATTCATGATATTTTCAATTTCATCGACTTTCCGAGGTAATACAAATAGAAATAATGTACTCAGTACTATAGTAATTATGTTCTTCTACATATTTGGATACATAATGTATCCGAGCACATAGCCCTAGCTATGCATTTTAAAATGTACTTTTATTTATTGTATATTTGTGTGTAAATTATCAATTCAGAGAATATGCATATTATTAAAAATAAAGCAATTATAAATTCAAAAACCTTTGTTATGATTCTTGATTTATTTGTGACCTCTTTAATAAGTATGTAAATGCTTACAGAAGAAATATTACTACACGGTAATTAAACGAAAAATCTTAACCTCCAGGTAAGCATCACGAAAAAACTGGTTAGTATATTCTCCTGTTTAAATTGGAAAGCCTGCAACATAAGAATGGTCCTAGTCAAGAGAATGCTTAACACATGAGAGAGGAGAAAGAGAAAGACCATTCAAGATTGTGAGACAGAGAGAGAGAGAGAGAGAGCGACAGAGAGAGGGAGAGAGAGAAGTGGAGAGGGGACAAAAAGTCTGGAAGAGCCATACATGTACAATGCATGTTTTAAAGACGATCAGTCTCACTCATCAAGAAATATTCTAATTTTAATATTATCTTAAATCTTAAATATTAAACTAATGTGAGAATTATTATGTACATAGGAAGACCGAAAGAGCTGCATCGCTCATGCGCCATTCTACTTTAACAATATTTCAGGGGAGAACAGATTTGGTGATGGTGGACTAACATTGAGTAAAACAGCATTTGTAGTGTCAAGTGTGCTGCAATTAATAGCCACATAATCACTTGTGTGACGTGTACCGGTAGGCACAATTGCACTTTTAAAAAAAATCAACAAAAAAAATAAAATCAAAAATCAACAACAAAAAAAAAAAAAAAAAGAAGAAAAGAAATCGGTAATGGTGGACTAACACTAAATTCAACTTTAGTATCGATGCTTACTGCTACTGGAAAATCAATGATAACAACAAATGCAGATAACCTAAAGTGTAACCAAATGTTGGGAAAGTGTGTAGTGTAGACACGATTGCACTTTGTTCGAAGAAAAGGTAAAAAAAAAAAAATTACCTTCTCTCCTCTCATTTTCAATTGATTTACATAGGCCAGAAAAGCGTGACCAAATGTGACCAAATGTGGTAATAGAATAAGAACGAAAAAGCCAATTGATCTTATATGCAAAGGTTCACAGCGCCATATCTGAACAGGACTTTGGTCATGTACATCCAACATTCAGGCTGTACTTCCAATACAGGAATGTTAAAATGGAATACACAGCTATCTTCAACCTAGTACACACTGATTTCCCATTTGTATGACAGGCTCAAAGGTACAGTTTAAATCTTACCTTCCATATGACAAACAAATTAATCCAAAACTATTCAAACATTGACAATTATTTCATATCCGCCCCATGGGACTATTTCCAACATTTTGTTATGTTCAGTCGATGATGCACAGGCTCCTAGATATCAACTTCTCATATGACCAACGAAAACAAACCTTATTTGATGAACTAAAACAGTAATTATTTTTCAAAATAATATAAAAAAACTTGACCAAAAAATGTCTGCACAGGATTTTTCCCTGGCACCATAAGCAGTATTTGAAGAAAGAAAATAAAAATTAAAGGTTTTTATGCTAAGCATGGTAATATTAATACATAGTTTTTACATAATTTTCATAGTAAAACACTTTGCTAAACTCTCTATATATCTTATGAGCACACGTTGCCAGTTCTAAACTTCCACTACATATACTTCTATAGATGCATTCATCTGAAAAGGGGCAACATTTTGAATAATATATATTGCATAACTCACATTTTCAAAATTGTAAATGCTCTGCTTGAATAAAGGGGTTGTGCTCTGAAAATAATGTATCTGTTTTTGATAGGGAAAATAATCTTACTTGTCATAACAAACTCAAATTAAGCAGAGCTAACACTTAGTACCATTGGTGCTTGCTCAGATGCCTCTTTTAACCTTAAGGAATGCAGCTATCAAATCAGTATTACCAACGACTTGTTTTTTTAAATGAAAAATAACATTGTTTTACTAACATAAAAGATGAAATCATTTACTACATATACTTCTATAGATGCATTCATCTGAAAAGGGGCAACATTTTGAATAATATATATTGCATAACTCACATTTTCAAAATTGTAAATGCTCTGCTTGAATAAAGGGGTTGTGCTCTGAAAATAATGTATCTGTTTTTGATAGGGAAAATAATCTTACTTGTCATAACAAACTCAAATTAAGCAGAGCTAACACTTAGTACCATTGGTGCTTGCTCAGATGCCTCTTTTAACCTTAAGGAATGCAGCTATCAAATCAGTATTACCAACGACTTGTTTTTTTAAATGACAAATAACATTGTTTTACTAACATAAAAGATGAAATCATTTGCAGAATACCACCCCACACAAACCTTTTCTTAGTTTAAAAAATATTAATCACATATCTAAGAAATTTTCAAATATACAAATAAAAAACATAATGTTAAGGTTATCTAATCTCTCATAAACAGTGAAAGATCTATTGATCACACGTTCCCTAACAATGGAATGTTCATACACTTAACTATAATATAGTTGATAACCTTGTTATATATTCTTAACAAGCGGTCATCTTGTTCAAAATATATTTATTAAAGGTAATACAAAGTTTTGGTATGGAGTCATGAATTTGGTTTAAATGAACATATTGGAAGCATAATTATGCGATCCAACAATATTCAGTGATCGTTGTCGCGGTTGAAATCGAGTCTAAAGTTATGAAATTGTTTTAAAAAAACTCTTTATGTTGTACAGCTCCCTCTCAAGGTCAAGATATTAATTAAGCTACGAAAAAATGTTTCTTGACTTAAATTGACAGATTAGCTATTTCCGTTCGGAAATTAAATATCACAAATACATATTCTGAGATTTTC
The DNA here is from genome assembly GCA_035222895.1 of Strongylocentrotus droebachiensis. Classification (NCBI taxonomy): domain Eukaryota; kingdom Metazoa; phylum Echinodermata; class Echinoidea; order Camarodonta; family Strongylocentrotidae; genus Strongylocentrotus; species Strongylocentrotus droebachiensis. The sequence goes on from JAVYIG010002776.1 coordinate 132,731, forward strand.
AAGGTCGCAGCTACCATTGTATGGCCGTAAGCGCTATTTGAAATTTATCAAAATTTACCGGAGCATCTGTAAATTTTAATATTCATTTTTTCTCAAAAGCAGAAGTGTTTTAGGGGCTAAATTTTCTAGTGCTTATAATACATCCACATGGGCATCCAAATATATTAAAATTGTAAAGAATCACTATCCATGCAAATTTCAAAATTTCCCAAAACTTTGTATTACCTTTAAGAAGAAAGCAATTTGCAAAGTTAGGTGACCTTGACTGAAATGTGCTACCATTCATTAGTCTCATTCTATTTCTATTCAAAGAGACAAAGAAAGAGAATAGATAGAGTGAGAGGTAACAATGTAATAATAATATTCCACTTTTATCTAGCGCCCAATACATCGATACAACGATGTGTCTAAGCGCTTAACAGATATATTATTACCCCGGTCATCGGATTCAGGTCCACCGGCACACAATGTATGCACATTCTCCACTCCCTGTGGAGCATTCCAGCCAGTCGCCATTTGAAAAGTGCACAATTGCTCATCCAACCACATGAACTTTTGCATCCTACCGGGTACCCATTTAACACCTGGGTGGAGAGTGGCAAATGTAGATTAATGTCTTAATGTAGAGGTGTAGGAGTAGAGTGGTTTCATAAATTGACTTGGAATGCCAAGGTTGTGGGTTCAAGCCCCATCATCTGTCCTCAGGCAGTGCATGTTGTCTACATTGCTCTCCACACATGTGTTAAATGGGTAATTGATATTAAAAAGCAGCATATAATTCAATATACGGTGTGTTAAAAAGTACCTCTACTAATTTATGAGTCTTCAATATCAAATTTGAATTGCGCCTCCATAATCATTACTATTAGAAGCACCAGTAACAAAACAAAAATAGAAATAGTACTAAGAGATATTCAAAAATCCATCTTTGCAATCATTCAATCTAACTACTCTAAATATTCAGAGATTCCAGGTATTAAGTTGGTTTTACTAGATGCAGAAAAATGAGAGGAACAGGTCAGTGAAAGTTTGAAAAAATTCCATATCTAAAGACGTTAAAAAACGGGAGTTGCTGCTACCTTGTTTGGCGTTCAACAATAAGGGGATCGATCTGGCGCTGCTCAGTGGCTGCTGGGCTCACGATCAATTGGTCAAAAAGAATTTCCATTTTCGGTTTAACTTAATAAAATTTGGAGTGGACTTTAAAATATTATTATTATTATTATTATTTATTATTATAATAATTTTGAACTTGCGATCAATCAAACATTGATCGGCAACAATGCAACGTATCTTGCTCGGTCGTCTACCATTTGCTCTGTACATAAAATGTCATAAACTATCATTATATTACTTATTGATGATCGATAGAATAAACGTTTTCCATACATGGGTTGTATAGAAACATATTTGCAATAATTATATTTAGAGTGCTTGTTTCATTGAACGTTTTCTAGAGGAAAAATAAACATTTCTGATTAAATGGGAGGGGATCTTGCAAGATACGTCACAGAGCTGTCAATTTGTGTTTGGTAGATTGCAACTTCCAAAAAAAAAAAAAAAAAAAAAGAATCTTTTTTTTCATCAGAATTTGCTCAAGCTTTTACTAACCTGTGTTTCTCATTTTTCTGCTTCTATTAAAATCAACTCAATAGAGTACCGAAGCTGTGACGTCATAAAAATCTATTTTTAGAATTTCTCAATTGTTTCTTCATATTCCGAAAGAACATCAAAAATAATGTCCAAATGTCGAAAACCAATTGAATATGTTAAGTATTGGCTGAGATATGACCATATGAATAAATATACTCCCCATAGGAACTCAGTGTTATATGCTCTGTATAACACTGAGTTCCCATAGGACATATATTCATTCAGATGGTCATATCTCAGCCAATACTTAACATATTCTATTGGTTTTCGACATTTGGACATTATTTTTGATGTTCTTTCGGAATATGAAGAAACAATTGAGAAATTCTAAAAATAAATTTTTGATGACGTCACACTTCACCACCCTATATCAGGGCGTCTCCGTCTTTCATATCTACCACACATTGGCAAGATTTGTTTACCAAGTTTTACCCATAGAGACTTGTTCACACCCAATGCACTTAACTGCCTCAAAAGAAAATCGCTGAAGCATAATAAGATTATTGCACTTCACATTATCTGTTCCCTTTTACACATCAATCAGGAATCATTCTTAGCACCCTTTTGAGTGAGGTTACTTTATTTCCATCCCACTCATATCTATCATTCACTTCCAGGAAAATTTGTTTGCAACATTTTGTTTTGCTTTTTTTTTCCAGGGGGGGAGGGGGGGGGGGGGGGGGTGTGGCTTAGGTAACTTAATGAAATGTAGTGGCACAAATATGGAATGCAAAATGCATAATTGTAAAAATCATAATTTTATGACACAAAGTAGAACCACGTCGTTAGGATATGGAGCTGGTAAATATATATCTTGATCAGGCTCTATGTTACCTAAACTTACATTCAGATATGTTGAAAAATAAATTTTAAGTAACAGACATCACTACTAATGGTGCCTTTTGTATTCCAGATGCATATTTTCATGCATCTTTTCATGCCACTACATTTCGCTAAGCTACCTTACAGCATTAAAGATAAAGGTGAGTTCTGGTAAAAAAGAAAATGAATTCTCACAGAATCAAACAAGCTTACACAGAATGTTCAAGATTACAAATAAATGTCATTTGCCCAAACAATTTTGGTAGAAAATGTATACTGGCTGAGTAATGAGCATACAAAGATTAGGAAATCAAGGTTAGTATCCCCGACACCATTTGTGTAGTCCCATACATCTTTCTGTGTACAGTGCTTGTTACTTTACCAAGACTGGGCCAATTTTTTTATGATTTTGATGACTCCAGAACTTTGCAGTACACACCAATACTTACATGCTACATGATCAACTTTTTCTGATCCATTCCACACCTTTTCTTTCACAATGCAATCGGATGACCAGAACTCACCTTTATCTTTAAATATGAACAAGGCTTAATGGTGGTGGTGGAGGGGGGCACGGTCTTACCCCTCTGGAGGAGCTGCTACATTTGCCTGAGTAAACATACTGTCCATGGTATTCTGGTAAGCTGGTGGGGCAAGGGTGTGTGCTGTCGTCTTGTTGGGTGTGACTAACGTGTAGGCGGTTGGAGGAGCCGTGGTAGTAGGAGCGTAGTACTGCTCATGATTGAAGACGAAGATGTCGGTGGTGATGCACTGGAAGATGATGACGCTAGCAACCAGGATGATGAACCAGAATTTATTGGCACTCTGGAAGAGAATATCATAAGAAAATAAGAGACAAACCTTAAAATGTATACAATAGGTGAAGTGGGTGGTTTATGGCAGCATATTGAACCAACTTTTATTGGCATCCTAGTACACTGTAGAACATTTCAGACTAAAAAGAGAGCAATAACCTTAAACATCTGCACCATTCCTAAATACCATGCTGTATCAATGTAATTCAATTTTTTAGGCAATCTGAACCCTTCTCAAAAGATTTGTCATAATCTGGCATCATCATGGGCCATCTTTAAAATGTAACCCTAAATCCCACAACAACAACACATTTTATTTAAACAAATATTTAAAGAATGTTTAACTTACCAAATCTCCTGTTCTGTACCACCAAAGCTGTTCAAACAGATATGGAAAAACAAAATCACAACTGATTTGAACAGAAAAACTGATCACATAGACAGAGAAAAACATATAAAATTAAAATTTGAGAAAAATAGGGCTAATGAGGAAGTAAGAATGGCCAGGAGGACCAAGATTTTGCATGTTAAACAATATTAAAGATGATACGTCTCAAGATGGGGCCTACATGTATGTTTGCTCAGTTTTTATTCATTTACAACATGTGAGAAGGAACACCCTGATCAGCACAAATTTGTGTGTAATTGGGTTTTTACAGATATGGTTATTTGCGTCCAGGGACCGTCCTTTAACGTCATCATCCAAAAGACATGACTCAGTTTAGAACCGGGGTCGCCTGAGCCAGTTTGTAGGCAAAGACAGAGAGCTGACCAAGTCAATGCACCGCTCGACCAACTCACATCTCACATATAGATAGAAGTCCTCTTTCGCGTGATAGGACCATGTTTCTTTTTTCTCGGGGTTATGTAAATGAGGGTGATATAAATATATGACAAAGATGATAATTATCACAAATGCGAGAGAACTTCTCATTCACGTGATAGGACAGTAGTTTTTGGTTGGAGTTTATGACAAGAATAGTAATAATGACAAAGACGATAGAAGTTCTCATTCGTGTGAAAGGACCATATTTCTTTTGTCGGGGTTATGTAAATGAGGGTGATATAAATAAATGACAAGAATAATAATAATCACAAAAACGATAGAAGTTCTCATTCGTGTGATATATAGGACCATATTTCTTTTGTCGGGGTTATGTAAATGAGGGTGATATAAATATATGACAAGAATAATAATAATCACAAAAACGATAGAAGTCCTCATTCGCGTGATGGGACCATATTTCTTTTGTCGGGGTTATTCAAAATAATGAGGGTGATATAAATATATGACAAAGATAATAATTATCACAAATGCGAGAGAACTTATTATTCACGTGATAGGACAGTAGTTTTTGGGTGGAGTTTATGACAAGAATAGTAATAATCACGAAGACGATAGAAGTTCTCATTCGCGTGATAGGACCATATTTCTTTTGTCGGGGTTATGTAAATGAGGGTAATATAAATATATGACAAGAATAATAATAATCACAAAAACGATAGAAGTCCTCATTCGCGTGATGGGACCATATTTCTTTTGTCGGGGTTATTCAAAATAATGAGGGTGATATAAATATATGACAAAGATAATAATTATCACAAATGCGAGAGAACTTCTCATTCACGTGATAGGACAGTAGTTTTTGGTAGGAGTTTATGACAAGAATAATAATAATCACAAAGACGATAGAAGTTCTCAATCGCGTGATATAGGACCATATTTCTTTTGTCGGGGTTATGTAAATGAGGGTGATATAAATATAATGACAACCATAATAATAATCACAAAGACGATAGAAGTCCTCTTTCGCGTGATAGGACCATATTTCTTTTTTCTCGGGGTTATGTAAATGAGGGTGATATAAATATATGACAAAGATAATTATCACATATGCGAGAGAACTTCTCATTCACGTGATAGGACAGTAGTTTTTTGTTGGATTTTATGACAAGGATAATAATAATCATAAAAATGATAGAAGTTCTCATTCGCGTAATAGGACCATATTTTTTGGTTGTGGTTCATGTAAATGAGTATGATAATACAGTATGTTTGGCAAGGCCATAATAATAATCGTAAAAACGATAGAAGTTCTCATTCACGCGATAGGACCACTGTTGGGGTGTATGTAAATGAGGATGATATAAATATATATGACAAAGATAATAATAATCACAAAGACGATAGAAGTTTTAATTCTCGTGATAGGACCATAGTTTTTTGATGGGGTTATAATGTAGATGAGGATGAAAGAAAATAATAATCATAAAAACAAGTCAAACATTCAGTGCAGAGGTTAGCACAGGCGAAGAGAGGGTGCGAGAGGAAGGGAAAGAGGGAACAAGAGAGAGAGAGAGAGTGACAGAGAGAGCCTGGGTCTATATTTCGGAGATATAGAGAGGGTCCATGTGGTGAAAATGATTATTTTCGAAACTTCCAAGGGTATGATGAACATTACAACGAACTTCTGTAGGAAAGAGAGAGAGAGAGAGAGAGAGAGAGAGGGGGACAGAGAGAGAGAGAGAGCGGTATCTGGATAGACATATTTATTGTATTTCTTTCATGATTATCTGAACGATTATGTGGTCATTCATTTTCAAATTGCTTTCTTTCTGATATTCTTTTCTGAATGCATTTCACGGACATAATAATTGGAAAAATGATAAGACTTCATGTATCCCGTAGGCCTACTTGAAATTGTTTGTTATAAATGTATATCAAAAAGACTGATCAGTCGAAGCTGAGACTAGATTGAGACGGTTGCGAAGGAGGGTGTACGGGTACGTCAAACCATAGGTTTACATTGTGGTCAAACTCACTCTGCAAGGAGATTATAACTCCCTTGATTTGTGCGATACAATCCTGAACGGTACTTGCTCTCACACAAACGCACACAGATGCTGGTACCATGGAGCTATAAAAGAGACCATGGACCGAAGCCATGCGAATACAGTCGCCTTCCCGGTGTGGAGCGGGGTCAGCGCGGTGTCGAAATTGCTGTTGTCTTTTGTCCATGCGGCTTGCGCCGAGCGGGGCGAATGTGACACAGTTTCAATATCGATTATACCATGAACCATTTACAACAGTAGATGGCGCTAGTATACAACAACATGAGCCGGTTTAAATACAGGCAGCTTGGAACTAATAATTGATTTATTAATTACTGTTTAATTCACTAAAAAAAAAAAAAAGTATTTCAGCGGTGGAGATTGGTTAAAGATATTCTTATAGCATCTTGTTATAACATCAAAGAGTTTCAGATGAATTAAATATTTTTACCAACACTTTGTAATACCTTTAATAGGCCTAGTTGCCAACTGACTTCATACATGTGCATACAAATAGTGGGATATAAGCTAGCCTAACTTAGTCAGGTTTTTATAAATACTGGCCCAGTAATGTATCAAATTGTAATATATTACACCAACTGGCTGCAACTTAGTAAGCAACCTACTCACCAGAAATGATATGATTACACAGCTGATGACTAGATTCACAAAGAGGAGATAAAACTTAGTAAGCAACCTACTCACCAGAAATGACTAGATTCACAAAGGGGAGATGAAACCTAGTAAGCAACCTACTCACCAGAAATGATATGATTACACAGCTGATGACTAGATTCACAAAGAGGAGATAAAATGTGCCATCTCCTTTTCCTTTGATTAAGCAGAATAACATGGCCAGCTGTAAAAAAAAAAGAAAAAAAAGAAAGAAAGAAAACATGAACACATTAGAGTTTACTCACTGTCACCATACTGACTAGTTCTATGGATACAGAACAAAACATATACATACAGTTAACACTTAACAACTGAATTATTTATACCCTTAACAAGTTTTGCAATTTTTTAAGCACTGGTATCTGAGAAATTGCATTCAACAAAGGTAGTCCACCTTTCATTCTTGAGTTAAAAACAACAATAAACATAAAATCTACAAGGGGTATGAATAATTTAGTTGTTTACTATATAATTATACTTATATCTTGTTACTTCTATGAGATCCCATTATAACAACTACCCAGAATATCATCACCTGAAAAATATTCCCTAAAAACAATTACCTGCCTTGATCATGGACCTACTACCTAGATCAAGTAACCCCTCAAAATTTGTAGAGCAAAATGTACACTACGGTAAGTATAATGTGACAGTATCATGCTGCATGTCTTCTCATAAGTTAATATAGTGCAATTTCAATGTTTGATTTTGAAATTTCCTTTTTAAGAAATAAAATCTAGAATGCTGATGTTATGAATACTCTCATGCTTAGGATACCACACTTAGTTTTAACCAAGTACAGATGTAGACAGTGATTTTTTTTTTCATGCATATGGTGACTGGTCTCCCTGGACTTTTTAAGAAATACTTACTGCCACCATGATAATCGTGATGCCTGAAAATATCCTCCGCATCCATAGCTAAAATAACAAATATGAGAGAGAGAGGGAGAGACAGAGAGAGAGGGAGAGAGAGAGAAGAGAGGGAGAGAGAGAGAAGAGAAAGAGAGAGAGAGAGAGAGAGAATAAAAGAGGGAGATGAAGGGGACAAAGAATTGCATGTTAACTCCTTTCAATTACTGTTTAAAAATCAACTTTGCGGATAACCAACCTGTCCAGACACCCATTATTTACATCAACTTGTTGCCGATGTCTGCAGTGATGTATACAAAATATTGCATACAAAATATTGAAGACAAAAATGGTTTATTTAGAGATTTTACTCACAAGCCTCAAAATGCTACCTTTCACATGAAAAATCCCCAAATCAAATGTGTGTAAAAATGAATGAATGACGAGATATGTGATATGAGGGAAGCTTTTGTGTGTTTTCAATGTCCGGTGTCATTGACCATTGAATGTTACATTTAAATGGCTGCCTGGAGCCCTGGACAATACAGCATTATTTACAGGCCTAGAGCCTTTAAATTTAATAGAGCCCTGGGGCCCGTTCCTTGAAACCAACGACAAGACAGTCATAACTTTATCTGCCAACTACGGAGATGTCTCTGATCTTCCTAAACCGTTTCATGAAGAGCTTACTAGCTAGTATCTCGTGAAATCGATACTATCGGCGAGAGGAAGAGCCAAAACATAGCCTTAGTTGCAATACCACCGGATTATAAAAAAAGGTAATTTTAGGAAAACTGCAATTATTTAAATGAATTAGGAATAAAAAAAGATTGAAAATGATACCAGGAAATAAGAGATGCAATATACTTTAAAATTTCTGTAGATTATACAATTGAAGTACTTGTAAAATATAATTGTGAGTATTTCATTACATGACCAGTGAATCAGTTTTTTTCTTGAGATGGGTATACCCCCCGGATATTTTCATTTGATAGCTTATAAAAATACACCTTTATATTATTCTTAGAAAAAATACGATGTAATGATATTTGTGTCCAATGTTTTAGGCGTCAGCACATTATCACAATGACAAAACTTCAACATTCCAAACGTTAAAACACATGTTTTAAACTATTCAGTTTACACATTTGGAGATTAATATGGGTCTGAAAACTAGAGAATACACTTCTGACTACATGTATGGCTTGCCTGCCGTGGCAGAAAATCCATCCCTTTGGGCATTTTACAATGTGGAAATAAAGGCGTACAATCAGTTTAGTTAAGTGGGAAAATCCTTGAATATAAACATGGCATATTTTCATCAGATTATCAAATATAAAAAAACGATAACTCACAGTTTAAGTGAATGTGTAGAAAAATCATAGTTGGAGAATTAATTGTCCTTTTTTGCCAGCCATAGTCTACCCAATAAATGACATGTGATGGCGCTGCCCATCGACTAAAAAGTTATGACACTTGACAGAGATATGACGGTGTCTCACTCTCAGGCATCATAACTTAGTCAGGATGTTGTCGTTGATCTTGGCAAAGAGGGCTTCGTGAAACACGTAGCGGACTGTGCAGTGCGGACAAGTAGCTCACTAATGCTGATTTAGTCACGAAGTTAGACTTATGACGGCTTTGAGAACCGGGCCCCTGGCCTAGTGGCTACTACTAGCTGCAGTTGGCCACTTTTTCTTGTTGTGAAAATTATTTTGCTTTTGCCCCGAAAACTTTTGGAAGGTAGATCTAGACTAGATCTAGATCTAGATCTAGATCTAGACTCTAGAATTATTCATTATGATTTTGAAATAAATTTAAATGAAAATGTTGGCACATTTACTCTTTAGAATATAAACAGGGATACTTCTACAGTGGGCTCCCCATGATAGACTCTACATCATAATACATTAAACAGGTTAAAAATAAAAGGGCTAAATCAACAATCATCATGATCATTGATTGCATTAATTGTCCAGTTCTGTTCCCACATGTACATATTGATGTAGTGTATTTCCGACTTCTAGATTCTATTCTAATCTATCACGTTTCAAACTAAACTCACGCTACGGTTAAACTACTTACCATCATCGGGGAAATTTCATGATACACTGGTCCAGACGGTGAACTGTCCATCTTGTCTGCTGTGCCGCAATCGAATATATCAGTATGAAATTAAACAAGATGACTGAATCCGATGAGTTTCGCTCGAGCCAAGTGTTGTGATCACATGACTGCGCTGCGCGTACGAGGTTGCGGTTATTCGTACCCGTACCCCCCCCCCCCCACGAATTTGTTTTCTTCCTCAACGTGCCTCCCCCCCCCCCCCCCCCCTTGAGCATAAAAAAAGGGCCATAGATAAAACACGGGGGGGGGGGGTTGAACACCTAAAACACCCCCTGTTTGCAAAGGGGGTGCACAGATAAGATAAATAGGCAGATGAAAAGCCCGGATGAAAAGACAATTGAATTTGAATCTGAATTTGAATTTATTTACATTAACACAATGTTACAAATGTATTCAAGTGGGTAACAAAATAACAACAATTAAATAGTTGATGTCGACTCATGTCATATACATGAGTTACAAAGAAAAAGAAAATATCCATAGTTGAGCTATATTATGCACAAATTAAATTAATCACATATCATGTGAATTAGCCATAACCAAATAATACGTAGAGATTTGTGGCTGGAATTGAAATTCATAGAGTGCCAACAGTGTATAAGTGATTCAAATAAAGGATATTTAAAACTTAAAAACTTAAAAAGTTGTTAAAAGGAGAACCAAAAGTTAGCACGAGTGCTAGTCGGGATTGGTTCTCCGGGTTTCTAAAACTGTATGCAAAGTCATATTAAAGTATTTGTATTCACACTCAACAATTGAGCAGGAACATTTATTTTGACTTAATATCATATTATTTTATCCTTATGTGGCTCTGCTTAATGAGTTTAATTCTGAGATTTTTACGAAATGATGATCTTGTTTTTTCTTCTCTTATATTAATTTTATGTGCAAATTATTCCACAGCTTTGCTCGAATTAAAGAAATGGAAAGAGTCCCATTTCGTGTCGTACTACGTATTAAATGTTCTCTCCCTCTTGTTCTATACATGTGATTCATTAAATGAAAGTAAATTAGCGAGTTAGATTTATAAAAATAAAAAACCCCATATATAGTAGACCCCTGCATAATGAATTTTCCCATCTAAATTTCCATTATTTGCACATAAATGCAGTTTAAAAAAAATATATAATAAGAGATTCCTTGTTTCTTTGAGTGTACTTTGGGCGCTGAGCTAGGAGCAATGTGAGCATGTATGCAAATAAATATATGATGACAGCTTGATAGTGCGGGGGGGGGGGGGGTGGGCAAATAAACAGGCATTGATGACATTATTATTACATTAAAACTGTTGTTGCTGCTGGTATTGATATTTATAATGATTACATGTAAAATAAAGTAGCCACTTGAAATTGTAACATAATCAAGGAAATACATTCAAACATTCAGTCATGTTCGAAGTTTAACCCTAATAAGGCCGGGAGGCATTATCCCCCCCCCCCCCCCCCCTCCACGATTTTTCTGATTGTTCGAGAACGCATATGGATGGCGCCCCGCCGCTCGCTGACTTTTTTCTTTCGAGTCTTGCGCAACTTTTAAAATAATTTTTTTGAAAATCAGACCTACGGTTACAAGGTCACGTGACCTTTTGTCTTTGCATGTCAGCCCGAAAATCGCTCATTTTCGTGATTTGTGTACAAAACATATGGAAAAGTCATTTTTCCTAAAAAAAGATCAAACATGGGTTATTGGGTCTTGTTTAAAGTTTAGGTGGTTGTTTTGGGAGTCGACATAGTTAAATTGTAGTTAGAAATGAAATAAAAACAACAAAAACAATGAAATACATAAGTTAAAAAACAATGAAACTACATAAGAAATTATCAAAACAAGAGATAACATAAGGAATAAGCTGGCTCTTCCAAATTTGTTTGTCGTATTATTATTCCGAATGGTCTAATGATAATATGTAGTGAAAAAGAATGCTTAAATATGAATAATATTTATGGGTAAAAATGTGATTTGTATGACCTTATTTGCATAAATGACCATAAATATGAAAATGAGTGAATTTTTCAACAAAAAAAAATCGAAATTGCCATAGCATTCTATACACTTCACTTGACATGCGTGCACATTTTCGCGGAGATCGGCCGCTTCACGGCCGAGATCTTATGGGGGGGGGGGGGGGGCGGGCAATAATGCCCCCCCCCCCCCATAAGATCTCGGCCGTGAAGCAATATATATATCGTATCTCCCGAAAGTAGTAGCCAGTCAATATTATTATTATTATCCACATCAGACATCTAGAGCCAAAAAGGGAAATATTACCTCCTTACGGCTGCTTTGCTTGCAGCTCCGCTGACACTTCGCATGGGTCGCGCACCGGCCTCTAGCTGGTGCTTATACGTTAACGGAGTACACCAATTAAAATGTCTACGCCTATAATTGAGAGTAAGGTTAGTGATAGGAATTCGAGTGGCAAACGAAAGAACATGAGATCAGAGCTCTCACAATTTTAACGTAATCCCATACATACTCACTTTTTGAAACATAATTTAGTGCAATTCTTCGAACTGTTTAAAAAGGGTCACTTTGCTTGTTCTGTTGACAAACATGCAAAGTCGATAGGCTTTTTAGTGAGAGGGTAATATGGTCTCATATTTACTGATTAGCTCTTTTAGGATTACAACAAGTGTAATATGATTTTATTAAACCACTGCATGCTCAGATGTCTGATAAGGGTAATAATAATAATTTTGTAATCTGTATCACGTCAATTAATAATGATTTATGGATAACTTTATTATGATAAAGATATTGATTGTATTAGCTATTATAGTCTCCTAAATTGTTTTCCTATTTATTTGTTGTTTTCTGTCAATTTTGCAGGCTTCTGAAGGGTGGTGCTGACACTGGTTTTAGACGTGTACTATACCAGAGCAATACGAACCACGTCTTCTCCATGTGCAGAAACAAGGCAGAAAAATCCTATGTACTGAGGTGAATAAAATATCATTTTAGTTGAATCCATACCAATAACGGGATTTTGTTTGGGTTTGATACTCCCATCAGCGCGAATTTTCTGATCGTAAGATGCTAGTAGAATGGTACTAAATTTTGAATTGAAAATTAAATCTAAAGTTCAAATTGGAATCGGTATAGAATTTTAAAGTGAATTAGAACAATTTTAAATTGAAATTAAGTTGAAAATTAAGCCATTGTCATCTCTTACTGCTTCCCTGTCAAATTTTGATTCAATTTTGTTTGTATTTACGTGGAGTTGTCGTGGTATAGTGGATACGTCACCGGACTGTGGATCACATGGTTCGCGGTTAAAAATGTTTTATTTCAACAATATTAGTAACATTTAATAAATTATAAAATTAAATGCATCATTGTGTTTTAGTTTCAATATCGAGGGTAGAAAAGAGTAGGAGCCAGTGTGACGGACACTACAGATCTGTGTTACAGACAGAAGGAGTAATATCAAGGCCTGCAAGTCGAACTGTACCTCCTTTCCTGGATAACAGTGTTCTAAAAAAAAATTCACGACACTAATGCCCTTTAGCAATACATTCATCTACAATAGTACCACACTCCACCCAGGGGCGTCGCCAAGGGGGAGGGGGGGGGTGGGGGGTGCGACACCCCCACCTTTCAGGATATTGTCGGTAAAATTGCGCTGCCGTCGGGAAAAAAGATAAAAGGGGGAGGGAAAAAAAAGAGAGGGAAAGGGAAAGAAAAGAAAAAAGAAAAGGAAAAGAGAAGAAAGAAAGGAAAAGAAAGGAAAGAAAGGAAAAGAAAGGAAAGAAAAGAGAAGAAAGAAAGAGAAAAAAGTAAAAGAGCGAGGAGAGGAAAGAAAGGAAAAGAAAGAAAGGGAAAAAAAGAAGAAAAAAAGAGTAAAAGGGAAACAAAGGAAACGGGGGTGAAAGAGAGGAGAGAAAGGAGAGGTAAGAGCATGAGAGAGGAGGAGTGGGAGTAAAAGAGAGAAGGGGTTTGTTGGGTGGAGTCGTCTCGTCGAGGGAGCAAGAAAGACACGGGTAAATATGTTGCTATGTCGGGTCAGCTGTGTCGGTATTCTTGCTCGATCCTCGTGTACTATATCAATGCAGAAGTTTGAAGTCGGTGAGATGTATATTGTCGGTCGGCCGACAAGTTTTTTTCCCTACGAACTGTGAATTTTTATCCGCTGTGACGATTTCGAGAGTGACTACAACTACAATACTTGTAATTTCTCGAAGTTTCTTTTTCCTATAATATCAGCTAAAGAAATCAGAGGTTTAAAATTTTCGTGGAAACTAAATTCAAACAAGGATTAAGAGTCAACAACGGTACGACGAATCGTCTTCCTTTCTCTATATTGTGATGAAACGCCCAAAAAAAAATCGGAAGGGGAAAACTTCATTTAGACGAGTCGAGAACGGTACAACGAATCGTCTTCTTTCTCTAATATTTTAAGGAAACGTCAAAGCTTCCGCGCTTCGCGCTAAAGGGGGAAACTGAATTCAGACAATTAGGGCTTATTAAGAGTCGAAAACGGTACAACGAATCGTCTTCTTTCTCTAATAATTTAATGAAACGTCAAAACTTCCGCGCGAAGCGCGGCCGTCGGAGGGGGAAGCTTTATTCAGACAAGGATTAAGAGTCGAGCACGGTTCAACGAATCGTCTACTTTCTCTAATAATTTAAGGAAACGTCAAAACCTCCGCGCCTCGCGCGGAAGGGGACAACTGAATTCAGATAAGAATTAAGAGTCGAAAACAGTATACCAAATAGGGCTTATTAAGAGTCGAAAACGGTACAAACGAATCGTCTTCTTTCTCTAATAATTTAATGTAACGTCAAAGCTTCGCGCGAGAGGGGGAAACTGAATTCAGATGAATAGGGAGTAATCAGAGTCGAAGCGGTACGACGAAACGTCTTCCTTTCTCTATATTGTGATGAAACGCCGAAAATTCCGCGCCTCGCGCGAAGGGAGAAAACTTCATTTAGACGAGTCGAGAACGGTACAAGGAACAACTGAATTCAGATAAGAATTAAGAGTCGAAAACAGTATACCAAATAGGGCTTATTAAGAGTCGAAAACGGTACAAACGAATCGTCTCCTTTCTCTAATAATTAATGAAACGTCAAAATGTTCGCGCTTCGCGCGGAGGGGGTAGCTTCATTCAGACAAGGATTAAGAGTCGAGCACGGTTCAACGAATCGTCTACTTTCTCTAATAATTTAATGAAACGTCAAAGCTTTCGCGCGAGAGGGGGAAAATGAATTCAGATGAATAGGGAGTAATAAGAGTAGAAAACGGAGATAACTTCATTTAGACGAGTCGAGAACGGTACAACGAATCGTCTTCTTTCTCTAATAATTTAATGAAACGTCAAAAAATTTGCGCTTCGCGCGGAGGGGCAAACTTCATTCAGACAAGGATTAAGATTCGAGCACGGTTCAACGAATCGTCTACTTTCTCTAATAATTTAATGAAACGTAAAAAACTTCAGCGCTTCGCGCGGGAGGGGGAGAAACTGAATTCACACAAGGATTAAGAGTCGAGCACGGTTCAACGAATCGTCTACTTTCTAATAATTTAATGAAACACCAAAACTTCCGCGAAGCGCGGGAGGGGCAGAACTGAATTCAGATAAGGATTAAGAGTCGAGAACAGAACACCGAATCTTCTGCTTTTTCTAATAATTTAATGAAACGTCAAAGCTTCCGCGCTTTACGCGGGAGGGGGAGAAACTGAATTCAGACAAGGATTAACATCGAGAACGGTACAGCAAATCGTCTACATTTTATAATAATTTAATGAAACGTCAAAGCTTTCGCGCTTCGCGCGGGAGAGGGGGGGGGGGGGACTTCATTCAGACAAGGATTAACAGTCGAGATCGGTACAATAAATTGTCTTCTTTTCCTTATAATTTAAGGAAACGTTTAAGCTTCCACGCTTCGTGCGGGAGGCCTAACACCGACACCCCCCTAATGAGCGCGCTTCGCGCGCTTTTTAAGTGATTCGCTTGCTCACTACCGCCCCTCTCTAAAATAAGATCCTAGCTCCGCACCTGCATTAAAATATATAGCTTCGATGTTGACTAAGTTGACGAAATAATTCGTATATTTATGTCGTCGAGGAAAATGATCATTTGCGCATACGTAATTACTATAGATAGTCCATAGGAAAAACAATTTAGCCTTCGGCCCCGGGTTTATAGGGTTAAATTTGTAGATATTGGGACATTTAATTTTGTCGGTAATTGAAAAAGGTCTAGCGACGCCCCTGGATACCAGTGATTTACAAATGTTGCTGAAATGACATGATTTTTCTCAATTTTTTTCAAATTCAAACCTTTTTATGCGTTCGTTGGAAAATTAGAAATTCCCAAATTTACAGTCGGGCGAAAAATATGCTTATTTAGGAGCCTTCGTGTCAGGCCTGCAGAACGGCTGGGCTCGGGGGCTCGAGTCCCCCTCACTTTTTGAAAAAGTATGTTACAGAGAGATAAAATAAGTGACCTGCCAATGTCACAAATGAGGTATATAATATGCTGATCTGACCGTAATTAAATGCCTAAAACCCAAGGGCTTACGGGAGCTCCGCCCCAGGACCCCACCAAGGGCCCTAAGGCGGTCCCCTGGATGCTCATCTGACCGTAATTAAATACCTTAAATCCCCGAGGTTCCGGGGGCTCTGCCCCCTGGACCCCATCAAGGGCCCTAAGGCGGGCAACTGGTTGCTCATCTGACCTTAATTAAATACCTAAAACCCCTGAGCTTCCGGGGGCTCTGCCCCCTGAACCCCACCAAGGGCCCTAAGACGGGCCACTGGTTGCTCATCTGACCTTAATTAAATACCTAAAACCCCTGTGCTTCCGAGGGCTCTGCCCCCTGGACCCCACCAAGGTCCCTAAGGCGGTCCCCTGGATGCTCATCTGACCTTAATTAAATACCTAAAACCCCTGAGCTTCCGAGGGCTCTGCCCCGTGGACCCCACCAAGGGCCCTAAGGCGGTCCCCTGGATGCTCATCTGACCTTAATTAAATACCTAAAACCCCTGAGCTTCCGAGGGCTCTGCCCCCTGGACCCCACCAAGGTCCCTAAGGCGGTCCCCTGGATGCTCATCTGACCTTAATTAAATACCTAAAACCCCTGAGCTTCCGAGGGCTCTGCCCCCTGGACCACACCAAGGGCCCTAAGGCGGTCCCCTGGATGCTCATCTGACCGTAATAAATACCTAAAACCCCTGAGCTTCCGAGGGCTCTGCCCCCTGGACCACACCAAGGGCCCTAAGGCGGTCCCCTGGATGCTCATCTGACCTTAATTAAATACCTAAAACCCCATGAGCTTTCGGGGGCTCTGCCCCCTGGACCCCACCAAGGGCCCTAAGGCGGTCCCCTGGATGCTCATCTGACCGTAATTAAATACCTAAAACCCCTGAGCTTCAGGAGACTCTGCCCCCTGGACCACATCAATGGCCTTAAAGAGGGCCCCTGGATGCTCATCTAACCGTAATTAAATACCTAAAACCCTGAGCTCTGCCCCCGGGACTCCCCGACAATGAGTGACCTGTGTCACAAATAAGGTGCCTAAATATGCTTATCTGACCGTAATTTAATGCCTAAAAACCCTGAGCTTCCGGGGGCTCTGCCCCCTGAACCCCACCAAGGGCCCTAAGGCGGGCCACTGGTTGCTCATCTGACCTTAATTAAATACCTTAAACCCCTGTGCTTCCGAGGGCTCTGCCCCCTGGACCCCACCAAGGTCCCTAAGGCGGTCCCCTGGATGCTCATCTGACCTTAATTAAATACCTAAAACCCCTGAGCTTCCGAGGGCTCTGCCCCGTGGACCCCACCAAGGGCCCTAAGGCGGTCCCCTGGATGCTCATCTGACCTTAATTAAATACCTAAAACCCCTGAGCTTCCGAGGGCTCTGCCCCCTGGACCCCACCAAGGTCCCTAAGGCGGTCCCCTGGATGCTCATCTGACCTTAATTAAATACCTAAAACCCCTGAGCTTCCGAGGGCTCTGCCCCCTGGACCACACCAAGGGCCCTAAGGCGGTCCCCTGGATGCTCATCTGACCGTAATAAATACCTAAAACCCCTGAGCTTCCGAGGGCTCTGCCCCCTGGACCACACCAAGGGCCCTAAGGCGGTCCCCTGGATGCTCATCTGACCTTAGTTAAATACCTAAAACCCCATGAGCTTTCGGGGGCTCTGCCCCCTGGACCCCACCAAGGGCCCTAAGGCGGTCCCCTGGATGCTCATCTGACCGAATACCTTACACCTCTGAGCTTCAGGGGACTCTGCCCCCTGGACCACATCAATGGCCTTAAAGAGGGCCCCTGGATGCTCATCTAACCGTAATTAAATACCTAAAACCCTGAGCTCTGCCCCCGGGACTCCCCGACATTATTAGTGACCTGTCAGTGTCACAAATAAGGTGCCTAAATATGCTTATCTGACCGTAATTTAATGCCTAAAAACCCTGAGCTTCCGGGGGCTCAGCCCCTTGACCCCTGCCGGGGCTTAGGCCCTAGACCCCACGCAAATTTACGCTCTCATTGATCGTTAATATTCCACTTTGAAAAACGTTGCGCGGGGCCTGCATGTAACGTGTAAGAGTGGTGGTGATGCAGATTTTTCTTCGGTCCCCCCCCCCCCCCCTTCCAAACGTTTTTCCTCATTACGCCACTGCTCCTGGAAGGTGAGCCCCCTGGAATGTTTGCCACCCCAATCCCAAACTGCTTCCGGCGCGCTGCATACAATGCTCGATCTTTCTCTTCCAAAATGCTATTGTACCTCTTCAGTTATTAAAAAAAAGACCTTTAAAGCAACATAGAGCTATTTTAAAATTCAAATGCGGCCTATAAAATTTGCGAAAGGAAAACTTACGCAAACCGATTTTTGTTTTCTTTTTCGGAAACTATTTCCCTATGGTAGGGGAGGCCCGGAGGGGGTAACAGAAGGGATGGTTTGCCATATATATCCGCTCCTTACTGAATCCGTCTTTGAGTATAGTTTTGACTTTAAAATTTTGTTTATCAACTACACGTTGTCGTTCAAAGGGGGCCTTGGTCCTCCCTGAGTGGATACACCACAGTAATAATAGGTAGCGGTTATAACCATATAATTATTTATACCATACAAGATTACAATAACCAGGAATTGCACAAATCGACGTACTGCTTTATATCTCTTCTGGAATATAATCTTTTACAATTTTTTTTAAATTTCAAATTAAAAGGAAAACAAAAGTACAGCACGAGAGTATTAAAGCATTTTCATCAGGAAGGGGGAGGGGGGGGGGGGGGGGGGGGCTGAAGCCTTTTGCTTGAACATCATTATTCTGGTTTACAGTTTGGCGAGCGAGCGAAAATTTGAGCATAATTATGTATGTTGTGAAAGTGTTATTTATCACCAAAATACACGAGATAACATATACAAAAATGCATATTTGGATAGCTCGCTGCCCGAATAATGGTAATTTTCACATTTTCGGGGAAAGATAGGCTGCAACCCAATTTCGCATTAACTGCAGGTATTGTGAAATGAAATTTGAATCCTTGTGAGGTAAATATAGAAACAGCTCGTGTTACCAATGGCGGATCCAGGGGGGGGGGCCGGGGGCCGGGGGCCGCCCCCCCCCCTTGCAAAAAAAAAAGGAAAAAAGGGGGAAAGATTTTTTTTTTTTGTGTGTTTTTTTTTTGTGCTAAAGAAAACAAAAAGTTATTTCACCTATAGGGCCCAAAGTCAGGCACCTGGATGTTCATCTGACGGTAGTTTAATGCCTAAAACCCCTGAACTTCTGGGGGCTCTGCCCCCTGGACCCCACACCAATTAGTGACCTACCAGTGCCACAAATAAGGTATCAAAATATGCTAATCTGACCGTTATAAAATGCCTAAAACCCCTTGACTTCCGGCGGCTGTACCTCCTGGACCCCACCTGGGCTCCTAAGCAGGCACGTAGTCAGATTTTTTTTTTTTTTTTTTTTTTTTGGGGGGGGGGGGCACATACATGTAATCGATCGAGGTAAAAAAAAAAAGGGGTCTAAAAAAGTTCAACCGATCTTGGAAATGTTTGGGGGCCACGTGCCCCCCCCCCCTCCCCCGTGGATACGTGCCTGCTCCTAAGGCGGACGGCTGGATGCTAATCTGACGGTGATTTAATGTTTAAAACCCCTGAGCATCTGGGGTCTCGGCCACCTGGACCTCACGCCAATTAGCGACTTGCCAGTGCCACAAATAAGGTATCAAAATATGCTCATCTGACCGTTATAAAATGCCTAAAACCCCTTGACTTCCGGTGGCTGTGCCTCCTGGACCCCACCTGGGCTCCTAAGCAGGCACGTAGCCAGAGTTTTTTTTTTTTTTTGGGGGGGGGGGCACATACATGTAATCGATCGAGGTAAAAAAAAAAAAGGGGTCTAAAAAAGTTCAACCGATCTTGGAAATGTTTGGGGGCTCAGCCCCCTGGACCCAACACCAATTTGTGTCCTGCCAGTGTCACAAATAAGGTATCAAAATAAGCTCATCTGACTGTAATGTATTGCCCAAAACCCCTGATCTACCGGAGGCTTCACCGCCTGGACCCCACGTCAATTCGTGACCTGCCAGTGTCACAAATAAGGTATCAAAATATGCTCATCTGACCGTTATCAAATGCCTAAAACCCCTTGACTTCTGGGGGCTCCACCCCTTGACCCCGTCGAGAAACGTTCAGCGGGGCCTGCATATGTAAGAGTAGGGGTGATGGGGATTTATTTTTTTGTCTACACCCCAAACAAACAAAAAACACCGTTTTTGCCACTGCCGGTGTCACCATGACTCGCATAATTTCAAATTTGGGCCCCCCCCCCCCTAAGAAATCCTGGATCCGCGCCTGCGGGCTACAACTAGGATTGCAATGAAAACTTCCATTTACTTGGAATTCCAGAACAATTAAACTCCTGTGGTACTATAGAGGCCTATGTGTTTCATGACTGTCAAAATTTATCAAACACTTTCTTTATATCTTTACATAATTATACTAATGAATGACTAAGTCACCCTCGTTCGCTTAAAAATACCAACATGTTGAGTTATTTGCTACAACCATGATTGCAATGAAAAAAATTCCATTTATTTGGAAATTCAGAACAATTAAACTTCTGTGATCCCTTATGGGTTTCATGACTGTCAAAATATCACACATGTTCTTTATATCTAATTTATTTATATTCATAAATGACTTTATCACCATTTATGAATATGATATCTCGCGCAAACTTTACCCCGATGCCATCGGCCTTTTTACTTCAAAGGGCATTTTGGAGAAAATATGTAATCCAAGCTGTAATCCTGTACACTGTGTATACTTGCACATTTATAGGCCATCAGGATTTATGACTATAAGTTAGGGAGAGAGAGAGAGAGAGAGAGAGAGAGAGAGAGAGAGAAGGAGAGAGAAGAGAGGAAGAAAGAGAGAGAGGGTAATATAAAGAGCAGTGAAAATCACACAAGGAAGCATAATAAAAGAGTGTTAACCCCATTGTACTCTTCATAAGAGATTAGGGGCAGGGGCGTCGCTAGACCTTTTAAGGTGTGGGGGGGGGGGGGGGGGGGTGGGTGTAGAGGCCACCGATTACTGACAAAACTAGCCACCAATTACCGACAAATATATTAATGCCAATGACTACAAATTTAAGGAACTAAGTTATTTTTCAGTTTCCCCCCCTCCCGCGCGAAGCGCGGGAGCTATGACGTTACATGATTATTAGAGAAAGAAGACGATTCGTCGTACCGTTCTGGACTTTTAATCCTTGTCTCAATACAGTTTTCCCCCTCCCGCGCGCGCAAAGCGCGGGAGCTATGACGTTACATGATTATTAGAGAAAGAAGACGATTCGTCGTACCGTTCTCGACTCTTAATCCTTGTCTCAATACAGTTTTCCCCCTCCCGCGCGAAGCGCGGAAGCTTTGCCGTTTCATTAAATTATAAGAGAAAGAAGACGACTCGTTGTACTGTTTTCGACTCTTGATCCTTGTATTCAGTTTCCCCTTTCCCTTGTGAAGCGCGGGTATTTTTAGGTTTCATAATTTTTTTAGAGAAATTAGAGGACGATTTGTTGTATACTGTTTTCGACTCTATTCAGTTTCCCCATCCTGCGCGTAGCGCGTTAGCTCTGACAATTCATTGAATTATTAGTCTAATTAGTCCTTGTCTGAATTCAGTTCCCCCCTCCCAAGCAAAGCGCGGAAGCTTTGACGCTTCATTAAAGAAGACGGTTCGCTGTACCCAGTGGCGTATACAGGTTCGTACACCTGGGGGGATGACTCAGGGGCGGATCTATCTTTTTGCTAGGGGGGGTTGACCAAAATAATGACGATGCGGAGCATCGTCCACGAGCCGCGAAGCGGCGAGCCGATTTTTTTTGGGGTGTTTATTTGAACCCCGTAAGTGATGTTTTCCTGGCATCTATTAACACAATGGAGACCATAAAAAGCAGTGCATGATAACGTCTTTTTAAATCAAGTAACAGTTAAATACACAGTTATATCCAGAGTTATCATGTGTTTGGTTAAGTTACCAGATGAGTTGAATATCTTCTCACAATATTTGCACTTGAAAGGGTTTCTCTCCAGCGTGCGTTCTTTTTTCTTTTTTTTTTCTTTTTTTTCTTCTTTTTTTTCCCCTTTTTTTTGTTTGTTTGTTTTTTGGGCCGCCCAAGGGGGGGGGTTTAAACCCCCTAAACCCCCCCCCCCCGTAGATCCGCGCCTGTTTAATCTTGTGGTTATCTTGTGGTTTCCAAACCACAAGATAACCACAAAATACTTGTAAGATTTTCTTTTTTTTACCGTCTGAATTGGCTTTCACCGTGTGAATGCGGCTAATTACAATAAACACAATTACAATAATGATGAGGATTATTATCATCATCATAATTATTATTATTATTAATATTATAATTGTTATCATTATTATTATTACTATTATTATCATCATTATGACTTATTAAGTAAGCAAATATCATTCCCCAAAACCTGGGGGGGATGATTGTACATGCCATCCCCCTCATCCCCCCCCCCGTTGTCTACGCCCCTGGCTGTACCGTTTACTACTCTAGTACTTGTCTGCATTAAATTTTCCCCCGCGGAAGCGGAAGCTTTGACGATTCATCAAATTATTAGAGAAATCCTTGTCTGAATTCAGTCTTCCCCCCTCCCGCGCAAAGCGCGGAAGTTTTGACGTTTTTTCCCCATTCAATTATTAGAGGAAGACGATTCGTTGTACTGTTTTCGACTCTCAATTCTTGTCTGAATTCAGTTACCCCCTCCCAGGCGCGGATCCAGGATTTATTAGGGGGGGGGGGGCAAATTTGAAATTATATGCGAGCCAAATATTTGTACGTAATGGTGACCAAGCAGTGACGTAATATAGGGGGAGGGCCGGAGGGGGTGCGGGGAGGGGCGAGTTTCCCCCCTTAGAGTAAGGAGACGATTTGTTGTACCGGTATACCGTTCCTGTCTCTTAATCCTCGTCTGAATTCAGTTTCACCTCTCCCGCGCGAAACGCGGAAGCTTTTACGTTTCATTAAATCATTAGAGAAAGAATTAAGACGATTCGTTGTACCGACTCTTATAATCATTGTCTAAATTTTTAAATATGTTTCTTTGTCCGATAAAAAGTCACAGTTCGAAGGGGAAAATATTTGCCGGCCGACCGACATTATACATCTCCCCGAGTTCAAACACTTCTGCATTTCAATAGTACACGAGGATCGAGCAAGAATTCCGACACAGCAAAATACTTATCTATGTGTATCTTTCTTGCCCCCTCGACGTGGCGACTCCACCCAACATCCCCCTCTCTCTCTTACTCCCACCACTCCTCTCTACCCCCTGTCTCTCTCCTCTTTTTCATCTCCCGTTTCTTTTGTCCTTTTTCTCTTCTTTTTTCACTTGCTCCTTTTCTTTCTTTTCTTTTCCTTTCTTTCCTTTCCTTCCTCTTTTTTTTCTCTCTCTCTTGCTCTGTCTTTTCTCTTCTCCTTTTCCCCTCTTCTTTTCTTCCTCTTTTGTTCCTTATCTTTTTTTGTGCCCCCATCCGCCCCCAAGGATCCGCCACTGCTTTTCCATGCTAGCTGCACTAGCGATAGCGTGCACTGATCTGCATGAAATTTGCGATCGCTGATTGATTGGAGCTGAGAAATTGTAGGCGTGTGTTAAAATTAAGGACACTGGCTTTCCTGCATCTGATTTCGTCGTTTTGGAGCTGTTTTATTGGTAATATTGATGATGATTTGTTTCAAATTATCCTATTTCATACACAGTGATGGTTTCTTTAGTTTCTGTGACTATAAACAACGTGTTGTCTGTAAAAGTAAAATACGCTGGCTTTGACTCGTCTGTCTTCGTGTTTGTATTCTTCAGCATACACGGAGAGCTAGTGGCTGGCAGCGCAGGAGTGGGCCCGTGGCCGTGCATCCCGTTGCGTTGCGCAGGAGCCGTCCGTTCATGGTAAACAAGCGCCGCACCCCGATTTAATTTCATTGAAAAACTACTAACAAAACAGTTTGTTGTGGAAACTGGCCTGCAAAAAGCGTGTTTTTCCGTAGGTGAAACATTCATCCTTTTATAGCCTTATTTCCCCCTTTGCATTGTTGCTAAGCTGAGTGAGTGAGGTATGTTTCTAAATTCCATCTGCAAAAAACAGTGCAATGCTGAATGCAATGCCAATGCGCTATGCATATAATTGTTGGACATTGCACCTGTATCGTTCTAGGTCAAGTAGTGTTCATGCGCGTGTGATCACAGCTAAATTTAGAAACATAATTTTTATTTTGGTCACAACTCTGGATCTAGTCATGGTTTTAAACAACTCTAGACAAGATGTAGAATTGAGAAACTAGAGAAGTTGTTGTAGAAAACCTAGCCCTAAACTAAAGTCGATAGTTTTTTTTTTTTTTTTTGGGGGGGGGGCACACATATCTTAGTTGTGTATTAAGACGAGCAACACTGTCTCATTGGTAAAATATGTCTTGATTTTGCAGATATTTGTGCCTACTTTTACCGATTGGGCCAACCATCTTCAGGTCAATAATATTAGCATTGACTAGATCTACTACTATGCTTTGCTGGAGTGGGTGGGGGGGGGGGGGGGGGGGGGGTAGGGAATCTGTTTGTACTCGGTTATTTTTTAAGTGTGGCAGTTTACCTCAGCTGTTCAATGTGACTCTCTGAAAGTTGTGAAGATTGTTATTAAAGATGAACATTTACTTCCTTGTTAGGTCAGACAAGTATTCAGCTACCTACACGTACACTGTACATGTACTACATGTATGTAGTATGTAGTGTACAGGTACATGTATTTACCTCACCTGGGTTGAGTGTAGCAAATATAGATTGATGTCATGTCAAAGGAAGTTCTTGATGTGGCATGGACTCTAACGTGTACCGTATGATCCACAGTCCAGTGACATCTAGACCACTACAGGCACAACACCCAAATTATTATAAATCTAAAAAAAGATAAGTACACATGCAGTTATAGTTCAGAGTACCGGTAGGTGTTTCTGAAATACCACTTTGTAGTGAATCAAATATTGACATAAATGTCCGCACAACAATCTTATCAGACTTTTGTCATCGAAGTTCAAGGAATAGAATAAGAAACGTACGCACACTAGATTACTGCGTAGGTATAGTTTGCTGAGTGCTGACGTACATTGTAGCGATGAATCACAAGACAGCGTCGCAGGGGTTAAAGGTTTGTTTAGGCATGCAGTTCTTTATAAAGTGGGAATAAATGATTTCAGATGGTATCCAAAAGATAAGAAAAGGTGTGGTCTATTAATCGAGAAGACACCTGCCAATACATAAATGACAGCACCACGTTGGCATTTTGGTTTTAATGTCCTTTGCTAACTGTGATCAATTGCAGTGCTTTGTGCAGTAAACTGAAGGTGTAATTCTATTTTATATACATGTAAATGTACCAGACTGCACATGGTGTGTAGTTTTACTAGTACTTACAGTGTATTTCTTTGCTTGTAATTTCTCAAATACCAATTACCTCGAGTTCAACATCACTAAAAAGGAAGCCACACTTGAGTCAATTTGGAAGCTTTTATTTTGAATCACCAGTGTGTTTTTCTTCTTCTGCTTCATCCTTCAGATTGTACCCACTTCTAATCTGATATCATCATGAGTTATCCAGGCTACCCCCCAGCAGGTGCACCCGGCTACCCTCCTGCAGGTCAACCTGGTTACCCCCCTGCTCCTGGCACCTACCCGGTGAGTGCTCGCTCTAAATCTGAGACCAGTATTCTGATTAGGATTCTGTTCTTATATTTTACGTAGTAAAGTATAAAACGCTTCTAATATCTGAATCAAGATGTGAAGAGGTGCAAGTCCTTTGTTGCGCGCAGTTGTCATTCATTTTACATCTAAAGAAACCACCTTTTCTTTTAAACGACTGTATCTGAACAAGCCTTTAAAGTCTTTCATGAATCTAAACTATGCAGAGGTGGTGAAGATGTTTTATTTTACCTGAAAGCTATTAAAGCTGATAGCAAGGCTCCACACTAGACTTCCTTAAGCTCCGTTCAGGTACAAACCTTCCAAAATAATTTGTGTACAGCTAGAAAAGCTGTATAAATCCAACCTCACACATTTTTACCTGGTAAACTGCCATTTTTTTTAAATACAAAATTAGCGTACAAGTAAGTATGAGAGGCTTCTTATTTCTGTATCTTATAACACGTCGCTCAGTGAATATGCGTAGGATCATTGTTGCTCATCATCTCATCAGGAATTCATAATCAAGTATAACTGCTTTAGCAAAAGACAAAAGTGGTCCTAAACCGTACTTGGGACTTCCCATTTACAGAACTATGTCTATGGCTCTACCTCTACCACTAATGTACCACTGAGTCACAGTGACTCTCAAATTTCTTTGTAAACTGTAGATTGCCTTTTACCATTTCATTTTTGCAATTAAGACTTATTATCACACTTTACATGATAAACATGTTCTTCTCATTTACCGGTATAGGGTACTTCAGAATAAAGACATTTTATTTCCACCTTGAAAATTCACATTTTTTTCTTAATTTCATTTTATGTACAGGTACTTTCTTTGTTCAATGTTATGGAAATTAGACTTTTATTCTCTGGGACAAATATTCTTTTTAATAAAAAGTAACACACTGACTTTATACTCGCCTTGCAGCCAGCAGGAGGGGCTCCAGGTTACCCTCCTGCAGGGGTCCCAGGTTACCCCCCTGCAGCCGCCGGCTACCCAACAGGTGCAGCTCCACCCCCAGCTGGAGGGCAACCCTATGGGGCAGCTCCAGGATACCCTCCTGCAGGTGGAGCTGGTTACCCCCCTGGTGAGTCAAATGGGTTCTTTCTTTCTTTCAGTAATGTAATATAAAAACAAAAAATACCAATAAAGTATAAAAGGCAAGTCCAAGGTGTATATAGTTTGGTTTTCATACCATACATTACATCATGGATTAAAAACATTGTATATCCTAAAATTGTTGTTTTGCATATTTGGTCTGATCCCAGCTATAAGTATAAATATACAGTCAAATCTGTCTAAGTGCCACCTCTCTATAAAAGCCACATAGTATAACACGTACGTACATTGTGTATATTGTATAAGACGTGTACCGCACATGTGCCGCTTACGCCGGAAGTACATGTAAGTCCCAGAAAGGGCTCAAAATTACGTCCAAGAGGCTACATACCGGCATTTTGGTCGTAGTGGCGATAGCTACAATTCTTGCTGTCGTTGGAAAACGTAGTGACTAGCATGTACATGTATCATAAATGTAGCAATGTATTTAGGCAGTTTTTTTCAATTAGTAAAAGAAAAAAATTGCTGCTTTCTATTGTAGCTAGTTAGAAGGCACTACAATATTTTTCACATCATGAGTTAGACGAACCATGCTCTGCAGTAGAATAACCTTTTCAAGAAATATTCACTTGTCATGAGTAATTACTTAGCTTAAAGGTACTATGTCCCATTTGCAGGCCAAAAAAATGAAAAAGTTAAATTCCAACTGCATTTGAAAGATAATACTAATTTAGAACTTCCCTAAAAAAGGTGGGGCTTGAAAATGTCATCAAGTGGGAAAATAATGACTATTAGTTGTCAAATCGACTTAGGAGCTATAGAGCCAATAAGTAATAGTCTTGATTTTCAGACCATTGTGCCGAATGGTCATACGTTTTATGCTGCGCAAAGATTCAATCAATTTAATCTTGGCCATCACAAGAAGTGGGTTATTGATGTAGACAAATGCTCATGTACCCTTTACAACTCTTTTCATGTATGTTACAGGCCTTAAATTTCAATATTTTTAGGGCAAGGCCACTTTTCTGTAGGGCACATTCCTATATTACAGCACAAATAGGAAGAATTGGAAAGAGCACAAAAAATCTCCAAGGCAGTTAGAGGGGCATTGAGACCAATCAAAGGGGCATCTACGGCCATGGCCTTGGTGGCCTTGGATTAATTCAAGCCCTGATGTTATTACCAAAGAAGAAAAAAAGCCAGTCAGTCACTCAATAGTGTCTGACAGTGAAGTCTAGCAAGTAAACGGGTTTCCTTGCATAATTTGAATATGAGGACACTGCTAACGTTTAAATTTCACAGATAGGACATACATGAGATATCATAATTCCTGCAAAGTTTTACAGAATTTGAGGTTGGCTGCAAAAGGGACATTAAAGGTACATAAAGTACCTTTAATAGGGATCACACACTAGGGATGATTTATCTCAATTTAAATGAGAGAACAGGTCAGTGAAAGTTTTAGAAAAATTAATTAAAAATCGATCAATCAAACACAAATTAGCAAGGCTGTGACGTATCTTGCTAGCTCCCTTCCCATTTGCCTTGTACTAAAAAGTTCAAAACTTAATATTTTCCCTGAAGAAATTGTCAATCGTACATTCACCATCCTGTAGATAATCATTGCCAATATGTTTCTTTACAAACCCTACATGTATATGGAAAAAAGAATCTATTCTGTGTTTAGTAACTACCGGTATGACTTTTAATGATAGTTAATGACATTTTCTGTACAGAGCAAATTGGAAAGGAGCTCGCAAGATAGGTCACAGAGTTGCCAATTTGTGTTTGATTTACTGCAGCTTAAAAAATTCAGGACTTTCTTATTTTTAATTGGATTTTTCTCAAACTGTCACTGATCTGTTTCAATGATTTTTCTGCTTCTATCAAAATCAACTTAATATCAGGGTGGACTTCCCCTTTAAGTTTGTGTTTATTTTAATGGCTTTTATTTTCTTGCATGCATGCATGTCCTTAAGAATATACAGTGTATGCGATTAAGTTCTCTGTAGATTGTTAGTCAGAATAGATCATATACTTTTAATTAGTAATTAAATGTAGTAGGCTCACAGCCAAATGGGGGAAGTACTTTGGACTAGAAATCATTAGGAGACACCTGTATTTTGCAAAAGTATTGTCATTAAGAAAATTACCATAACAATAGTTCTTAAAAAAGTATAAACATCAACAATTATATACCTCACTTAAGAAATCCAACCATCTGATTGGTCGAATTGCATTCATAAACTTCAACTGTTCCTGTAAAATTCTCGGTAACCATGCTTAAAACATTTCACTATTTTTAATAACCATGGTTATTAAAAATAGTTGGTCAGCCTCCATGGTTACCCCATAGGTTTACATGTTAAAAAATGGTTTGAGCGATGGAGGATACCGTATGTGTGCGAAGGATTGGTCGGTAATTTCAATACAATTGAATCTCGATCGATCTTACCGACAATTTTATCTTGCATTGTTGACATGAAGACGAAAATAAACTTCCAAAAACAAAAAAACAACATCTGCCGATAGATCTTGATCTAAGTTCGTGCCAATATGCATTGCAAAAGTAAAAGAAGAGTCCGTATATGGAGCTTTTGCGAAGCATTCATCACACGCGAAGCCGGTTTCAATCCATCTAATGTATATATTGTACAAAACTGCCAAGCATGTTAACAACGCGCGATGGCCGAGAGGTCTGAGGCGCTGTCTTTAAATACATCACCTTTTGTACGCAAGAGTTCGAATCTCATCTTCGACAAAAAAAAAAAGTATTTTTTATTTTTTATTTTTTAGTCTATTTTTTTTCGGCATATAAAAGTATTAATGACTGCTTTAATATTCGAGAAATAGTTGTTTTCATACGCTCTCGGGAAGGTTACAATTGGGCTATTCCCCTCGGCAAGCCTCGGGGGAATAGCACAATTCTAACCTTCCCTTGAGCGTAATAAAACAACTATTTCTCTCAAAGCAGTCATTAATACTATATTATATTTCATTGTCGGTTGTAATTACGGCAGTCTGAAAAATAAAGCAAATGTTAATTTGCTAATTTTACAATTCATAATATAATTGTTGAAGAAAGAAGGAAAGAATGATAAAGAGGACAAAATGAATAGTTCTAAACAGAACAAGATATTGCATTTATTATAAATACATGCAAACTAGTTTGAGAATATCTTTGATATAAAGGAGAACATTTGTGCAGATTGAGTGATACAGAATCACCATGTTTAAACACACACGTACAAACCAGAATTTATGCAGGAACTGTGATGCAGTTTAAACATTAAAACCAGAAAACATAATATACAGGTTATATTGTTGAAGCCTGAAGGAGGAAGTGGATAGACTTGATGTTATTCTTAGAATGGGGATCAGGGGGGATGTAAAACCCTATCTATGGCTTGTACCAATGGTCTGTCTTGTCTTTTAAACAGGGAAGTGACCATAAAAGCAAGAGGGTTCCAGTGTATGTACCTGTTTATATCCTTTTTAATGGGAACAATTACCCTCCCCTAAATGATTATTAGAGTCACAAAAGCATTGAGAAAACAATATGTATTCATGTGGTTAACAATTGAAAGCATTTTATGAAGTGTAAACAAAAAAAACCACAATTTCCTGTTCAGTGCATGCCAAATTTTTTGTGAGAGTAGAATTTTGGTCATTTAAAAAAAAAATCATTATGTATGTTGTACACAAAGAAAATTTATTTCAAATTGTACAAATTATAAATGTTTGTTTTTATGTACATGGATATCTGTAGATTTTTAAACTTGATTGATTGTACCAAATAATTTTCCTCTATATATGAAGATCTTTTTTGTACATGCATGTACACGTACCTTTCCTGATTTATCAACCCTGGGAGGTGTTTCACAAAGACTCATATCAAATTTAAGTTGGACTTAACTATGGCAGGCCATTCATGCCACTGTTTTCTCTCACCATTTACTGGCATGTGGCATTGGTCTCTCAAGGGACGTACAAATCATGGTCACAAATCGACAGAATTTACATTTTTTATAATTCATTATTGAAGGAACAAGTATTATCTAAAGATCATAATGGGGACACCAACCAGTGGCATGAATGGCCTGCCATAGTTAAGTCCAACTTAAATTTGATATGAGTCTTTGTGAAACACCCCTCTGGTCTACTAGAGCTCTTATAAAAATATGAAATGCAAATTAGATTCTCGCAATATATACTGTATGCCTTCTTCCTTTCATTTTTGTTTTATTTCAGAGCCCAAGTTTTATTGGTCTCAAGTTTTACCTTACAATGTAACTTCATTGTACACATGTATACATGTATTTGTGCTATATGTTATCTTCAAGTTCAAATAACACAAGCTACCCCCCCCCCCCCTTCCCCAAAAAGGGGGAAAATAAAATAAAATCAGAGCTTAACCATTTCTTGAAACTTATGTGCCTTATCCCACAGCGCCAGGTTATGGAGGTTATCCCTGTAAGTTGCTCACGTCTGAATTCCCATTTCAATCTCATTACTAACGCTAAATCATACTCATTACACTAATGCTTTTATGCCGTGACACATGCATACTAATACTGGAGATCATTTTCCACATGACCTGCCTTACTTTGAATTGCAGTGTATATTATATAGCAGTCTGGTATTGATTATTGTGTTAGTTGACACCATTTAGATGAAAAGGTCGTAATTTCTTGAACCAAATTAATTTTTAATGGAGTGTTCAATGCATGTGCAGAGGGATGTGTGTTTTATGAAAAAGATTACATGTAACAAATGTTGTTTGAGTGGTTTTATCATTCCACTATTACTAAACAGTTATGACTGATCTTTACATGTACAGTGTTCAGTAAACTTCAGTCGGAGTATAATTTCATATACCCAGACATACATGTACATGTACATGTACAATGTACATACATGTACAGTGTGGGTCAAAAAAAAGTTTACACCTAGAAAATTGCTAATTATTTAAAAAATCATCTATGAACAGTAAATGATTCAATACATCTTATGAAAGAGTGTTTTATCCCGAATCATTTGGTATCATTTTTATGTGGTGTATGTGTTCACGCTTGAATGAACAGGAGGCATTGTTTGCGAGAGTGCAAAATTGAATTGCGCCAAAGTTACTTGTGTGATGTTTGAATAAAACAATTGGGATTTGGGTATTAATTAGGTCTTTGCAGAGCCAAATAACATCCTTAACAAAATTAATCATGCCACACATTTCAAATACCAACGGACATTTGTGTGCGTGGCGTGTGCGCGTGTGTGTGTGTGTGTCTTTGTTTCTGCAAAAATCATATGCAATGCATTTCATTTGATACATTTAATTCATTCTCTCCGCTAATCCCAACATAATACATGCTGAAGGCATCACTTTGGCGCAAGTTGATTTTTGCACTCTCGCAAACAATGCCTCCTGTTCATTCAAGCGTGAACACATACTTCACAAAAATGATACCAAATTATTTGGGATAAAACACTCTTTCATAAGATGTATAATAATTTACTGTTCATACATGTACATGTAGATGATTTTTAAAATAATTAGCAATTTTCTAAGTGTAAACTTTTTTTTGACTCACACGATAGTTAAAATTAAGGATGTTGGGTCAAAACATGTTTATATGCAGGTACATGTATATAATGCTTCATTTCATTAACCTAAATACTGTACAATGTAACAGTACAGTGGCTCCTTTTAGTGACGTTTTTGCATTTAATTTATCTTTTGATCCATAATGCTGGGAATTACACATACGGTACATGTATTATATATGAGCAGAAAGAGCAAAGATCACAGGAAGTGTCGAGTCTATTTCCAATGCAGTACATGCACATTGTGCCATTCTTGGATAAGAGCGATGTAATTGTTTCTAATCATTAAAATCTCATCATATTGGCAATGCAGTGAGGTTATAACATCATCATTTTCATGTTCAAATTTGCAGTTTTTCAGTCACATTTTGAAACTTTCTTTCACACCGGTTCATTTAAAGGTACCGTAATACAAAGTTTTGGGAAATTTTGAAAATTGGGTGGATAGTGATTCTTTAAAATTTTGATATATTTGGATGCCCCTGTGGATGTATTATAAGCACCAGAAAATTTGGCCCTGAAACACTTTTGCTTTCGAGAAAAACTGAATATAAAATTTTACCAGTGCTCCCGGTAAATTTTGATAAATTTCAAAATAGCGCCTACGGCCGTACAATGGTACATGTAGCTGTGACCATGAAAATCTCAGAATATGTAGTTGTGATATATAATTTCCAAACAGGAATAACTGATCGGTCGATTTTAGTCAAGAAGCATTGTTTTATAGCTTAATTCATATCTTGACCTTGAGAGGGAGCTATACAACATAAAGAGTTTGTTATTTACAATTTCATAACTTTAAACTCGATTTCAACCGCGACAACGATCATTGAATATTGTAGGACCGAATATGCTTCCAATATGTTCATTTGAACTAAATTCATGACCCCTTACCAAAACTTTGTATTACCTTTAAAGGTAAAGACCAGTATTGGCAACGCCCCAATTTCAAAAAATGAAATGGAAGCTCTCATTACCAATCATGTGAAAGAATATGTTTTGACTAATACATGATGATAAAAAAATTGCCGGGAAACCGCCTACTAATTCATATATTTGGTAAATTTATTTCTCTCATGGTCTGGTGAGAGAGATAGGGTAGTCCCATATACATCTTTCTGTGTATAGTGCTTGTAACTTTACGAAGAATGAGCCACATTTCTTATCATTTTGATGATTCCAGAACCTTGCAGATGCTAGATGCTAGATGATCGACCTTTTCTGATCGATTCCACAACGTTTCTTTCACAATGCAATCGCATGACCATTACTGGTCTTTACCTTTAATACCTATACAATTTTTTATTTTCAAACTATGAAGGAGTAGAAAATAAGACTTGGTGCTGCCAATTTGAGGAGGGACACTGATCAATTTAGAAAGAAAAAAAATTCTGAACTGTTTTACCACACATGTGTTACTGTTAGGAGGATTTAGGCCTATATACAACCTGACATCTTTATCTCATGAACTGTTCTAGTGCACTGATAACCACTGCAAATTGAAAAGATCTCTACAGTGTATACACTGTAGATTCTAGATTATATTCTAGACATACCGTTATGCACAACGTTGTGAAATTTCATTAATAATGTCTTTTTCTTAACAATATACAACTATGTTTATACATGTATGTTCACCTACATGTATGTACATGTGTAAGTTAATATGTTTACATACATGTACATGCATATAATAATAATAATAATGTTTATACATGTATGTTCACCTTCATGTATACATGTGTAAGTTAATATGTTTACATATACTATATATAATAAGAATAATAATATTCCGCTTACATGTATATAGCGTTTGATACAATGTCTCTATTAAAGCGCTTTTGTATGTTTACATGTTCACATACATGTATATGTGTACCGTATTTTATTTGTTAATATGTTCACATATAACCATATATGCACAACATTGTGAATCTTCATTGATTAAGTCATTTTCATAACATAAATCTGTTTGTTTAAATATTTCACAACATTGTGAAACTTCAGTCATAACGATACGTGTGTAAGTTAATATGTTCACATATAACCATATGCACACCATTGTGAAACTTCATTGATTAAGTCATTTTCATAACATAAATCTGTTTGTTTAAATATTTCACAACATTGTGAAACTTCAGTCATAACGATACGTGTGTGTAAGTTAATATGTTCACATATAACCATATGCACACCATTGTGAAACTTCCAATGCTCCAATGAACTTACATAATGAACAAACAAGTTTGAAGGCACAAACCCTCGTCAGTCACGCGTAACAGTGTCTGCAAGATGAGACTACTACATGTATAGGCTCTGTACTTGGACACAGCCAGAAACTGACAAATCTAGGCTCTGCTCAAATGAGAGTCTGTACATGCAGACTAGGTACAAACTGTCAGTTATCTCTTTTCGTCTCTTTATCCACCCCCTCTCTTTCCCTCTCCCTCTTTCTCTCTCTCTTCCTTTTCCTTCTTTTCCTTCTTTTTTTATTCCTTTTCTGCCTTGCCGCTCCTCTTCTAACATTACATGTACCTTCGATAGCCACCATTATAAGTCCACTTGATACATGTACATGATTAATTCCTGATACAATTAATCAAATCATAACATTTGATTGAACAATGAAATACAGGTAAAATTTATTTTGACACTTGCACATTGTACCAACATGATAGAAGGACCTAGGCCTAAAACCTTACATCTTAATCTGTCATGCTAGAGCATAATACCGGTGTGTTGGCTCAGTCAGAAGAGCGTCCACCTCACAACCGGGAGGTAGTGGGTTCGAACCCCGGCCGCGTCATACCAAAAGACGTTAAAAGACGGGAGTTGCTGCTATATCGTTTGGCGTTCAACAATAAGGGGATAGAACAACGTCGATCTGGCGCTGCTCAGTGGCTGCCAGGCTCACGATCAATTGGGCAAAAAGAATTTCCATTTCCGGTTTAATACAATTTGGAGTGGACTTTAAATGATTATTATTATTATTATTATTATTATAATATAGTAACCGTTTTTGCTCACTTTCATCATTTTAGCTGCCCAGCCACCTGCACCAGGCTACGGTGCCCCACCAGGCGGAGCCCCGGGATACCCCCCAGCTGGGGGCTACCCAGGCCAACAGCCCCCTCCAGCTGCCGGGGGCTACCCTGGTCAACAGCCCCCAGCAGCGGGCTATCCCGGTCAACAGCCCCCTCCAGCGGGCTACCCAGGTCAACAACCCCCACCAGCAGCAGGCTATCCCGGTCAACAGCCCCCACCAGCAGGATACGGCCAGCCTCCTGCTGCCGGTGAGTACTATCATCACAACACATCCAGTATATACCTGTTTTGATTCGTCTTTTTAATTTTAACTTGTTTTATTATGTCTGTATTGATTGTAATCCAAATTTTTTGATTCTGTTCCATTACATTGAATTTATTTCATTTGAATTTTATGGTTTATTTAATGCAATCAGACCATGCTTGTACAAATCATTCTATACATGAAAAGCTGTTATGTTATTATTGATGAATTTAAGGCGTGGGGGGGGGGGGGCACAACTGACCCATTCCTCACTTTTTAAGTGTCAGATATTTTTAAAGGAAATAAAGACTGGAATTGTGCTCCCCTCCCCCATTACAGAACCCCTGATCTGCTTCTGGTACAACCGTGTATACACTATATCGAATTTATTTGTTGTTATTAAATAGAAAATGGATTTGATGATTCTACATGTAACACCCTCAATTAAGATTCACCATCATTCTTATCTATTACATAATCAGCCTTTCCTAATGATTTTTAGACAGTTCCTTTCACAATGCAATCAGATAACGTTTAAACTAAGCCACTGCACATTTGAAGACTGTTTTACAACTGAATTCTTGATAGAAATTATAGGATTCTTCTTAATTTAGGTCTCAAAAAGTCAGAGAATGTTATTTCGCAGTTGCCCTTCAGTCAGAGAACAGTTTTACTCACAACCATAAATCCTTCTTCAGTTATGATGTGGCAAAATTGGAGGTATTTTATAGATGCTATGTACCGTACTGTAATATGCTTCACCTTTCTGTTTCTTATAACACAAAGCTCATTGAGCACACAGCATTTAAACAATTTGTGTGTTGGCAGTGGTATACTGGTCATTCTGAACAAACCTTAAGTAATTATGCATGCTCATTCCTCCATCCATAGGTTACCCACAGCAGCCTCCAGCAGCCGGCTACCCCGGTGCAGCACCGGCAGCATACGCCGCAGGGGGTGCACCAGGGTACCCTTCTCAACCAGCCGGTGCCCAACCTCCACCACCATCAGGTCAACAGCTCTATGGTGCTGCCGGCGCAACCGTTGTAGCAACAGGTGGGTCAATGGAACATTTTCTCAAGCTACAATTGCTCAGCCGTCAGTTTCCTCCCCTATGCAAATTCCAATTGTCAAACCTTGATCAAACACAGCATATCTAGCTCTCGCCTTATCCCTAGACCTGACCTAAAACAGAAATTCAACCCTTGTAATTCATTACTCATACCCCTACCAAGTTATGCAATTTATTAAGTATGTGGAAACTTGATTTGTTGTGATTTATGTTTTTTTGAAAATGTGACATTTTAAAGCTTACATCTTAAAGGATTCAACCAGTCCACCTTTCATTCTTGAGTTACGAAAACAAAACAAAAACATAATGTTTACAAGGGTATGAATGGTTAAGTTTAGATTAGAGCAAATTTTGGAACATCCCTACAGTGATATTTCCTCTTTCATCAATATCCTATGCTAATCGAATTCCTTACTCAACCCTGGAACAAGCAACTCCTGTACCGACCCTGTTACAAATCTGACCCTAGTTGTGTATCTGTGACAAAAGAATCCTAGAGCATTTGTTGGCGGCGCAAACGCTGGTTCACTATATCAATCTATGCTGTCTAGACGGTCTTAAGCACAATTCAGACATGATGAAGTCTGCCCACCATGATCATGCAGTGAAATCTTATTGAGAGGCAGTATGTTGGGAGAGGGATTTGAGGATTGAGAAGGGGGGGGGGGATTCACAGCAAAAGCCCCTACTGATGTATATTCTGTTTGGTAGAGATACAACACACTACAAGATCAAGCATTCTCCCGCTGACAATTATTTTGCCATTCGGTTTTATACAACTCACTCCCAGATCCTAATCAAATGATTGGTCATGCGCGGTCACGTGTGATTCGTTTACTGAGCCTATTGCACGCTTTTTCATGAAAAAGTGTGCAATATTTTGCAGTCCTATTGCACGCTTTTTTAATACTGCGTGTGCATGAGCCTATTCTTGCGCAGCACTATGCATAAATGGGTATAGCGGTAAGTGCGCTTACTATATCTATCTGTGCGCACTAAATTACGCCTTATTAAACTTGAGATTTATTTGTCAGCCTAGCCATACTGTCACGAAACAATCTTGAATAAATTATTTTTACATCAAATATCAAGGATCTCGGAGTTTCATTGTATAAAACAAATGATGCATGTTTTCATTTGTTTATTATACGATCTATCCGCCCTCGTTGATGCACAAATCATCTGTTTAGTGCAAGAATGGTACTATTAACTCTGTGTTAAAGTATATGAGTTAACACCCTTCTGGCTCCAAACAGACAATATGATAATTCACCAGGTAGTCTCCTTAGCACATGCATTAATACTGTTTTCTCTGAGGGCCATGCAATCTATTATTACATACTGTATGTGAGTCTAAATACTGGTGAATTGGGGAAAGCTATAGTACCAGCAAATATTGACGATGATCCTTTGTGTTTAAGGAGAGATAGATAAGTACCAGTATGAGTATCGTTTCGCAATTTGTCGATCATATGCTGGATTGGTAAACAAATAATTCATATTTGCGAGTGTATTAGGGAATATGCACTGCACGCAGGTTAAGTCATGATCGGATAATGAACAGGACTTGTGGAGTTCATTATCTGGCTCATTGTGACTTAACTGAGTGCATTGCATATTACTAATGCATGAGCTTCAAAGCATGAATGAATTTTTTTCATAAAATGGGTCTGCAATATGAATATAAAGTAAAAAAATAAGCAACAAACCAAATTAAAATTCCAAGAATTGCACAGTCATATGGAGGCCACAATATGTACTTTCTTGAATGACATCAATTAAGCATAGCTAAACAGTAATAATAATAATTAATAATGATTCTCAGTTTTTATATAGCATTACAATCACTAAGCGCTTCCAAACTTGGAGATTATTACCCCGGCTTTAGCTGTGTTGCCATTGCGGCGCTCTAGCATTTCAAAGAATTAATTCCTGCCAGGTACCCATTTTCATCACCTGGGTTGAGTGTGCATCTCAGTGCATTTCATTGCGTTTTAATTTGTACGTGCAAGAGATATGAAGACGAGCAACTGAGCCATGCATTATCACTTCTAGCTGTGGTTTATCAGTTTTCGATGGGAATCTTTTTTACCGTAGGCGTTTTAGGACAGAACGATACACAGTCACTTGGTGTTATTTGACTAATCAGATTGCCTACATTCTAAAACCCATTTTATAATACAAAATAGGCCATTGTTGCTCATTGACAGCTTTGGTTAAGTACCCCCAAACCAAGCGGTCAACAAGATTTCTTTCTGATATCTTCATCTTTTGTTGATACATGATTTGCAAATTTAACATCAGAAACTTGGAGAACCTTGAAGGGTAAAATCTGTATCTGCATTCTGGAATTCTATTTTTTTTAAATCACTGATTTTTCCTTCTCTTTTCAGGTTTAGCAGCTCAGTATGCTCAAGAGAAACCTAAGCCAATGGTAAGATACCTCTAAAGTTCTTATTTGAGAATTAAAGGTAAAGACCAGTATTGGAAATGCCCCAATTTCCAAAAATGAAATGGAAACTCTTATTACCAATCATGTGAAAGAATATATTTTGACTAATACATGATTATACAAAATTTGCCGGGAAACCGCGTACTAATTGATATATTTGGTAAATTAGTTTATCTATTGGTATGTGAGAGATAAACGCATGTGTCGCGCACGTGCACAGTGCTTGTAACTTTACGAAGACTGGGCCAATTTTTTTATCATTTTGATGATTCCAGAACCTTGCAGTATAGATGATCAACCTTTTCTGATCGATTCCACAACGTTTCTTTCACAATGCAATCGCATGACCATAACTGGTCTTTATCTTTAACAAAATATGTTATTACATCTAATTAAAAATATTATTTATTCACATAGGGAGACTAAGCACCTGTTTAGCCAGCCAGGGTCATTAAGGGGATGACACTGAGGATTATAGCCTTAAGGGTCATGGAAAGGAAATCCCTCTCCAAGCCCAAGGTGTATTTGGCTATGTGCAGGGGCATGTGTCTCTCTACAATGTAGAGGGCCATCTGATCTAGGACCTTTTTGAGCTCTGTATCAATCGTTTTGCTCCATTTTGAGAACTTTGATTTCTGAGCTAGTTTGTTTCATCCAGACCCTTTGCTTGTACAGACAAATCAGCCCCATCGTGATTGAGGCTCGTTCAGAACCGTGTATAAAAAAAACGATGACGTAATGTGTAATACGCTTCACATTCCTGTATCTATAACACAGAGCTCAGTTAATGGGACAATTGTTGCACGCAGTTGCAATTTATTAACAAGTAAACAATTAATATGGCGGCCCTTTGCGGCGGTTTAAACCACGTCATATTATGGTACATTATATTACTATATGCACTATGTCATGTTATTACTGAAAGAAAAAAAGAGTGTTTCTGCTGGATATAATTTTCCTTCTGTTTTGCTATAAACACTGCATTGTAAATTAATTTATACGGTATATATGTTTATATAATATTGATATGTTACATTACATTGTAAATTGACTTATATGATATATATATGTTTATAAACAGAATATTGATGTACATCAATGAACTTTAATAAATACAATACAATACAATACAAATATATATCTGAACGAGCCTATACCAATGTCTCCCTAAACAGATATCATCTTTATTATGACCCCTCTATTCCATCCTAGGCCCCTCCTGCAGTCCAGGAACCGGTGACGTCGCAGCTCTCGAGGATGGCCCTGACAGACCAACCATTTGAGACCCACGGCACCGTCAGGCCACACCACCCCTTTGATGCAGAACAAGATGCAGGTGTCCTCCGCAAGGCCATGAAAGGAATGGGTAAGTCCAAACCTCTCCTCCTGGTGAGGCCACTTCAACCCTTGTAGGACAGCTGCAAACATTTAATGGTTTTGTGATCTTATTTTTAAAATTAAGATCTGAGTTAATCCAAGGTATTTTGTCCAAAGATACCTTTACAACATCATCAAGTTCTTAGTATATTCGATGATTTCTGACGGGTCTACTACAGCCTCGATCAGACCAAGCAACAAGGAAAATTACATTTTGCAATGTTAATCGTTGTTTATCTTTCATTATTGTTGGTAACATATGGAACAGAAAATGACCAAATACCTTGGACTTGTTCATAAATTAAAATAACCCCAGATCATGTTTGAACAAGGAAATGCATAATTGTCTGTTCACATTGTGTTCATTTCTGTAGTTTTGCCCTCTACCTTTCAACAAGAAAGTTTTTTAAATTGTTAAATCCTTGAATTTGCAACATGTTTACATTGTTGAAAATCATAGATTTTCCTTGCAATAGGGCATTTTTATGTATTTGACTTAGTTTCTGTCCATTTATATTTTCAGAGACTTGATATTCATGATGATCTAAAGAAATGTACATTTATAGCAAAATGATAAAAAAAACTCCTGTTGTTCATTTGAAGAAGAAAAATCTGACAGTTTATCCCTGAAAGAATTCTTGGTCTGAATGGCTGAAGATGAAGTGAAAAGATTAAATCATGATATTCTATTCTCATCCAAGACATTGATCTGCACATGGCTGAACGGCAAGACAGATTATTTACTCAATGCTTTAAAAATAGCCATGACTGCCATGATTACAGATTTGAGATTATTTGATTGTGAATAAATATTACTTTGCAGCAAATAATTAGTTTGTAAGGAAATATCCAAAGCACATGAGACAAAGTAATATAATGCCCTGTGATTGGTAAGTGATTGCAATACAGGAATTCATGGGGTACATGAACTTCTACATCTGTTTATAATTCACTTCTTAAAACTATTCTAGTAGAAGAAATCAACGCACACTTGAGTAAAAGACTTTGACCTAAATATGATAAATAATAGCTATGTGCCTTTGTTAATAATACAAATGTAAACTGTTATTGCATGATGTGTTTTGCTGTTTTTAAAGAAGGAGTTGCCTGTGAGGGTATAAAAGAAAAGAGCTATTTTTAACAATACTTGTTGCATTGATCAGGAACGGATGAGCAAGCGGTTATCAACCTCATCACAGCTCGTAACAACGAGCAACGCCAGAGAATCAAGCTCCAATTCAAGACCATGTATGGCAAGGTAAAATACAGGGAATCCATGT
Organism: Strongylocentrotus droebachiensis; assembly: GCA_035222895.1. Classification (NCBI taxonomy): domain Eukaryota; kingdom Metazoa; phylum Echinodermata; class Echinoidea; order Camarodonta; family Strongylocentrotidae; genus Strongylocentrotus; species Strongylocentrotus droebachiensis. The sequence goes on from JAVYIG010002776.1 coordinate 174,848, forward strand.
TCATCGGCACTCAGCAACAGTCATTCCCCTGGCATGCTTTGTGATCCTCGCCAAAGTTGTGCCAAAGTTTACCGTTTTGTTTCGTGCCTATTTGACAGCATTCTCTGTCCCTGTTCACAAAGCACCAGCAGATTGATTCACAGCTTGTGCTTGTATCCATCGTGACTGGAAAATGCCCCAGCATCGCTTAGTTTGTCAGCGGAAGCTTTGATTCTATTTTGTTGCGTTCAGTTTGGTACCTTCAGGCTGCACTGTTGTTTGTTTTATAGTGTCAATCTTATCTTTGTTCTTCTCTTATCACATTTTTCTTTTTCTCTATCAATCTGTCAATTTCCCTCTGTCAACCGACTGACTCCTTTTTTAACTTTCTTTGTCAATTTGTCTTGATTAAATGTGTCTGCAATTTTATGCTTCACGATCACCCTGTCTGTCTCTGCCTCTACTTAAGCTGTTTGTCTGTCTGTCTGTCCATGGTCTGTCCATGTGTGTATATATCTGTTAGTCTGTCACTTTTACAAATACTCCCTCACACACACATGCCCACACATATCAGTTTATCAACACATCCACTTTGTAATGTATACACTTCCTCTAAATATTCTACTCTCATACTCACTCACCTGTACTTTCCTTGTGTTTCTCTGTATTTTGTTTACCTTTTTAATAACAAATACTTCTAAGTTTGTTCAATATTTTAAGGGCCTTGTGTGTGGTGATTGAAGCCTAATGCCCTCCAAACAACTATAACACAAGAGTGTTAACCGGTTCACCTGGCTATAATCCCTGATGTTTGTCTAAGAATGTTCCTTGTATGTGTGTTCCCTTTTTAACATTGTGAAATGTCTTGAGAGTTTGCTTTCATCTTTCGTTATCAGGTACGGACGAGAAGGCCATCATTGATCTCTTGGCTACCCGAAGCAATGCACAGCGTCAGAATATTAAGCTTCAATTCAAGACCATGTATGGCAAGGTACATGTAGTTGCGAGCTGTAAAGATTTTTGCGCTTAATTTGACAGAATATGAAAAACTCACTACCGGTACTTTGCTTTGCATCTAATAGTAGTTTGATAATTTCACTAAATCTGCTTTAATTCTTCCTTCCTATATATGACGCTGACTCTATCAAATATTTGATTGAACTATCCCATTGTTTTTCAAGGACAAACTATAAATAAGATTCATGCAAAACTTTAGTACAAATTGGCTGATTCTATCAAAGTTGAACTTTAATTCGTATTCAGTCTCACTTCATATGCGGCATGATACTGTTTTGCATTGCAGAACATAACAAACAGGCTCTTTTTTTTCTTCTTTTCTAATCTTGAAAAAAAAATCAAATTCTACCTATAATCGCATTGCTTGATTCTTCTTTTTAAAAATAAATTAGATATGTATGCTTGAAATTGCAGTACATGTATGTAGGGTATAGCATGCACACTAGGAATAGTTTAGATGCACTTTCATGCACTGCATGCATTTAAGCAATAATGAGGCATTTTGGCGATGGGCAGAGTAGAGCATTCTCCATCCTCTTTTTTTTTTTAAGGGAGCGGTTACAATGGTTGTACAATACTTGCTCCTGTGACAATTGATCCATGTCAATTTATTACTCTGAATAAATTCATGATTGCAAACCCTTGATGAAACACTAGACCCAAACCTAACCCGAAACCTAAACCTAAACCCAAAATGTAAACCTAAACCCAACCCTTAATCTAACCTTCATGTAAAACCCATTTTAACCATAACCCTAACCCTATATTTTTGAAGAAATAAACTGCAGAGCAAATGTTGCAGGAGCAATTGTTTGGTCATCGGGTAGAGATAACAAATACCTCCCAGATTTATTGACACTTAGTGAAATTAAAGGGGACATTTGTTCAACATTCATTCATTTTCTTTGGTGTGACTTACAATAATCATATAATAGAATGAAAGAAGCAAGGAGTCCTCTCTATTCATTACGTTTGGGCTTGTCATTATACCAACAAAACAAAATGACCCCCCCCCCCCCCCCCCCCCAAAAAAAAAAAAAAAAAATGCAGAACCAAAAAAAAAAGAGGAAAACTGTCTTCTAATTTTACTACAACGTTACTGCTGTGCTTTTGCAACTACTATCTATAACCTTTTGCATGATGCCAAAAAATATACTAACATTTCCAACTAATGTTGGGAAATAAGGAAGGTATTTCTTTCTTCTTTGTGTCCACTTTTGAGAGGTACACTAGATTGATAGCTCACTAGACAGAACAATGTCCCTACATGGTTACATGTATTTATTTCTTTTCTTATCTGTGTTGTTGGATGAAGGTCTCATGGAACATTTGAAATTTCTTCATTCCTTTTTTTTCTTGTGAATATTTTTGTTTTGTGAGTCTAGTCAGTAGGACAACCCCTCTCTCTCTCTCAGGTTACATGTGTACCTCCATTGTGCATCTATTCCTGTTTCCATAATCCCTGTACTTGTTATATATGCTTTACTTGTCATGGTAAATATTTTATTTCATAGTTATATTGCTTACCACACTTACTACCCAGCATTCACCATCTGTGTTACAAACCTTATAATTGCCTTCTGTCTGTGCATGTTGCTTCCTACTTGAAATACTCACCAATTCTGTTGTATTCTTGTTTATGTAATGCATGTTTATATATTCCTGTACGCATTTAAACAAAAATCATATCTCGGAGTACAAACTTGATGTTGTATTACGCATTAAAGATGGTTTGTCCCTTTTGCAGACCTAAAAACCTGAAGTTCTATGAATTCAGTGGTACATGTACATTTCAAAGAGGTCTATTATTAGGAATCTCCCATCAAATAAATAAAAATGGAAACTGGCCTTCAACGAATAAAGATTGAATGTTTAACTCCAGATATATTTATTTTCCAGACTAAAAAAATATCTGTTGATTTGAGAATAGGTCCCTCTGCGGCAATATGAAAACAGTGCTACATGTTCATTTCTGTCAAAGAAGTTTCAGAACATATGACTGTAAAAAAAAATTCTGAAGGATAAGTACATTTGTATACATTTATTATTATTTTTTTTGGGGGGCAAATATTTATTAGCATGTATCGGTTAATCATCTTTCACATTTTGGGGATCTACATGTAGCTTGTTGGGGTATGCATACATAAGATATCATGCATTGGTAAAGGAAAAATACACATGTCTATATATTTGACATGGAGTAATGAACCTTTGGAATGATGAACTTGCAGAATTGTGAGCGTCCCTAGAATAAATTTCGTCAGATGCATTCTTTTTATTTAAAGCCATGGTTTAATGTGCCACTATAATATTTCAATGACTTTACCTCCATTTTTCAAAGAGAAATTTAAACCATATACATATTGCCTAATTTTTTGCCTGAAATATATTTATTTTGCATGAATCAATCAATCACTGAATGGGTTTCATACTAACCAGGTAATGAATGAATTTGGAGATATATTTTATCAACATTCCCCATACTCTTCATTCACAAGGACTTGATCCATGATCTGAAATCTGAATTGAGTGGTAAGCTGGAAGACCTCATCTTGGCCATGTTTGTTCCTGGTCCTCAGTATGATGCATATGCCATCAACAAGGCTATCAAGGTAAGAGATATGATCACCAGTCTTGTTGTTTATTTGGGTTACATATTTGCAGGTATTTGACGAAAAAAGATTTAAAAAAACTAAATAGATGCCATTATTTCTCCTATCTTCTGAGAATGGACATGATGGAGTGAAAACAATAATAATATTGTTTGAAGGAATCAGATATCTTGATTATTTTGTTGTTTGTAATTGTAATTTCTTAGATTTGTAATGCAGAAGTGATATGGATTGTGCTCTGGAGAAGTGTGTAGCATTCCATTCAAAGTAGGGCATATGAATCACATTATCAAGAATTGATAGCTGTCTTCACAGAAAAGAGATAAATTGCCATAGAATTCATAGAATTGATCACTGAATACCTTGTAGTTGTCATATTTTAGCATTTGGCATTGCACTTTTACTTGCTTTCCACAAATTCTGTTACACAAAAGATGTTGAAGAGTTGATATGCTTTAGAATTCATGCAAGCTGCATCAGAATTTGATATTCCTAAGTTTGTTTACATTTATAAACAAAGTGATATTGTATTATACTTACTTTAATCTTACAACGTTATGAATCTAAATATTGTTTTTAAAGTTCTATTTTCCAGGTAGATCTCTGTATAAATAATGCATTCAACGTTGATTGGACTACAGTTGATATATTTTACGAATACTCTTATCCACCTTTAGGGTCTTGGAACCGATGAGGAGATCTTGATTGAGATTCTGTGTACCCGTACCAACAAAGAAGTACATGAGATTAATGAGGAGTACAAGAAACGTGAGTTATATCAAGTCCTATGAGATTAATGAGGAGTACAAGAAACGTGAGTTATATCAAGTCCTATGATGCTGACTATGTTAGAATGAGATTAATGAGGAGTACAAGAAACGTGAGTTATATCAAGTCCTATGATGCTGACTATGTTAGAATGATTTCCCCTAGACCGCCACCTGTTGGACAACTACCCATCAAAAGGCAATTAACCCCTCAACAACTACACAAACCTTGAATAACCAAGTTCCAAGTTTGTCTGATGCCCATTTTGTCTACCATCCATCAGGCTAATAATCATTTGATGATCATTATTTATGAATAAATTATTATAAGAGACAAAGTGGGCGTTAGACAAAGTGGGAATTAGACCAACTGGAAGCTAGACAAAATGAACTATAGACCAAATGGTTTAGAAGATTTATTGGAGATGAGACTGGATGGAAATTAGATCAAAATGACTGTTAGCCTAAATGGTCATTAGACCAAATGATAAGTAGATGAAAGGATCATTAGACCCTGTAGATAGTAGGGAGGCTGGGTGTAGACCATATGAGAATAGACTAGTTGGGTAGTGGACGAACTGATGGTAGACCAAACGGCAATATACTCCCTAGGACTGCTAATTTTTACACGTACCTCTCACCTGCTGGAACACTACCCTATGAAGACCCCCCCCCCCCCCATCCCCACCCCCATTACCCTTAGACAACAACCTGAGGGTAATGAACTTAGCGAGTAGAGTAGTTGTCGGGGGGGGGGGGGAGTAGTACATGTAGTTTGGGATGATTTTCCTGTAGGACACTTGGTAATTGTTAAGATATTTCCAGTTTAAAAAGGGAAGTACTTATTCTTGGTGGTTTTTGTCCTAGGGCAAGTGTCTGGGAGGTTATTGTCCAAGGAGATAGATGCCCTAGGGAAGTTATCCGGGGATGATTGTGAGCTGGTGATAGTCCATTATCAAGTTGTCCTAGTAGCTATTCTACCAGCTTGTCAGTGACACTTCAATGCAAAAAAATAAATGACTTTTGTGCTTGGACTTGGTCATGAAAATTTCATGCCGCATACCGGTATAAATGATGTAATCACGGAAACTGAAATTTTGCAAGTCTTGAGAGAGTGTCCTGCCGTGGAAATGGCCTGTGTTTCAAGTTCACATATTTTTCTTGTTTTGCAGTACACTACATTGAACAAATGTCATTGAGTTTGAATTCTATTTTTTCAACATTGGGTGACTGGGTGGTTATTTGTACAATGTATTAATCCTACAATCTTGTCTAATCCAATGCACAGAGTTCCGCACCACCATGGAGAAGGATTGCATCGGAGACACCAGCGGACATTTCAAGAGACTGCTCGTCTCAATGTGTCAGGTGACTAATCAATTCAATTCAATTCAATTCAATTTTTCCATTAAAAACATGATAATTACAGAATGAATACATACAAAAAATGCATTGGAAGGACCCTTGAGAATGCAAAGCTTATTAGGAGGGTCTTTGTGTAGTGAATTTAGTAAATTTTGTTACATGTATTGAAAAGGTTACCACTTCTTGTTGCAAAGTTCTTAACCTCTCTAATACTGATTAAACATGTTTCATCTGAGCAGTGAAGTAACTTTGAAATTACTTTCTTTTTTCACAATCAGTAGAAAATTACCAAGAATATGGTAATTTGATTGTGTAGAAGGAACGACGTTTTCAAACTAAACTTCACAATAATTTCGGCTTGGGTCAATGGAAAATATCTGCTGGCAGTCAGTCAAAACTATCGTGAGAAAACTAGATAATATGGATGAATATTATCTTATGGAATCCTTTTTGAAGTTAGTCTCTTGTTCCAATGACATGTAGAATATTAGAGTTGAAGGCCACCATGGCCCTAGCAATGGTTGACCCATCAATTGGGTCCTCTCAAAGGTCACTGCTTGTCCTGAGGGCTTTTGTGCTGCCCTTTTAGATTTTCCTATAGGTGTTGTGATTAGCAAATATGCCCCATAGAATTAATGACCATGTTCTAAAAATAACGAAAGTTAAAGGTTGTGTAGAGTTTATCTTATATATGGTAGGAATAGAACCCTCTTAGAACTACTAGTATCACAAATTCACATTTAATAGTTATTCTTCCTTTTCAATACATACTTTAGGAATGTGTTTTTGTTTTGTTTCACAAGTGTATCCTTCTGTAAGAAATCTATTCCATCTCTATTTGTTTAAAGGTAAAGACCAGTATTGGAAACGCCCCAATTTCAAAAAATGAAATGGAAGCTCCTATTACTAATCGTGTGAAAGAATATGTTTTAACTAATACATGATGATAAAAAATTTGCCGGGAAACCGCCTACTAATTGATATATTTGGTAAATTAGTTTATTTATTGTTATGTGAGAGATAAACACATGTGTCGCGCACATGTGCGTAGTCCCATATACATCTTTCTGTGTACAGTGCTTGTAACTTTACGAAGACTGGGCCAAATTTCTTATCATTTTGATGATTCCAGAACCTTGCAGTACACACCAATACTTATATGATAGATGATCAACCTTTTCTGATCGATTCCACAATGTTTCTTTCACAATGCAATCGCATGACCATGACTGGTCTTTATCTTTAATTGCTTAGGGCAACCGTGATGAGTCTAACACAGTAGACATGGCCAAGGCGCAGGCTGAAGCAAATGCACTCTATCAGGCAGGAGAGAAGAAGTGGGGCACCGATGAATCCGAGTTCAACCGTATCCTAGCAACAAGGAACTTTGCTCAGCTGAGAGCTACATTCAAAGAATACACTAGGGTAAGTAGAGAGAGGAAAGACATCGTGATTTAATTCTTTTCTCTTTTAACCCTTCAGGACAGGATTTATTTCAAGGGCTCTTTCAAATTGGCAAGAATATTGTTTTTCTTATATTGCTACATTGTTCTTATAACATGTGATGTCTCTAAGAACAATATCTATGTGTATGGAATTGGTCAAAAAGTTAAGATAAATTGCCAGTTTTGATTGAAAAAAAATGATTTTTAATTTCTCAATGTGTTGCCAATTTATTCAAAAACATTTGCCCCTTAAAAACATCCCTTGCATCATATGCATTATAGTCATGAAATAACGATGGATGAAGTGTGTGCTGAAATTTGTGTAGGGCTTGTGAATCAAAAGTTAAAGATCCAAACCACAAAATATTACAATTTTGGTAAGCCCTCAAAAACATTTTGATCAAGTTTCTTTGATTTTAGATGATGAATAGGAAGATACTAGCAAATACTAAATGACTTTAAAAAAAAAAAATTATTAAGCAAATGAGAGGTGGAAAATAATTTAGATTCCGTCCTGGAACATAAATTCTAACAATGGCAACCTGCGCTACACAAGTATAAAACCAATGGGGACTGTGTGTATATGCAGTTATGCACCAATGTGGACTGTGTGTATACGCTACAATCTACACACATGTTGTCTCTAAGTAAAGTGCCAAGATAAATGTGCAGGGATGGAAGGGTCCTAGGTAACTTTGCAAAGCCATTGTGTTGCACATAGCAATCCTATATGGTGCCTATCCTTTTGTGCATACATGCATGTTTGGCAAATGAGTGACTGTGCAGAGACTCTAAGAAAGCAATGGAAGTGTTAATGACATTGATGCACATTACAGTTATTAAATAAACAGAATAAACAAATTAAACAGTTTCCAGCCGCATTTGTGAATGAAAATTAATGACAGCCATATACTATAGGCAGTGAATGGAATCATTAATATTGAATAAAAGTGACTCTCGTCTTCTTTCTCTTTAGATCGCCCAGCGTGACTTGTTGAATAGTATTGAGAGAGAGTTCTCTGGCAACATCAAGAATGGACTCAAAACAATCGGTATGTGACTTAGAAAAAGGGTAGAGATCACCAGAAAATATTATACCATGTAAGTTAGGGTTTCCATGTAGCTGTATTATATTCAAATATGAGCTTCACTTATCACTTCTATACAGAGATATTGTGAGTTCAAAATACCCTCTCAATTAACCCCCCCAAAACGACCGTTGAGTCGAAGTTGAGAAATGTTGACGTACCCATACACACTCGCAGTAGTTTAAGGTCCAACATGGGTTCAGTACATAAGGTTTCATGTCATCCTTTGTTTTCTTCATACTTCAGGTTAATGTTTTCAGGTTAATTTTATACATTCTATTTGTACAGACATTTAAAAAAAAAATTGATTGGTACACTATAAGATGAAGTAAAACTTAGTGAACAGTGTTTCTTAATGGGAATTTTGAGTTCTTATTACATTTTTAAAAAATTGTCACATGACTAAGTTGATACTCTAAATGTTCATGACTACTAGTAGTTGATATCTGCTGAAGAATATTCCTGGGAAATACCAGTATATCATAGCTGAGTAATGAAGAGAGAAAGATGCATTTAAGGGCATTGAGTTGGAAGTCTTGACCACAGGATACACGACACGGTCATGAATATGCAAATGTGAGTTGTGCTGATCATTTAATATGATTTGAACAAGACTTCCATTGATTTGTTCATCAGGTGCGTTTCTAAAGGAATTTGTTATTTTGGGGATGGGGGCTTTTTTTTGGGGGGGGGGGGGCATGGAAGTTTTTGCATTAATTGTTTACATGTGCTTCACTTAAATTCATTTATAATCATTTATATATTTATTTTATTATTATAATTATTATTGTTTTGTTGTTGTTGTGTTTGTTTGTTGTTGTTTTTTTTTGGGGGGGAGGGGAAGGGGAAGGGGAAAGGAGTATTGAGAAATTTAGAGGGAGCTTGAGCACCAGGGCTCAAATTAATTTTTTGTCCACGGGGGCTCTTCCAAAAAGAAAAGAGCCCCGTGAGCCTTCTCACGGGGACTCTTTTAGTGCTGACGGGGGCTCTTATTTTTATACATTAAATTAGTACCCATTTATTTACATTCTTTGTTTACTTTTAGTCTTTACCATATCCTTCCAAAACACAGGGGCGGATTGTCGCTTTTTTGAACCCCCGTAAGTGATGTTTTCCCGGCATCAACTAACATGCGGAACATCGTCCACGAGGCGGCGAGGCGTTTTTTTTGGGGGGGTGCTTTTTTGATGTTTTCTTGGTATCTACTGACATCTACTAATACTGTGCAGGTCTGAACACATGATAGCATTTTTCTATGCACATCACATTTTCACTTGGCAGCCCAAGGGGGAGGGGGGGGGGGGGGGGGGTTAACCCCATAAACCGCCTAGATCCGCCCCTGCAACATCTTTGGTCTTCTTCTTCTTCTCAATATTGATTTACTGGTCGAGTAACATTATTTGCTAGTCTTTTAGAATCACCAGATTTCAGAGGATTCACACTTTTCACAACGAAAAACTTCTCCATGTACTTGCGCCTCCCCTCCCCCCCCCCCCCCCCCCCCCCCCCCACTCGATCAGTGTTATTTAGGATATGCATAAAATGTTCCTCCTTTTGAAAACACACCCCTAAGTCCGGTGTGTAAAGTGAATACGGGCCGGACTTTGGTGCGTGAAAAGTACCCCTTTACCGAACATTTTGGGAACACGCATGGTATCCCTCCGTTCACGGAGTGGGGGGGGGGGGGGTGGGCTTGAGCGATCGTCTCCAGCTCCAGCAGATATTGGGCGTCAGCGTGCACACCGGTACTACCCGCGCATAGCCACTGCTGACGGCCGCACTAGCTGCACTGCGAGCTTCCGTTGTTTGTATCGGTAATACTCATAGAGATGGGAGAGATAGCATCATCTAAGTTCCATTTCATTGGTTTAAGGTTTGAAAATTGATACTCAATATTGTGTTAAACTTATATCAGAAAAAGATAATGTTTATTTTATAATTCCACGGGGCGATTTTTAATTTTGCAATCGCCCCCGGGAGCAACCTGACGGGGGCGATTATGGAGCTCACGGGGGCGAATCGCCCACCGCCCCCGTGTATTTTGAGCGCTGTTGAATACGGGCCGGACTTTGGTGCGTGAAAAGTACCCCTTTACCGAACATTTTGGGAACACGCATGGTATCCCTCCGTTCACGGAGTGGGGGGGGGGGGGGGGGGGCGGGCTTGAGCGATCGTCTACAGCTCCAGCAGATATTGGGCGTCAGCGTGCACACCGGTACTACCCGCGCATAGCCACTGCTGACGGCTGCACTAGCTGCACTGCGAGCTTCCGTTGTTTGTATCGGTAATACTCATATAGATGGGAGAGATAGCATCATCTAAGTTCCATTTCATTGGTTTAAGGTTTGAAAATTGATACTCAATATTGTGTTAAACTTATATCAGAAAAAGATAATGTTTATTTTATAATTCCACGGGGCGATTTTTAATTTTGCAATCGCCCCCGTGAGCAACCTGACGGGGGCGATTATGGAGCTCACGGGGGCGAATCGCCCACCGCCCCCGTGTATTTTGAGCGCTGTTGAGCACCCCCCCCCCCCCCCCCCATGCCTCCTTTAGAGATGCTACTGCCGTTCGTATTTTGCTGGCCCAAGCAATCTACTTTCTGCTTAATGTAATACATAATACTCCAATAATCCCATTTTCTCTTTCTCTTGCTCTCTCTTTAATTTGTCCAGTGCAATGTACTCAGAGTCGACCATCCTACTTTGCTGATCGTGCGTATCGTGCCATGAAAGGAGCCGGTACCGACGACGATACGCTGATCCGAGTTATCGTGACACGCTCTGAGGTATGGAATTTAACAACGCAGTGTTGGAACCAAGGGGGCCCCGCCCCTTCCTTCCCTTGCAAAACTTAATCAGCCATATTTTAAATTACACAAAAAGTAAAATGAAAAATTGTTCACCCAATAACAGGTGCTGTCAATCACCAGGAGTAGAATTCAGGCTTCATGTAATGCTCTGTCTTTTCCACATATGGTAAAGTCCTTATTAGACATTTGCATCACCCGAAGACTCCCCGAGAGAGACGAGGGGGTATTTCTTGATTGCCTACAGGTTTGCTGTGTGCAGACTTGTACACCCATTAATAGTATTTCCACCAAGTCTTGTATCAGCAAATTATGGCCTTCTACACTTGGAAACTGAGAACCCAACCACCTTTAAAGGTACTTTGTCCAATATGCAGCCAACATCAGTCACTATTGAGTGACTGACTGACTTTTTTTTTCTTTGGTAATAACATAGAAAATGAGTTGACGAGGGTACATGAGCATTTGTCTACATCAATAACCCACTTCTTTTAAATGGCCAAAGTTAAACTGATTAAATCTTTGCTCCGCACAAAACGTACGACCATTCAGTACAAGTATCTGCAAATCAAACTATTACTAAATGGATTGCAATTAGGTAATTGCTATCATTTAAGTCGATTCGACAACCAATGGTTATTTTCCCACTTAAAGACATTTTCAAGCCCTTTTCTTTATAGAGAAGTTATCAATTAGTTTTATCTTTCAAATGCCTTTGAAATTTAATCTTTTCATTTTTGTTGACGTGCAAATGGGACATGGTACCTTTAACACCTGGAAATGTGGTATTTAGTTAATATGAAACCGGTGTTTTGGGCGAACCGGTGTGTTGGCTCAGTCAGTAGAGCGTCCGCCTCACAACCGGGAGGTCATGGGTTTGAACCTCGGCCGCGTCATACAAAAAACCGTTAAAAGACGGGAGTTGCTGCTACCTTGTTTGACGTTCAACAATAAGGGATAGAGCAACGTTGATCTGGTGCTGCTCAGTGGCTGCCGAGCTCACGATCAATTGGGCAAAAAGAATTTCCATTTTCGGTTTAACTTAATAAATTTGGAGTGGACTTTAAAAGATTATTATTATTATTATTATTAAAATGATCCATTAAAAAAAATATATATACTGGTATTTTTTTCTCATTGTTTTATAGATTGATTTGGTTGAGATCAAGAAGGCATTCCTTGAGAAATATCACAAGACCCTGGGCAAGATGGTCTCTGGGGATACCAGCGGGGACTACAAGAAACTCCTTGTGGCTCTGATTGGACAGGACTAAGCTCTCTCAGGACCAGGACCAGGACTACAACCTGTCCAAGGACTGCCATTGGTTCCTTTACACGACCTTGATCAGATCAGTATCTCTTTGTACCTGGACTGGTTCCTAAATTAAGTCTAGGGACCAGTACCAGGTCTTGATCAGATCAATATTTATATGTTTACTGGTGGACTGGTTTCTAAATGAAGTCTAGGAACCAGTACCAGGTCTTGATCAGATCAAGATTTATATGTTTACTGGTGGACTAGTTTCTAAATGAAGTCTAGGAGTCAGTATTAAGGTCAAGTTTTTGATGAAGACTTTTCTCTTTACCTAGGATGGTTACTAAATGAAGTCTAGGAACCAGTTCTAGTTCCTAGGGTTTGTTCATTGACAAGGACTTGTAGAGGAACCATGGCCTATTCCTGGATCAGCACTGGCAGGATCTGGATCCGGTCTACATTTGACTTGCTTTATAGCAAGCTAAGAATGGATCAGTCTCGGTTTAAATTGAGGCTTTCTATTGTTTTAGCCTATACCTTCCCCATATATAAGTCAAGTGCTTAATATAATGGCATAGTTGGTTTTATATAGTGATTTAGTTGTCCTAATAATCACCCCAGCTTCTAGTATTAATATCATCATATTTATCATTAATATCTAATATAATTATAGTGAATATTTACCAAAGTGGAGCCTGGTAGTAATTTATTTCAGTATGGGTGAGAGGAGTCACAACATAGATGCTAATACATACATGTATATGATAAAGAGCTACCGGTACGTATATTAAAGATAACAATGTCTTGCATGTATATAGCGCAATACACAATACATTTCAAATTTTCAATGCGCTTCAGTTAGAAAATCAAGACAAATTAACTGCCTTGCATCGTGTCAGTTGTAATCATTGAAAGAAATCAACTGGGGATAAGTAAATTTACAGAATGAATCAAGATGATAGTCTTTGTCATACAATTCCTTTTTTTCCCCCTCTCTCTTTTTTTCGTCTCGAGGGTGAACGTTGAGCAGTATCATGAAACAAAAATACATCTCATTTCCATGAGAGTTATGTTATATTGTTGTACACCTATCTGTTAGCTTTTTTTAAGAATTCTTCTTTCATCTTGTTTATATTGTGTTCTCGGGCATTGCTATAATGTCTTAATCATTTCAGCAAAGATTGTTTGGCTGAAATCTTAAAATTGGGATCTTTTTATCACATTTTCTATCGTTTGCAGGAATAAACCTATAAGAATATGTTTGGTATACAGACAAGTAACTCTGTACTGGTGTGCAACACATAGGAATAAGGTCTTTTTTTATTATCATTATTATTATTAATTTAGTTGTCGTTTCCAGTGTCTTTCATAATTGAAAGTAAAAAAACATCTGATTTGATTTGTAAATTGAACAAGTTAATCCCAATGGCCAAACGTCATGTTCTTAGACAACGTTAGTGATTCTTGCCTCTTCATGGTCCATCATTTTGAAGGAAAAAAAATTAAGAAAATCAAAGTGTGGTTTATTTTAGATTTCTCTATAATGTGAATCAAATTCATATGACAAATATATATAAATTGAATACAAATGGACATTCAATATGTTTGAAAGCGAATACAATAGTAAATTTATATCTACTCAAACATGTATGTGATTATTCATCATTTATTGTACTTGAAATTGCCTTCTAGTTTATCAATTATGTACATTATTCGATATTCCTTTCAATTTTGTGTAGTTTATATTCAAGTGTTGTTGGTAGAATTAGTGTATGTGACGTTACCGATGGTGATCATACCCCTAGTGATGAATATTGTGTGCCTAGCAAGAGGATATAAACACAAATGTAAGATTTTGAAAGCTTTTCAGCTTTGATGACTTTAAGACCCTATCCAATGAAAACGCAACTTTATAAAGTTTATGTCAATGGAACGTTAATAATAATAATAATAATAATATTGGATTCTTATATAGCGCACGTATCGACCTTGCAAGGTCCTCAAGGCGCTCCAACATTACCCGGCTATGCTGACCGCTAAGAAAGCATAAATGCTTGTTAGTAAGCAACCAGAGGAGTCGGAAAGGACCGTCTCTCTTTACTTCATATCTGGTGTGATCTAAGCTCTCGTTGGGCTATCAACTTCATACAACGACTAGATATACAACATATGATAATAATAAGAATTACTGGATTTATATAGCACCTTTCTCAGAGGATACAAGCTTGGCCCCTTAGTCTACGGACAAATTAAGGTTCAAGAATATGACCAATATATAACATATTGGACAAAATAGCTTGGCCTATTCCAATAAATTGTCACTGTTAAAAATGTTGTCAACATATGGGTATGGACTGAAATATGTTGTGTATAGATAAGTATAGAAAAACAGACATGAATTTGAAAAGCATTATTTTTTAGGTGTGCTTACTTTCCGTCTATACATTTGTGCACCTCTGCGTGGCACACAACAAATTCGGTTGGGTGTTTGTGTATTTAGATGCGGATATCAAAGTGAGCTTATATATTTAGTTGCAGATGGGGCAAAAGTAGATAGTTCAATAAATGTGGCATTTATAACCAGTGTTAGAATATTCGTCATGTATCCTTGCATATAAAACTTTCCAAAATGAGTGGTGAGGAAAACATATCTGATCAAGGATAAATCAATAATCACATTTAAGAGATTGCTATATGTACATTTTGCAAGTTCTGTATGAGTGGTGCATGGCTTGTATTGTTTGTATGGAGAACTAGTTTTACAGATGCATGACCATCACTATTCAATGGGAGAGAGTGTAGATGCACCATTTATGCCAAGTAGCTTGTTTGGTGATAGAGGAGCACTTTGTCGAAGCTCCCCCAAAGTGGCGTACAGGTGCAAGACTTGAGGGAAAAGAATATCAAGTGAAGTCGTTTAGTGAAAAGCAGAACATAAACTAATGCAGTTAACTCTGCATGGGGCATATCTATTGGGACAAACAACAAAAATAGTTTGACTCGTGCAAAATTCAAATTTAAAGTGTAATTAACACATTTTTTTCATAGTTTGGTAAACATTTTTTTTTACTTGATAGGGAAACTGACTTGTGTGACTTCGAGTTATGCAGAGCGAACTGTATGAAATGTGTTTGGAGTGGGGGAGGGGTTCATCCAAGTTGCAGCTCTATCGTGTAGTAATCTTGAATATTCATGAATGCTTCTGACTTTTGATAGTATATACTTCTTACCTAAATAGAAGAAAAAACAACAAACAATCAAGTTTGTACCTGTGCCAAATCTGGAACATGGACTGCTTTTAACCCATTGCTTCCTGGAACCTGGTGAACCCTGTGTTAAGTTTATGGGAATATGATAATTCAGTAGTCAACAGGTTGCTTCAACAATATCACACTTTGTCTTGGGTAATGCCCCTAGTTGGTCTTTGTTGACCAAGCATGATGTATGTGACCTGATACTTTAAGCCTTGGATACAATCGCTCTCTAATGCAACTACAAAGACTTTGGAAATATCAACCCGGGACATTTTTAATACCCAATTGTAACGCAATTTGCCACACTCCACCCAGGTGAAGTAAATGGGTACCTGGTAGGAATTTATTCCTTGAAATGCTAGAGCGCCGTATGGCAGCCGTGCTAAAGCCAGGGTAATAATCGGGAGCGCCAGGAGGGTCAAATCTGACTGACATGAGCGCTATACAAGAACCCACTATTATTATTATTATTATTATTATGATCGCATCTACTTTAAAAAAGTCACCCCAAGGCAATTATAGCCTTGTGCATATCCCATAGAAATCATTTACGGATTGATAATACTTCATTGTAAAGTTTGTGCATATCAGTAGGTGTTGGATAAGGCTATTTAAAATATTTTTGGTCGATTTTTGAAAGTATTTCCAAAGTATATTGCATGTGCACTTCAGAGTTACAGCTCTTGCAATCAAAAGAAATTTAGATCTAGGAAATTATGATCATTCTCACTTTATCATTTCCATTTTGTTTAGCTCGCTCTATATGTGTAATTTTTAGTATTAATCAAATTATATACAATATCATTATTATATAAAGGCAGCCTATTAGAAAGCTGAAGAAGTAAAGTTTATTTGATATTGAGTTTGAAGCCAAAGATTTGATAGTTTTTAAGCTTTAGAAATGCGAATAGTTTACATTTGTTTAAGAAATTACTTATTATTTGTTAAGGAATTTGCAGCTAGCGTATCAATTTAATTTCTATGAAGACATATCTTGTTTATTCACTCGCCTGGGTCTGGAATTTTGTATCTGTTGAGAAGAATTTATGATTACTTTAAAAAAAAATTCTTTAGGAACTTTCAGCTAGCACATCAATCCATGATTTCAATGAATTCATGTCTTTTTTGTTTTACTTGCCTAGCTCTGGAATATTATTTATGCTTCCGCTTTGTACATTTGTGATTACTTTCGTTTACACTTGTGAGTTATAGTCTACTCATGTATTTGTTGTTAATTATAGCGTTTCTCATTCTGTCATGAATTAATAAATATATTTATAGTGGAACCTTTGCAGACTTGGATGAATAGTCCATTACTCCTCAATCGTAGTACTAGATAGTCATTACATTTTTGTATCTGATTCTATTTAACATCAAATTGTCTGTATCGAGTTGTCCTAATGTGCCTAGTGAGTGTTTCTTGTACGGATGTATTGTCAAATCTTCATGAATATTGATATTAGAGAGTGTTTAATAATACATAAGTAGCAGCTGTATCATTGGAGATAAAATAAAACCCATCTGGCATAACTAGACCCCATTCTTATGACTCACTCGGCATTGTGTTATTTCTTGTGTGATATCAGGGGGTATTTCCAGTGCATACCTCGTAAGAACGCATCTAGTACAAAAAGACAAATATGCCCATGTTTAACATAACTTACTATATTACTGTATATATATCGTGTTATGTACATGATCATTGATACAACACTCCCGGCGAAACGCCTTTTCTACAACCTTATCCTGGTTTAATAAAAATATATTTATATTCTGGTTTCAACTTGAATATTGTAGCAATTCAACATAAACAACGTTGATACATCATAAAAATAAATTCAAGTACTTGCTTTGGTAAGTGCATTGTAAAATAAACTGCCCGGAAGTCATTGGAAAATGTTGATTGTGTTCATCGTAATATACACGGGGATGATTCATTTTCAGGTTTACAAATCTATTTTTTCTTCCGAATGTATTCAAATATGATTGGTTTTAGTACTACTGTCCGTCTTGGTATTAGAACCATGACAACATCTACATTATAGACATGTTATAAACGTTTAAAAAAAAAGAGTCAAGGCAGTAATTACCATTACGAAACAGATAAAAATGAATATAGATAAACCACAGTATGTTGAATACAAGCAACACAAAAAGTAAACAAAATATATACTAATATCGATTCCTTTAGGAGACTAAAACCATCAAGGACCATATCAACTGGAATAAACTTATTACAAGGAAAATAATACAGATAAAAATCATAATGATATGCAATCTTGTTGAAAACTATATACAATTAAAACAAAAACACTCCACACACAAGTGGCCATATAATAAAGCAGATATATATATATCAATACCTAGTTCAAAGAATAAAGTTACTTTGTCATATTTTGAATATGATAGCATCTTTATGAGCAGTCATCTTAAAGTGTCATTGCTCCGATGATATTCTTCCGCCTATATAAAATGAATTAAAGAAACTCACAAATCTAAGATATAGCCAATACCACAAACTTAACCTTAACCTTTATTCATATGATTTGTAGCAATACAACATAAACAGTTTTTATACAAACTTACAATATCAAAATATCCGCTGCTTGTATTGGTGTATGTACATGATCGTTGTGGTAATACAGCTAAGTGTTTATGCAAACCTTATAGTCGTCAAGTTATTACCTAATAGAGCTGAACAAGTTTTCAAACAACCTTGCAATAAAACAATGTACCATCGGAAATTATTATGCTATCTTATATACATGATTGTTGTAGCAAGAACCGTTTTCACACAAATTTATAATAACGAAATATTCATTTCAGTTATTACTTATGTATATATGATCATTGTAGCAAAAGAAATGAAAAGTAGTCATACAACCTTGAAATGACGAACATATCTTCTGTAATCATTATCATAATGTGTACGATTATTGTTGCAATAGAGCTAAAAACAATCTTCATACAACTAACAAAATATCTTCTGTAATCATTATCCTATGCATTTGATTATTGTAGCAACAGAACAGCAACCTTTTCAAACAACCTTGCAATAAAGAACATATCCTCTGAAATTATTAAGCTACTTTGCATACATGATTGTTGTAGCCATACAAGTAGAACCGTTTTCATACAACCTTATAGATAACGCATAATATTCATTTATGTGATAACCAAGTGTGTACGTGATCATTGTAGTAAAATGAATGAGCAGTCCTCATACAACCTAGTAATGAAGAAAATATCTTCTGTAATTATTGTTTTATGTACATGACCATAGTAACAATACAAATGGAACACAAGTCATATATAGCCTCATAGTAGAGACAATTTAGTCCGTCATTATTGTCCTATTTACATGATTATTCTAGCAATATAAACTGAACAGTTTTTTTATTCATTGTATTTATATCATTGTAGCAATAGAACTTAAACAGTTTTAATACAATAAAGAAAACTTCTTCTGTAAGTAATATATTATGTACATGATCATTTTAGCAACGGAACTGAAAGTTTTTATATGAACTTGCAATAAAACAAAATATATTCTGTAATTATTATCACATATATAGGATTATTGTAGCAATAGAATTGAAACGGTATTCAAACAACCTTATACAGTTAAGAAAACATCTTCTGGAAATATTATCGTATATATATTATATTCTAGCAACAGAACTAGAAGAGTATCCATACAAACTTATAATAAAGACAAATATAATGCAATTATTATCACATGTAAACGATCGTTGAGGAAACGAAACTAAAACAATATATTCATACAGCCTTACAATATCGAAAAACAACTTTTGTAATTATCATCATATGTAAATGATTATTGTAGCAAAAGAACTGAAACAGTCTTTATACAATTATTTAATTACGTTCTTATGCATATAATTATTGTAGTAACAGAATTGAAACGGTATTTCTACAACCTTACAATAACGGAAATATTGACTGCGATTATTATCTTATGTACATCCATTGTTGAAACAGTATTCAAACATTCTTACAGTATTAAAACAATATGTAAATGATTATTGTAGCAATCGAACTAAAACAGTATTCATACAACCTTACAATAAACAATAACGTCTGATATTATTATCATGTAAATGATAATGGTAGCAATAGAACTCAAACAATATTCATACAATAAAGAAAACTTCTTCTGTAAGTAATATCTTATGTACATGATTCATACAAACTTTAAATAAAACAAAATATATTTTGTAATTATCATCACATATATAAGATTATTGTAGCGACAGAATTGAAACAGTGTTCATACAACCTAACAATAAAGGAAACATTGACTGCAATTATTATCTCATGTACATTGTCATACAACCTTACAATAAACAATATATTCTTAATATAGAAATGATTATTGTAGCGATAGAACTGAAACAGTATTCATACAACCTTACAATTAAGCAAAATATATATACTGCTTTTGCAATATCATGTATATTATTACTGTAGCAGCAGAACTGAAACAGTATTCATACAACCTTGCAATAAAGAAAATACTTTCTGCAATTATTGTCATATGTATATGTTTAGGAGTTTGCTGCTGCACCGGGATCAGAGGCATGAACTCTGAAGTCGGCAGAACTCAAAACGTTTCAAAGTTTTGAAATGGCAAAGATAAGTTGGGTGGATAAAGTGACAAATGGTAAAGTTCTACACAGAGTTGCCGGGGAGGAGCGGAAGATTGCAACAACATGAATGACAGAAGAAATGAATTGGGCATGATAAATTCTGTTAGATATCATTGAGGGAAGGATGGAAGGAAAAATACTAAGGCCTACCAAGCGCGTGTTCCAAACGGGAAGTTCTTTTACACCACACCCACCCCACACACAAACACTATAAATGTTTACCACTCTTAATACCATATCTTAACCGCCTTCTTAAACATGACTCCAAGCAGCATTGGGTAGGGAAGAAACAGCACCTTCGAGATTCAACTGAGAATCATGCAGACTTAGAATAAATGTTTCTCAAGACGTGTGCTTCTCAGCTGAATGCATACATCAAGTGATTCCCTTCTTGGTCTTGGGATGGTAATACACATTTCAGCGACAGGGTTGCCTACTTCTTCGACTCCCATACTTCTCTGACTTGTGCAAAGCGCCTCATGCTACTTACTAAAATAGAATAAAGAAGAAAGAAAATTAAATAGTTTGAGTGTTTTTACGTGCTACAAACTGAAGGTTCACAAAAGAAAATTGGGGAAGAAAAGAAGGAAATTCAATAATTCGAATATTTAGATAAGCTACTCACTTATGGTTAACATAACAATAGTATATGGGGTATAGGGGAAGACGAGAAATCAGGAATTCTTTTTATTGAAATTTAATCCTGAAAATGTGATAACGGAGAGTCGGAGACTTACTTTTGTAGCTGTTGTCGTTATATCCATTGTTTTAAGGAAGCGCTCCAACGGATTTGGGAGCATTGTGGTACATTGATAGCTCTGGACTATGAGACGCCAAAAGGTCAATCAAAGTTAGCGTTCCATACTGGACTGTCATGTTGGAGGTCCAAGGGTATAATCATGCTGGGTTTCCCCTAACTTATTAAGCCATTATAAATCATGTTAAGCGTCCCCGCTCGCTTCCTTTTTGAGGGCCGCCTGCTTTTCTTTTTCTTTCTTTTTTTTTTGGGGGGGGGGGGGGGGGGGGGGTTTCCTTAATTTTTTTCAATTATTATTAATATATTTTTTTTTTTAATGAAAAAACAAGAAAAAAATACTGCTAAAATGATATTACCCTGAAGTTTATTTTTTTTTTTAAATGCTGCCGGCCATTTTGAAAAATAGCCCGAGTGTCGGGGAAAATGTACCGAGCGGCCATTTTGAAAAGAAAAAAAAGGGCCTCCTTTCTATTTTTCAAAAAAGTAGGACGCTAAACACGTTTTGCTGCTTGTAAGTATCGGCTTGCATAGTGATGTAGATATACAGTAGGCTTGCGGGTGCACCATGTGAGGGAGAGGGAGGATTGAGGAGTCTTGAAAAGGACTCTCGGTAATCTTTCTTGAGGGTTTGTAGTCCTGAAAAGGACTGTTGGTATAGTCTTGAAGTCTTTATAGGACTACAAACCCTCAAGAACGATTACCGAGAGTCCTTTTCAGGACTCCTCAATCCTCCCTCTCTCTCTCACATGGTGCACCCGCAAGTCTACTGTATATAAACATGTTTTTATTTAATTTGGCCTTATGTTCCTGTTGGTGTGTATTAAATGGGTTCCTACAATGCTTGGGCAGTATTCGAAATAGTTTGAGCACATACCAGATCGTTTCGCTGAATACTAAAGCTGAAAAGCTTTTCTTAGTGCCTTTGGCTATGGTTTATGAGAAGGGAGTCCGAAAATATAATCGTTTCCATCTTTCTAACAATATAAGAGAACTGTTTAGTTTTACAAAGCTTGAAAGAGTAGAATATGGTACTTACGGTCGGGTAGGATGACCTCAGCTGCATGGCCTAACCCAGCATTTTGCAATGCCAAATGAAGTTCATCTACCTGCTCACTAGGTCGAACCTGCCGTCTCCAGTCACGTAGCATCTCACTAAAGCCTGACCTTGAGACACTATCAAATGAAACGTCTACTGGATCGTGGTATTTCTCCATAGATGAAGAAGAGAAGCCAAGCTGGTATCCAAGGGACTTTAAGTCCTTTGGTGTATGGATCACACCGGCAAGGCTCTCGAGGAGATTGTTGGATACATACTGCAATCGCCCCTTCCTGTAGGTAAGTAAATTCATAACATTCGGCGGGGGTGGGGGGGGGGGGGGGTGAAAAGATATACAAATAATTTATATAAATAAACAAATACAAGCTGATAGAGGTTTGGTAGATTCCTTTGTAAAATATTGACAGGAATCCTTGTTCTTAGATAAATCACCATCATCACAATCCATACATCAAGAATAGACTGATAACAACTGGTTGTCGACCAGTAGCGATACTAATTGCAGGTATTTAGAACTTTCAAGTGACGGGTTACGCGTTATGGATGATAAATGCTTAGTCTAATGTCTAATCTGAAAAAAATATTGTGATTTGGATCTATGCAGTGACTCTGAATCAGAGTTTGAAAAGTAGTGTCTTCATGGACTTTGTTACAATATAAATGATGGTGACGATGGTGGCGTTTTCACAACAGCTTCTTGGACAGGTGAAGGAGATCCTAAAGAACGACGTTTTGTTGGTCATTGGTGACTAAAATGCCGAGGTGGGAGTTGATACACACCCCACATGGCAAGGGACTGCATGAAGAATTGGTCTCTTTCAAACGAATGGTAGGCGACATTATGCTGCTGGAGTTCTTCAATTCTCACGACCTTATTCTAGTAAACACCCTTTATCCACAGAAAATGGCACGGGGAGCTACATGGCCCTACATGGCCGCACTCACCAGATGGTAAAACACAAAACATGATCGGCTAAACCATGATAAGTCGACGTTTCCCCGTCAAAGGTAAACCTTGCTCAGACCAGATCATTCACTGGAGCTGACACAGGAAGTGACCATGAATTGGTAATGATCTCAAGTAGGTTGAAGCATAACAAAACTAAGAAAAGAGATCGTCACCAAGATTGAAGTTCAGCTTGGAAAAATTAAAAGATCCTGGCATTGCTAAAGAATTATTGGAGGCTAAGATTATGGGAAGATTTGCTCCATCCCCATTTGCAGACACAGATGCTGAAATTTTCTACAATGAGTTGAAAGAGCAATTCATTGCCACTGCAATGCAGGTCCTTAGGAGATCAAGGGTCATCAAAAACAAATGGATGGTCAATGAGCTGTTGTATAGTTGAATGACAGGCGCAGTGAGTTAAGGAAGGAAAGATAACTCAGCGACGCTGACTGTCAAGCATATAGAGAATCCATCAAGGCACTTAAGAAAGCAACCAAAGGAGCCGAAGAAAAGTGGATCAAAGAAAACTGCAAAACCCTCAAAAATAACATAGAATGCAGCCGCCTATGAAACAATAGGAGACCTATTCGAAGGAAATTAGGAAAGAAAATGACAGTTCTAACAGAAGACGGAAATGGCATCATGATAACAGAAAAGCAGGCTGTTCGGGGTAGGTGGAAGGGATACTGCGATGAACTCACTGATTACCAACTAACAGATCAGAAACTGCTAGATATGCTGAGGTCAGTCACAGTTCCTGAGCAGAAGAAAATCCCACCAATTCTTCAGTCTGAGGTTGAAGAAGCTGTTAAAAGCTTAAAAGATGGAAAATGACGTAGTTTGGACAATGTCCCCACTAGCCTATCTGATATGCGTCGTGCTTTACAAGTATTCTAATCGCCTTTATATGAAGAGTGACATCGGCGCGGGCGTCAGCCCGAGCGCCTATCATTACTGGTGCATGCGAAAAGTTTTATTTTCTTTTATGTACCATGTTTCGTTCGTAGAAAATCTACGAACCCCCTGTAATGCTCTTTCATGAATATTTATGTAGCATGGACCAAAATAGGCCAATGAGCGATGGGGAACCTGGAGATGATATTTGATTGGTTGAATCAAAGTGATCGATCACCAAATAAGGCTAGTCTTATGAATCATGCATGTGATGGACTCAATATAGACTTCCTGTACTTGACACGTTGTTGCAATAAAGAGAATAACTCGGGCGTGTAACTTGATTCTTGATGCCTTCTTTAATCTCTTGTGGTGTACAAACGTAGTGAATAATAAACTATTCAACAACTGTGTTGGTTACCCTGTAAGCCAAACAGAAAATAACAAAATATTCATAAGATCAATGTATCCACACATGGAATATTACATTGTAGTTTCAAACCCTGATAAACAATTCCACATTAATTGTGATGAATAAGAAATAATTAAAAGTTTTCCCTAATTATCTCAGGCTAGTATTTCACAAAGAGTGTTTTGAATTAATGTGCTTTTTGAACAAGAGAATGAATCCAAAAGTACTTTGTTAAAAATATGAAACATATAAAACATGCATATGTCCTGATTGATTGCATAACACTATTAACATATGAAACGCCTAACTTTAAACCTATAAGCGTGTGCCTTATCACGCAGAAATTTGGTTTAAATATCACTCCGCCGCCGACATTGTGCGTAGAGCGTTTTCTAAAGAAATCCAAGTAAAGTAAAAAATATAGTTCCCGCAGGAATGTTCCTTGTTCCACATCGTATAAACAATTTACATAAATCTGTGTTTCAACTGTGACTCTTGCACATATTCTACATCAACCACATAAGAGTTTCATGCTAATCTCTTTCCTTTTCAAGCTAAAGATGGGTGACAAATTTCCTTACAAAACGACTACAACGCGTATGTGTTAACGGAAAACATTCCGACTGGAAGCCAGTTCTAAGTGGAACCCCGCAAGGAACTGTGCTCGGTCCCCACTTGTTCTTGCTCTTCATAAATGACATTCACGACAAAGTCAAAAGCACCACTAAGCTTTTTGCAGACGATTGCATGCTGTACCGTCCAATTAAATCAGTAAACGACGTGGACATCCTGCAACAAGACCTAAATGCAATGGTGGAGTGGTCTCAGCAATGGGGCATGAAATTCAACCCCAAAAAGTGTGCATCAATGCGTGTCACCAGGAAGAAGAAACCGGGTAAATCTTCATACAACCTCCTTGGTGTCACCCTGGAAGAATGTAAGCAGACAAAGTACCTTGGTGTTGTGATCCAGAACGACCTCCGATGGAATGGCCAAACTCACCTCGCAACAACAAAAGCTATAGGAGTATTGAGTTTTCTGAGACGCAACTTTCATCACTGCTCAACTTCCATAAAGGAGAAACTCTATCTCACCCTCGTTAGACCACACTTAGATTACGCAGTTGCTGCTTGGGACCCATACACAGCTAAGAACATTTCTTCTATCGAACGAGTCCAGAGGCAGGCAGCCCGTTTTGTCACAAGCACATATCAGAGAGAAGCAAGCGTCACCCTCCTTCTAAATTCTCTTAAATGGAACTCTCTCCAAGACAGACGCGAAGCTCACCGTCTAAGCCGTTTCCACAAAATGTTACATGGCCAGCTGGACATAGATGCCCAAACACACATTAAACCAAAACCAGATCGTAGCAGACGCGGGCACTCAAGTCAGTTCGAAATACCATTAACCAGATTAGATGTATACAAAAACTCTTTTTTTCCACGCACAACCAGAGCATGGAATGATCTCGATTCGACATTAGTATCCCTGACTGACTCAGCAAAGTTTAAAGTAGCACTCCTTCCGAAATAAGTCCACCCTCTGCCACCACGACCTCCAGTTTAAATTCCACTAGGAATCTTTTGGAGGAACAACAACCAAGTACCAAGTAAAAACAAAGGCACTTTACTTTCAACATCAAAGTTCGACAATCAATCAACATAAATCTGTGTGCATGAATGAATGCACTCGAATCGATAAATGGCCATGCAAACTATCAAATAACTGCTACTTATCTTAGATGCTATTTAAAAACATTATGGCAAATTATTCCAGAAACATACCTTCAAGTATAGGGTGAAACTTTAGGAGTTATAATGAAATCTGGAAGTCATACTGGTGCAAATAACTGCTACGAACAAACTCGGACGATTAGCAAACTGCTGTGTATAATGCAAGTGCGCAATACTTCAATTAATGTTGCTAAGATACCATGTTACGTAGTTTCTTGACCAGTCGCTTAAACAAATAACAATCATAAATTACAGTTAAAACAAATCATGTAGATAAATCATGTCATTTCATGACAATGCATGAGAATAAGCTCGTCACACATACGATACACATATATGAATATTAGATAGCTTAGACAGATACCGAGATGTGATTAGTCTAGGGCTCGTCACGTGATATCAATTGCGAGGATCCAAATTGTTATATTTTCCTGGTTGGTTATATTTTACCGGCCGGTGAAATGAATATATTTTTAATCAGTGTATGTCGCCCTCTTGAGGACTGTATGTCACCAATGACACGGATATGATTTACATGGGACTAAAGCAGACAATCGTTTGTGATCGATCAACGATATAAAGTCTCGATTGGAAATAAATTCGACCCGCGAATTTTAAGTTCTAGATCTAGCCTACATTTTACAAGTCGCGAGCGTCTCAGTAGGCCTAGATCTACCTCAACAACACTTCGAAATGGAGCCCTGATTTGTGTTAATGACCGATGAGGAACTAGAACAGCTTTTTGACAATATTAGGATTCTAAATCTACAAAAAATGTCTTAAAACAAGCGTTGGAAACATTCAACTGCTACTGTATGTTGTGGTACTATATGAACAACGCCAATAGTTCATTGATGTGCGTAATAAGGCCGCGATTGGCGGAAGGATACCTGAATAAAGCACTTTTCAAGATGGCCACTTATACATGAACATTGTCTACAGTGATCTCTTATTTATCCGTTCATCTGATCTTTCAACATGGTGGCAGCGGTCAAAAGAATTGCCATATCTATAACTATTGAACTGCAGATCACATAGGGCAAGCAATAATCTTGAATGACTTATGAAAGATTGATAAGGGACGGTTTTTGAACTGCCGACAATCACACTGCACAGCCAGCAGAGTAAACTCACAGCCGCGTCTCCAATATGACTTTGTGTCGGCGTAAGGTTGCGCACTGTATTACGCGGGCAACACTACGAAATAGTACGAGTAGACTAGTGTGTCAGACTAAAGCCCTACATTCAGGACCAGAACTGATGCGGAGGCAGAACCAGAGCCTAGAGGCTCGCCAGGAGCAGAGCCTAGAGGCTCGTCAGGAGAAGAGCCTAGAGGCTCGACAAGACCAGAGCCTAGAGGCTCGACCGGGACCGGGAACAGTACAGCTCTAGACTATAGGCCGCTACCTCGGACTTCCAGCCCTGCACTGCATTATGGTCTTGGAACTAGCCTAAGCCACTCGGACCCAGAGCGTCGTGTTGCGGACCGTGCAAGTAGATCCAGGACTGATTGCTGGACTTGGTCGGATCTGATTGTGGAATGAAAACTAGGTCTAACTTAGATCTAGATTAGACTCTCAGTCTCATTCAAATGGACTATAATCTAAGCAGACATAGGCCTATAATATGTTTGGACTCGGTTTGAAACAATTAAACCATAATTAATCATGTGCTTTGTCGTATAAAACTGGACTAGTCTAGTCTAGGGGTCTAGATCAAGACCTAGCCTAGATAGATAGTCTAGACACTTTTTTCTAGTCTAGACTCTACTTATGGATCTAGACTAGACCGAGTATGAGAATGAGTATGACTAAGAAGGTGTAATTTGATCAAAATCTACTTTCACCTTGTTCTATATTACTGGACCTGGTCTAGATCTAGACTAGATCTGGACTAGGCCTAGTCTAGATTTCTAGATGTGTTTACTTTAGACCTTAACAAGTCCAATTTCTACATGTGGACCTGTCCTAATTAAGTGAATGATACACGCATATCTCTTACATGTATGTAGAAGTGCTGATGTAGGTCTAGATCTAGTGGTAGACTCTACTGGTAGACTACTACTAGACCAAACAGTGAGTGGTCCGTGGTATCCCCTTAAAGCGGGTCCAGGACCAGTTGTCTATGCTAGACCAATTACACAAGGGGGTCTAATTGTCTATGGATCTAGACTTGATACATTTGAACCTACATTTTAAAGTTGTACATAGACTCTAGTCTAGTCTATATAGTGTAAATGCTAATGTAGGCATACATGTCGATTTAAGTCACAATTCATGTATTACATGTAATTACCAGTGTAGTCCAAGACCCCATTGTAGAAACCAGGACCATGGCTCGCTATCCAGAGATGAAGTGGGACCCTCAGTGTGGTCTCGCTGAAGAATTCATGTTATTTCAACAGCGAATGGAACTTTGCCTTCTCGATAATGAGATAACTGATACTACAAAACAGGCAACAAAAATAAAGATAGCTCTTGGGAACGAAGGGTTACGCAGGATAAACGCCTCTAGCCTCAGTGTAGAGGATCAGAAGGACCCAGGCAAGCTATGGGCCCTAATCGAAGGCCAACTGAATGTCAAAGTGAACTTCAGAATTCATCGTCTCGAATTAATGCGATACAAGCAGATGTCTGGAGAAACGATCGACGAGTTCGTCAATAGATGTCGGAGTAAGGCAAAGCAATGCAAATTCACCGAGGGGGAATTGAGTGAAAGACTTATAGAGCTGGTGATTTCGTCTACACAACTCGAGTCATTTCAGAAAGACCTACTCGACAAAGAAAAGGGGTTCTCAATTGATAAGCTTCTTGAAGAAGGCCGCAAATATGAGGCCATTCAAGTCGGTAAACAGTGCCTGCAGACGCTCCACACTATTGGAAGTGGGAACATTGATGCTGTTAGTCACGACAGTAGGCAGAAATGCAGGAACTGTGGTCTTTCACACCTTCCAAAGAGGTGTCCAGCCTTCGGGGACCTGTGCAATGCGTGTGGCGTCAAAGGACACTGGGCGAAGATGTGTCGAAAGACGAAAGAACAGGTCAAACCGAAGATCCCTCCTAGACGCCCACCATCACAAGACAGGTGGAGCTCACAGCAGAGACAGCCCAAAAACAGGCAGTATAGGCCTACATCCTTTCATAGCAGGAACCAGCGTAAGGTTGACGAAATTGGACCGGACGACACAAACCAACCGGACAGTGAGGAACGTGAATTCCACATGATACACACTACGAACATTTCGTACCTGAAATAAAGCTGACTAACTGGTGGAATACGTGGTGAAAACTTTTTAACTCTGGTTGAATTTGGGGTTACCTTTGGCTGAATGTCAGGATCCCCATATCCTGTTGCTAGGGAAGAGCCATTAAAAAAGTACACTATATTTCTACTTAAAATTCAAGGGCATGAAAACACGATAAAGTCGAGCATCGCAAGATTTTATGGCCTGTGCGACCCTGAAGATTGCTGCTGCCAGAGAATTCCTAAGACGGGGTGGTTCACACAAGTCAAGAAGTCGCACACCATTTGTTCTTGTAGCAGACGGATCATATTCACAGGGAGGTGTATTGCGATATAGTGATCTTGTACTTTTCATGTGTGGATTCTACCTATTTTAATTTTAAAGAAGCTTTAAAAAAATAGTATAATAATGAATACTGTAGGCCTAACGTCTTTTCTTTTAAAGGGACTCTGTAAAGTTGTTCAGTTGTGAGAAAAACGCTCCTAAAGTATTGGATTTTTTCCAACTGTATAAAGCTCGATGTACAATGTTAGTTACGGTATAATCTGAACTCAGAAGTACTGAAATAAAGATAACAAGAAAGCATGACTGAATGAAATTAGAGGACCGTTTAGAAACGAAACGTACACTCAAAATGTTGATGAAAGAATTTATAATTTGAGTTTTGTGCATATAATTATATGCAGCAGAAAAACTCTTATTCTGTTATACAAATATTTTTCTTTAAACACATTTATTTAAAAATCCTTGTAGATTTGAGCGTTAAGAGTCACCCTCTTATCTGCTCTTCTACGTCATTCTGCAATTTATGGAATATTGCCATTAAACTGTTTGTTCCCAACACTAACACTAACAGCCTCTCTAAAGTGTTGGGTGCCCCAAATATATGATGGAAACATTTTACTTTGATTGTATAATGAAATGAAACAGGCTGTCATTTTATTTAATGTGTTCGAAGACGAATATTGGTGAAAGAATACTAATTTTTTGTTTTCTGCGTGAAAAAAGAAGCCGAAATGTTGTATTCTTTCATCAATATCCGGCGTCAAAGACATTTGTTGTGATAATGATTGCAGAAGTGTGGGATAATTCTCATTTCTTTTACATCATTATAAACATTTAAGTGAAATTTTGCTATTTTTGTTGTTGTTGCGAATTTGGGGTTCCCAACACAAGAGGCGTTTTAAATTAAAGCTCCTCTATAGTTTTGAGAATCCCCAAAACTTGGAAGGCAGAATTTCACTTATTATTGCGTCATTACGTGAACTCTTTTCAAAACAAACGTGTTCAAAATAAAAATTGAAGAACGAACATAAACTTTGACTTTTCTATGTACATCAACAACATTATTAAATTATTCTAAATGAAGTGGAAAAAAGTATTGCACTTATATTTAGGTTAAGAATAACCACGTGTACGCAAGGTTGCACATCAGAGCGGAATCGTGAAAAAGGAAAATAAAAAGGAAAAACAACTTACTTGTGTGCTACACGTGGACGCCTTTAACAGATGATGGATCAAGCATGGCATGAAAGCAGAGTGATGTCATACAAAATATAACAAAATCAAATATTGGACTAAGTTTGGACGCATCACACACCCGCGAATATATTTCCTCATTGAAATCCTCATGTTCAACTTGTCGAACAAACTCAAGGAACACGTCAATGCATACTTGTATACACCATCGATCTTGGGTTCAGAGAACGATTTGTTATTAGGCATAAACGTGTGATGAGCACAATACAACACATAGCGAAGTCACGCTACGTACTATTTCCGATTATCCAGCAGTTCTTGTCAAAACCAGCATCATCCATTAAAATCGTGTGAGAGGTACCCGCGCAAAGGCAAACTGTTATGATACATCTTGGTTTCCCGCGCGCGCCATACGCTGATGTATTGAGAAATTGGGTGTCACATCCTTTTCCGGAACTCGTAAATTATTAGTCGCTTCAGAGGGTGGCCGTTTTCTTCAGCCATGCCACCTCATTATGCATTGCAAGCCCAAGAAGTAACTTCTTGGCAAGCCCAAGTCTGTTTGCGAACCTGTACATACTAATCCATTGCTTAACAGGTTAGCCCTCATTTGTACACCCTCCTGAATTTCGATGAAATTTCATTGGCAGAAGAAATATAATTTGGTGTGGACGTGCAAATGAGGGCTATTACCCGTACAGATATTAGCCCTCATTTGCAAAACCTCCCCAATTTTGATTAAGTTATATGGGTAGAAGCTCTCATAGTCTTAGACCAGATAATAAACCTCTTGTGCTCATCACACGTTTATCCCTGCTAACAAATCTCAGAAATGGCTAACTTATACCAGCCGTTTTAAAATGAACTCTTCATTACACTACACAAATGGTTATACAATTGGTCACAGTCAATTTAAGTATTGCATGTTTTCTGATGTCAAGGCTAATTTTACAGAAAATCCCTACCCAAACTAACAAACGTAAAACTCCTTTGATTTTACTAGTTATGTAGCAATGGAGGAATGGTTTAATTTGGCTAAAGTTGTCTGGAAAAAGGTTATTATGTTTTATTCTGAAATAGGGGTGACATTTTATCTACCTGGCAATTTTTGTTTGGGCATATGTTTGGGCGTTATGACCCGCCCCCCCCCCCCCCTAAACAACCCAATATATATATATATCGTTTGTATCATGACAAAGCACCCTTTTTTATGACATGCCGTACGTGTTCAATAAAATAAGTTATACAAGCGGATTATTAAACATGACTGTTATCACTGATAGACAAGCCCTGTTCAAAATCCATCGTTCAGGCTAAAATATAAAATTTGTCCAGGTTGGGGCGGAAAGTTGAGTTAGGTTTTGAATGGGTATCTTAATAAGTGAAAATTATAATATCATATTTCTTCTAACTGAATAGCCTAATACACACTAAAAAACATATTAAGTTCATGAATTCAATTGAAAGGCATTGATGTGATGACTAACAAAGTCATTAGATTGTTTTACCTTTTCCGAACACTTTTATCAAATATTATTGTCTGTATTTTTAGGTAGGCATGTTTTGCTATTCGGACATCTAATCGGACGATATAGAAGTACGATAGAATACGTTTTTAACATTTTAATATGTATACGTTCTGCGTAGGGTATATAGTCCCATGGTGCCAGTATATGTAATGTACAGGAACATAAACAATATTGGTTTACTTATGTATATCCAAAATTACTAAAAAAATTCAAAATGCTTTTAATGTGCATTCTTTCCATCGAATTCATAAACCGTAGTCATAAATTGTGTCTTAGTCTTGATTCAATTTGATTAGGTTTGAACTTTGAGTAAGACCTAGTTTTGATCATTCAATTAAACAGTTCCATTCTTCTCCCTCATTTGCATACCATTCCTCAGTTTTCAACCTTATTTAACTGTAGATGTTCTCTAGATTAAGAATGTCATTAGCAAAACATAATAATAATAATTAAGGATTTTTGGAAATGAGATGTTAATATGGTTCGTTTAATTTTCTCTGAATTAATGTTAATGTTATATTAAGAATCAAAGGAAGTAAAGAGGGGTTTTCACCTCATTACCAAACTGCTAGCCTAATTAATTTATAATTATCCCAGGATTTTTCTAATCAAAACTCAAAATAGTTATAAAGAACGAGGAATGAAAATAAAGAAATCGTTGTATATATTAATGAAGTAACACGCGTACATGTTTATACTCATGAACCAAAGAGATACTCTCCTTGCATGAACACACCACAAAGAAAATAAACACCAAAAACAATAAGAAGAAATGGCTGAATTCTATCCCGTCATATTGTAGAAGGTGTTTTAAGAAACTGAATATGAACGTTATATCATTAAAGATTACACGTGAAAGTTTTTATATTTTTCTTTATCCAACAAAAAAGTAAACTACCTTCAATTTCACCATTGATGGACATAATTATAACAATCTTCACTAATCCAAGGTCCAATCTGATGATCGCAAACGCATAAAAATGTTCAAAGCCTAGTCATACTCGTGTTAAATACAACCAGTGAACTGTAACTATAATAATTTCCCTGATACAAAATACAAGTTTTAGGCCTGCATACTACACGAAAAGTTTTCATCAGAGTGATCATGGGCTACTGGCAGGGGCGTCGCTAGACCGTTTTCAGTGGGGGTCGTAGAGGCCAACGATTACCGACAAAACTAGCCATCAATTACCGACAAAATTAAATGTCCAATATCTACAAATTCAACCCTATAAACCTGGGGCCGAAGGCTAAATTGCTTTTCCTATGGACTATCTATAGTACTTGCATATGCGCAAAATTGTCATTTTTCTCGACGACATAAATATACGAATTATTTCTTCAATTTAGTCAGCATCATAGCTATATATTTTAATGCAGGCGCGGAGCTAGGATCTTATTTCAGGGAGGGGCGGTAGTGAGCAAGAGAATCACTTAAAAGCGCGCTCATTAGGGGGTGTGAGTGATGGGCCTCCCGCGCAAAGCGCGGAAGCTTAGAGGTTTCCTTAAATTATTAGGAAAAGAAGACGATTAATTGTACCGTTTTTGACTGGTTATCCTTGGCTGAATGAAGTTCTCCCGCGCGAATCGCGAAAGCTTTGACGTTTCATTAAATTATTATAAAAAAGAAGACGATTTGCTGTACCGTTCTCGACTGTTTATCCTTTTCTGAATTCAGTTCCCCCCCCCCCCTCCTCCCGCGCAAAGCGTGGAAGCTTTGACGTTTCATTAAATTATGAGAAAAAGCAGTGACGAATCGGTGTACTGTTCTCGACTGTTAATTCTTATCTGAATAAAGCTTACCCCTCCCGCGCGAAGCGCGGAAGTTTTGACGTTTCGTTAAATTATTAGAGAAAGAAGACGATTCGTCGTACCGTTTTCGACTCTTAATAAGCCCTATTCATCTGAATTCAGTTTCCCCTTTTCGCGCGAAGCGCGAAAGCTTTGACGTTTCCTCAAATTATTAGAGAAAGAACACGATTCGTTGTACCGTTTTCGACACTAAATAAGCCCTATTAATTTGTCTGAATTCAGTTTTCCCCTCTCGCGCGAAGCGCGTAATTTTTGGCGTTTCATCACAATATAGAGAAAGGAAGACGATTCCTCGTACCGTTTTCGAATCTTATTAATCCCTATTCATCCGAATTCAGTTTCCCCCTCTCGCGCGAAGCGCGGAAGCTTTGATGTTTCCGTATTATTAGAGAACCGTTAGTGTACCGTTCTCGACTCGTCTAAATGAAGTTTCCCCTTCCGCGGGCCGGACTTTGTCGCGCGAAAAGTACCCCTTTACCGGAGATTTGGGGAACATGAATGCGGTCCCTCCGACCCCGGAGCTTTGACGTTTCCTCAAATTATTAGAGAAAGAACACGATTCGTTGTAACGTTTTCGACTCGTCTAAATGATGTTTTCCCTTCCGCGCTTGGCGTTTTATCACAATATAAAGAAAGGAAGACGATTCGTCGAACCGTTGTTGACTCTTAAACCTTGTGAATTTAGTTTCCACGAAAATTTTAAACCTCTGATTTCTTTAGCTTATATTATAGGAAAGTGAAACTTCGAGAAAATACAAGTATTGTAGTTGTAGTCACTCTCGAAGTCGTCACAGCGGATAAGAAGTCACAGTTCGTACTCGTAGGGAAAAAAAACTTGTCGGCCGACCGACAATATACATCTCACCGACTTCAAACTTCTGCATTGATATATAGTACACGAGGATCGAGCAAGAATACCGACACAGCTGACCCGACACAGCAACATAATATTTACCCGTGTCTTTCTTGCTCCCTCGACGAGACGACTCCACCCAACAACCCCCTTCTCTCTTTCACTCCCACTCCTCCTCTCTCAGACTCTTACCTCCCCTCTCTCTCCTCTCTTTCACCCCCCCCCCGATTCTTTTGTTTCCCTTTCACTCTTTTCTCTTTTTTCCCTTTTCTTTCTTTTCTTTCTTTTCCTTTCTTTCCTCTCCTCCCTCTTTTTCTTTTATTTCTTTCCTCTCCTCCCTCTTTTTCTTTTATCTCTTTCTTTCTTCTCTTTTCTTTTCCTTTTCTTTTTTTCCCTTTCCCTCTCCTTTTTTCCCTCTCTTTTTTCCCCTCTCCTTTTTTCCCTCTCTTTTCTCCCCTCCCCCTTTTCTCTTTTTCCCGACGCCAGCGCAATTTTACCGACAAAATTCTGACAGGTGGGGGGGGGGTGTCGCACCCCCCCCCCCCATACCCCCTCCCCTTTGGCGACGCCCCTGGCTACTGGGATCCCACTCTTTCGAAAGATGTAGTATATTGAGAAACTTGTACATCTACGACTTTATCTTTCCCTTTAATACATCCATGCATTTCATTTCCCTCAAAATGTCTAGCCTGCATAATCCCCAATATCACCATGCCCCCTTCTCATATTTCATGTCCCAGACATCGACATTCCATTCCTTCCCTGCACCCTCTTTCTCTCTCTCTCTCTCTCTCTCTCTCTCTCTCTCTCTCTCTCTCTATCACCATTGCCTCTTTGCTCTCACTGACCACTGGCTATAGTTGTTAGCCCGTCGGCCGATGAAGTTTCTCCACAATTCATGTAATAGTTGTTATTTACGGCAATGTAGACCCCTTTTAAGTATTAGAACACTGATGCCAACATTTCAATTTTGAGGGAGACGATCGTGTTCCAATAAGATGAATTGATAATATTATTTGCTTCATGACTTTACTCAATAATTTCATGAAGAGGCAGCGTTTACCTTTTTGCAGCTAACATCAAGTTCGGTAGAACTTGGCAGTAATCATCACCATTCATCAGTAGGTCACGTATATACTGTTGTTTTAAATTTCAATGTTAGCAGTGACCTATTGTTTAATTTATCCAAAGATAATCGTTTACTCTCTACTCTAGACCTTGCTATCAGACACTGTTGAGTGACTGACTGATTTCTTGCTTTTTTCGCTAATAACACGAATAAAATGACATGTAAAGTGTACATTATCATTTGTAGTCAACAGTAACCCGCTTCTTTCAATGTAATGGCCAAAACTAAACTAATTTAAAGGGCAAGTCAGCCCTGATATCTTGTTTTGTATGAAAGCTGAAGAATCAGAAAAGCAGATGAGTGAAAGTTTGAAAAAATCGGACACAAAATTAAAATAGTTATGCAATTGTGAAAGCTTAGAAAGCAAATAAAGTGGCAACTCTGAGTGGTGTCACTGATGAGCAGCCCTGCATTTGTTTGTACACAACATTTCAATAATTCCCTTTTTTCTCAAATGTTTCGAGACGTACGGACTTTAACCAGTAGAATGACATGCATACAGTGGCGGATCCAAGGGGGGGCGCCCTCCCCCCCCCCCCCCTGTGAAAAAAAACGTGTAAAAACGCGTTAATTTTACCATTTTTGGGAGATGCCCCCCCCCCCCCCCCCCACCACTGAGCGAATTTTCGGCCGGCGCGATTTTCAAATTTTCGGGAGCAAAACAAATAAAACAATTAGTGCTCACTACCCACCCCCCCCCCCCCCCCCCCCACTGAACGCATTTTCTGCCGGCGCGATGGAGCAAAAAGAAAAGAATTGGGCCCCCACCCCTCAGAAATCCTGGATCCGCGCTTGCATGCATAAACGTATTGCTCTGATCATGTACCCTACATACGAAGCGCAGGTCTGAAGAAATTTGTGATTACAATTGAAATTAGTGAAATTATGTGTACAACCGATTTGAGAGCTGCTCATGAGTGACATCACTCAGAGTTGCCAATTTATTTTACTCTGTAAATGTTGAAAATTTCATACCATATAATGTAATTTCACTTTTTTTTTATTAGGTGTCCAATTTTCCTAAAATTATCACTGAATCGGATCTGCTTCTCCAATTGTTGTACTCTTACTCTTAGCAAAATAATTTTAGGGTGAACATTCCCTTTTTATGTCTTTATTCAGCACTCCTTCACCTGGCAGATTATTAACAATTTGTTAGGTTAGCAAAGTAAAGAATTAAATATGCGTACATTTGATTTATATGGTAAGAAATTTAATATGCCAGAAGGTATAGCAAAATTGCTTCTTCGACTGCTTTGCAAATGTTAGTACATATCAAGCAAATCTGTTATAACAATGGGACAAACAAATATTATTTTCTTGGACAGCCATATCATCCCTCCTTTATTTATAAACCAACAGATTATTTGGTTATACTATGTATTGTAAATATTTTGAAATGTAGTCACTCGGCGGGATAATGTAGATTACATTTAGTTATTTATTGAAGAAAAGAATTGGTTTTGTAATACTACAAACACAATCTTACCTCTCCATCCGCCCCCCCCCCCCCATGTCCCACACTCCCCAAAGACACGATACTGATTTCCAATGTTCAAAATCGGTCCGTAAATTCACTTGGGCACATTCGCCCAGATGGATGGCCTGAATTCTCTACCGAATGAAAGTATTATCTAGCTATTTCAGTATTTTCTATTAAAGGCCTTTCAACAATATATCATTTCTGAATACACATTCTAAGGCTCAAACCTCATATTTGCTCATTCCTACAATGATCCATATTTGCTCCATGTCAGTTATAATATAGGACGATAGGAAAACGCTATTCATTCAACAAAAAAGTTCACTTATTTCATCATGTTCCAGGTGTTAGGATAAGACCTACCTTGTGAACACAATACGTTGATGGGAAGTAATGGGTAAAATATTTGAATATCTGGGCCCGTTCTCTTTCCAGCTGACAATTTCTTTTTCATCATCATCTCCCTCCTTCCTGCTTTCATCTTCTTCTTCTTCTTCCGTCTTCATCTTCTTATCTTTTTTTCCCTTCTATTTCTCCTTCGTCTTCTTCTTCATCTTCTTCTTCTTCTTCATTTTTCATCTTGATTCTCAATCTTCCTCTACCTCATCTCCTCTTTCTATTCTATCTTCCTAGTCTCCATTAACACCATCGCTCTCGCACTCTCCTTACCTATTAAAGAATGAATTATTATTTGTTCCATTAATATGTAATGTAAATATAAGTTTTAAACTTAAAGCAGGCATTATCTCAAGCCTCTTATTTGTGACACTTCAAAAGATTGTTATCTCTATCTCTATCAAATCATCTCTATTTGTTGCCGAAAATAATATATCAAATCAATTACTATTTGGATACCTATGCGATTGCCTAAATGGTTAAAACAGACACCAGTATTGAAAGTAATCTGTTTAGAAACATAAAGGTTTGCGCTCAATCAACGCTCTGATCATGCTTACTTATTGTAAGCCGTTTTCTTTTCAACGTTTTTTCACTCTAACTTCTATAACAATTATGAACTTGTGTTTATTCTCAGAGTTGGATGATTTTGAGATAGGAAAGACAACCCTTTAAAGCCACTCTAATGTGTTTGGAGCCTCAACTTTGCAAAACAATTTATTGCTTAATTTCACTTAAATGTAGGTCTTTAAGCCTACATAATTATAAATAATACTTGTCAGGGAAATTGTAGGCAAAAGTTAGATTTTTTAAAGGTTTGCCTTCAACGTGATATATCATCACCCACCAATAGGTGGATGGGGGATGTTTCAAATTGGAGAGAATATTACCACTCCTTTCTGTATCCGTTATCAAGAAAAAATTGGAGTTACAAATTCTTGTATTAATAAAGTTCAAAGCCATTTTCATATCTTATTTCTAAACGCGTCGCCTCAAAATATTCTTGTGGCAAGAACCAGGGAGGCCTATCGTGCAGGACCAGGGTCTAAATACATCAATTTGCAAATCCCTTTGCAAAAGGACTGACTTTAATGCCACTTTGCTAAATTAAAATATGTATAGGTTCTTATCAATTGCAATTATTAACTTTAAACAAGCTTGAGAAGTTTGCCATTTTTTTAGTAGTTTATTTTTAGAATTGAATATGTTTCGTTCATTCCGACAAGCATTATGGGCACGAAAAGACAAATTACAGTGAGCCCATTGCGTCGCCCAAATCATGAGGTGATGTGTTTCCCCCCCCCCCCCCCCCCAAAAAAAAAAAAGAAAGAAAAGATGTACTATTAAGGAGTTCTTAACCCCTAACCACCCCCTTCCTGTATTGTACCCCATACGGCCAGAATGGAGGGCGGTGTCCCATGTCCAAATGTGAACATTCTGATTGAAGTTTTTTTCCTTCAAACAGCCATAAACAAACAATATTTTAGATAAAGGGTTTTGAGTTTAGTCCTGAAAGTTGGGAAATGACAAGCCACACTGTCCTACTTGTAGCTACTTGCTCCCTCTACATAGAAAACAAAGCTTAATCGGTGACCATTGGTCCCCCATGATCCTCTTTTTCTTATGTTAATTAAGAGCTGAGTTGAGATAGCCAACCTGTCCAGTGACCTTGCAGTGTGGTCTTATCCCTCCTATAAACTAGTACAGATAATCTTTAAAACTCATTCGCTGTAAATGATAATGATTACTTCATCTGAAAATATCATTTTCATGAAGAGAAATACATGATAAATGGCAAGAACTTTCCCCCAACTCTCTAGATTACTAATTCCATGTAGATTCTTCATGCGACTTACAATTCATGCGTCCATTAATTGAATATAATACCATTTTTGTACCAATGATGTTGTGCTCAGCATTTTTCTTTCGACACGTATTATATTACTACACTTGCATTCTAGACTAAACAACTCGTACATATCTCTTGAATGCGAGAAACATTGTTTCCATGTTTGAGAAGGTGCTTGTGACAAATGACCCGAGGCATAATTATCGCAAGACATAACCACTCCATGGCAGCTCGAACGATTCCGTCTTCAAGAATATGAAATTGCTTTCATAATAATTAAAAAAGTGAATCGGTAACATTGTTGAAGGTTGATGAAAAACGGAATAATTTTTGTATAAAATGTTACTCTTTATATAATCTTCTCCTGCATGTACTAACCCTTTAACATGCAAGAAATCCTGATATATTTATGGTTTTCTTTGAAGACATCACTGTGCAACACCCTCTAATACCAAATACTCCCAACCTCACAATGATAGCATAAACATTAAATTTCACTCAAAAATATCAAAGTCAATCTAAAAATATGTATCGGGCCTTGTGTAGGCCCTAAGCTGGATTTCTAGGGGAATCTTTGAGTGCATGGGGTGGTCCCCGGAGTTTGAGGGAGAATGCAACCCAGTTTTCGTCTCGAAATTTGTACTTTTACAAAGTCAAATTCGCTTTTTATTGCTCTCACTAATATTGTACAGTCTATTTCTATCTTTAATCTATATATAAAGCATATACATTAAATTTCACTCAAAAATATCAAAGTCATTCTAAAAGCATGTCTCAGGTCTTGTGTAGGCCCTAAGATGGATTTCTTGGGGAATCTCTGAGTGCACGGAGTGGTCCCCGGGAGTTAGGGGAAGAATGCAACCCAGTTTTCGTCTCGATATTTGTACTTTTACAAAGTCAAATTCGCTTTTTATTGCTCTAACTAACATTGTACAGTCTATTTCTATCTGTAATCTATATAAAAAGCATATACATTAAATTTCACTCAAAAATATCAAAGTCATTCTAAAAGCATGTCTCAGGTCTTGTGTAGGCCCAAAGATGGATTATTGGGGAATCTCTGAGTGCATTGAGTGGTCCCCCGGAGTTAGGGGAAGAATGCAACCCAGTTTTCGTCTCGAAATTTGTACTTTTACAAAGTCAAATTCGCTTTTTATTGCTCTAACTAACATTGTACAGTCTATTTCTATCTGTAATCTATATAAAAAGCATATACATTAAATTTCACTCAAAAATATCAAAGTCATTCTAAAAGCATGTATCAGGTCTTGTGTATATGCCCTAAGATGGATTTCTTGGGGAATCTCTGAGTGCATGGAGTGGTCCCCGGGAGTTAGGGGAAGAATGCAACCCAGTTTTCGTCTCGATATTTGTACTTTTACAAAGTCAAATTATCTATTTAATGCTCTCAATAATATTGTACAGTCTATTTCTATCTGTAATCTATATATAAAGCATATACATTAAATTTCACTCAAAAATATCAAAGTCATTCTAAAAGCATGTCTCAGGTCTTGTGTAGGCCCAAAGATGGATTTCTTGGGGAATCTCTGAGTGCATTGAGTGGTCCCCCGGAGTTAGGGAAAGAATGCAACCCAGTTTTCGTCTCGAAATTTGTACTTTTACAAAGTCAAATTCGCTTTTTATTGCTCTAACTAACATTGTACAGTCTATTTCTATCTGTAATCTATATAAAAAGCATATACATTAAATTTCACTCAAAAATATCAAAGTCATTCTAAAAGCATGTATCAGGTCTTGTGTATCTTGGGGAATCTCTGAGTGCATGGAGTGGTCCCCGGGAGTTAGGGGAAGAATGCAACCCAGTTTTCGTCTCGAAATTTGTACTTTTACAAAGTCAAATTATCTATTTAATGCTCTCAATAATATTGAACAGTCTATTCCTATCTATAATCTATATTTAAGGCATATACATTAAATTTCACTCAAAAATATCAAAGTCATTCTATAATGTTTCAGAGTCTTGTGTAGGCCCGATGCTGTATCTCTTTAGGATCCCGTGAGCGGTCCCCAGGAGTTTGGGGGAGAACGCAACGCATGTTTGGTATCGACCCTGCTGGTAACATTAATATTATAATTAAATGTTATTCATTACAAATTTATTTCCCATGATATGATGAAAGTTGTTATTTACATCATTCGGACATCAATTAAAAAGCCACTTTGGGAATACTTCAACAAATGCCGTATCAAAAAGTTTACCATCGCCATGAAAATGAGTTTGTGTTGCAAACCTTTCTTGAAAGAGAGTCTTTTGATGCCTATATAACAAACTACTGTTAATTGATAAGCCCAAATCCTATCGTGCTGAAATTTAATGATCTGAATCCTAATAAGTATTAAAACATTACTGTTACATTTTTATAAAATTAAACATTGTTTTTATATTTTTTTTAATTGATTCATTTTATATTTTCTACGCCCTCTATCATTAATTTACTCTTCTAACTATGTATTATTTTGTCAAAGGACCACATATTTTGTTTTAATTTAGTTTTTAAAGTCAACTTGTCTTATATCATGAAGTAGGTCCATGCTTATATGCTCCATCATAATATATTCAATTTATTAGTAGGTCTATAGGTAACTCCAGCGTGACAGAATGGAGACCCAATCCTCACATTTTTATGGATTTACTCTTTATTTTAAAAGATATTGTTGTAGGCCTTCAGTTTATTTTACGGAAAGTTTTCCCCTAAAGTGCAGAAACTAAAGTTATATGTTTTGAAAACCTATGATATAATGTATTGAGGCAGGGCTCCCCGCATGGAGTGTATTGTGATACTTTTGATTTCACTCTCCTCAAAAGCTCATCTTTGAATTTTCTTTTGTAACTATGCGGGTATTATTTATTATTTGTCAGTGCTTTCTTGGGCCCTATATAATTATAAACAAGCGCGTAGCTAGATTTTTATTTTAGGGGGGGGGGGGGGCGAATCACTTACAGAATGCGTGAAGCGCCCTCCCGCGCGAAGCGCTGCAGCTTTGAAGTTTCATTAAATTATTAGATAAACTGAAGACGATTCGTTGTACCGATCTCTACTTTTAATCCTTTTCTGAATGTTCAAAAATAATGTTTGATTCATTGTTATGCAGTGGCGTAATGAGCAAAAACTTTTTTTTGGGGGGGGGGGGCAGAACAAAAATTTGCATCACCATCGGACTCTTACATGTTACATGCCTGCAGGCCCCGCGGAACGTTTTTCAAAGTTGGAGGGGGAGGGGCTTAAGTATTTACAACCAGGTAGAGTGGAGCGTACATTGGCGTGGGGTCCAGGGCCCCTAATAGGGTTCAGGGGACAGAGCCCCCGGAAGCTAGGGGATTTAGGCACGTAATAACGGTCATGCTCTTTCCGTCTATGCTCTTTCTTATCTAGCTCTGCATGTTCTTTACATGAAGTTGTGCAGATATATAATTATGTACAGAGCTGTGGAAGATTTAATCTATATTGTGTACGGTCAAAAAGAACAGGCGCAATCCTAATGCAACTGTGTTTTGTGCACCTCAGGCGATTGCACTATATTTCAGTTAGAATTTAGTGTCATAATATGTTGCATACATATTATTATATATTTATTCTATCTCTGGTTTTCCAACAAAAATGGAATTCTTTGATGACATTTCATTCAACAATGTATAGAATTAAAGACTAAATTTATTATTGAGTCATCATTCGTTTACTTTCTAAATGGATGTCAAATTCAGACACTTGACGTAATCAAGGGGTATAATCACTCGGGGTGCAAGGGCGTTGACTCGGGCCCCAGGAAAGCACTATGTCATTTGTCACGACATCTATTTACATTCCCGACTCTAACCACACGTGTGAAGTCCGTGGTAATCGATTTCCATTTGGTATTTAGAAGCGTAAAGAACAAATTTTGGAAGCGTAAAGATCGAGACCTATATACCGTATTTCTCTTTTTTCTAAAGAGTGCATGTGTAACTTTGAAAGCTCGACAGTAGCCTACCCATTCAAAACAACAACAAAATGCCTCATAATTATAAAGTCTTCGAGTATATATATAGGGGGTGGGGTGGTTCGTCATGGTTCGCGGTTCGTAGGATTGAAATATGAGGGATACAATTATGACAGGGGGTAAGATGGTACCATGTTCATTTTCTCTCTCTTTCATGTCTTTCTTTTCATTGTTGTTAATTGTTATACCGTTCAACTGGACGGGGAGGCCACACATGCTCTTAATTACCTACACCGCTGGTGCCAGGAGAGAATAGTGTTATAATGGATGATTCTCTACTTTGTTTTGCAAAAACATATACAACAGGGTAAACTACCTTGGTATCTATAAAGGTATATAATTATAAACGACACCGGACAGATGTTTCAACAACGGCGATACAGAATTAAAACGATTTTATTACAAATTCCATCACTTTCTATAATTTCCTTGTTCATGTTTCTTTAACACTCATTTTTGGTGTGGGAACAATGTAGTAAATGGAAACCAGTTGAATTCCAATTTCCATGCCGGTGTTGAATCAGCATTTTTGATGTGTCCTCTATAAGACTCGGGCTAAGACTCCGAGTTGATGTTTGGTTGTGCAATGTTTGCAACATCAGGGGCCTTCTGTCAATTGACAATTGAACAACGATCTCCAGTAAACCATGATACTGATAATACTTATAGAATGAATATACATTGTAAGCATCTTCTCCATTTTATATATTAGCCCCATATCAAGCGATGCG
Organism: Strongylocentrotus droebachiensis; assembly: GCA_035222895.1. Classification (NCBI taxonomy): domain Eukaryota; kingdom Metazoa; phylum Echinodermata; class Echinoidea; order Camarodonta; family Strongylocentrotidae; genus Strongylocentrotus; species Strongylocentrotus droebachiensis. The sequence goes on from JAVYIG010002776.1 coordinate 219,421, forward strand.
ATTATAGCCTTGCAATGAGAATACACGCTCATACCAACACATCCCTGCTCATACCATAGTAGGTCCATGCTTATACATTAGTGTACGGTGTACCTACTTAATGTACTACTATGATACATAATATGCCATGTCCATTGGAGGTCAATGAATTGACCCCTAGCTGCCATATTCCTAAAGTGTGGACCTATATCCCGGGAATGTGGCAGGGGGTCAATCCCTTGACCCCCGATGGACCTGGCATGTGTCTATTTTATTTGCACTGCTTGGGAATGAATGCCCACACACTCTGCAAATCAATATATTCATTGAACAACTAAAATACTGAAGTAATTGTTTCTCTGTTTATATTTTGTTCTGTGTTATAATCAGGGACTTGTAATCATAAAATACAAAATAGAGCATGAGTGGCCCTTGTTCAGAGTATGATTATGCAAATTTAAATTTGGTTTCGAAGTAAAATTAATAAGTACATTCAGAGACATTTCTACCAAATCATTATATCCTTCAATTTGTACTTGCAATTCTGCATGTATTTCAGCGAAAGCAATGTTTATGTAAGAATTATGAAATATTTTTCTCAAGATAAATCACGTATTAAATAGATAATCAACATAACTATTTGTAATAGGTCAGTTTGATTCATATCCGTTAATTCGGCTGACAGACACGGGTTGAGTTACTAAACTAAATTACATCTTTTATTTTATAATACTCTGCATGTTTGGTAATCATGACTGTATTTCCCTTTTGTTGGTAGAAATCTATGTTATTCCCATTAGTCTAGAATTCATCAGAAGGAAAAAAAAAGTATGATATTGATAACATTGTTTGTGATAGTATTTATATTTTGCATGATCTAAAACGACAGTTTGTGCATACGGTAGCTGCTCAGGTACTATATAATAGACGCTTGTTCCAAACATAATACATGTACATGTATATCTGTTAAAAGTTTCAGATCAGAGACTGTGCCTGCAGACTAGTTATTTCAAGGCGTTTTTCATTCCCTTGCTCATGTTACCGGAAAGACTGTGCTTCAAACCTGTTCAAACGTTTCGCGGGGTTTTTGTCGGACTTGGCGCGCCGTATCTTCCCATCATTGTGCTGTAATTTAGCCCCAAATATTGCCAAAAGGAAATAATTATGTGGAATATGACTACCGATTTCAATGACTGGCTTATCAGTCCTTTATGTTGGATGCATGTTCGGTGCTACAGTATTCCTGGTATCCATTCCTGAAATGATATTAAATGGTGGAGTGATGCTGAGAAACATGAGATGAATCACGTGTACAGCATCACTCGAGCTCGAGTGCCATCAGTTGTGCAGGTAAAAAAATTCTTCCTTTCCATAGACACAGAATATATTGCGATAGTCTCGAGCAAAGTATTTATCGCCAAGGCTGTTTTGTATTTATATACGCCCCTGGCATTAAATATGTCTCTTTCACCAGATCACTGTACTCATAATAATACCATTCGTGTTATTATCTCTTTGAAGTGACGTTGTTGCGTTATGTTACTCTAACTGTAATAGTCGATTTTGAGTGGTTGCCAACTGGCCGTCTAGCCAATTATATTTTGCAATATAATCAGATTATCCTTTGTTGAGCCTTTTTCATGGCAATCACTGCAAAAATTAATTTACCCAGGCATGGTCTGCAATAATGGAATTACAAACATGTTTATGCTGTGAATTGTGGCACACACAAGGGTTACATTTTCACTCATTCGTATACATTGCAGTTGAAAGGGCGATAATCGACTATTATCATAAGTCAAAACTCTAATTTAGTATTCCCGAAAAAAAAGAAAAAAAATGGCGCTTGTTCAGAAACCTATCCGAAATTTGACCCGTAACTCCGGCCTGGAGATACCCTACTAAAACATACCCAAAATGAAGTAAATATTTATTATGTCTAAATAAAGATTATGTTTATTACCTGTTTCGTGTCAATTTTCTTGTTATTTTTGGAGTATTTTTCGGAAAAACGTTGATATTACTATACACTTTTTCACAGGTTTCACGGAAAACCGCTGCACAATACAAGTAAATACCGATGGTGGGTTGCGGGCGGGCGCGCGCCTGTTTGAAGTTATCTACCGTAATGGGGGGGGGGGGGGGGTCCAGTTTTTTTAATTTCCAACATTTTCTGGTGTTTGCCTGGCAAACACACGGAAATTGTGAAAAATGGTCTTTACTTCGAGAAAAATGATCCTTTAAAATGGGTAGGGGCGCGTAAACCACTGACCTCTTGACGTCAATGGTGTGTTTACTCGTAGATTATAATGGCGCCCATAACCATAAACTGGTGTATTTCACTTTATAATATATTTATTTCAAAAATGATTGTTGAATATTTGAATTAGGCTAATCTGAATCACTTGAAAACAGCCACAAATGAATCGGACATTTTGATTGACTGCAGTATGTGTTGCCTAGTAACCAGACATAAACAGAGGAAGGAATTTAGGTCTATTCATTCATGACTTGCGAAGCTTCCTCCTCTGAGTTAGTAGGCCCGTTCACACATAAGAATTAGTGTGATTTGGACCGGGGATTTGGATCGTGATGCAAAGTTTATTTTTTGTGACCGTTCACATAGTCAATATTTAGTGCGAATTGGATCGCGATAGAAAGATAACCTTGACGTTATATCCTGACTGATGGATCCTGTCAACTTGTCAAGTACCGACGTAGAAGTTGAAGTAGATTTTCGTGGGGGCGACCCATTCACACACAGGGAGAATTCTCGCTCGACGGCAAGAACGTTCGAACTGCGCATGCGTGAATCTCAACGATGAATACGCGCTTGTAATCCTGGGATGAAATAAATCGACTTTTGATTCTCAATACCAATCGCACACACAGCGCCCGGCAAACCATCGCGATTGTTCTGAAAAATCCCAAGAATTACTGCGAATTGGATCGCGATGCGAATCTCGAAGTCTAGTGAAATTAATCTGTCCACACACGCCCCCCCCCAAAAAAAAAAAAAAAATAAAAAATTATGGGCCGAGTGAATAACCTCAAGTGAGTGATTTCCCCTTTTATATTGTTGAATGTATTTCAATCGCAAACTGTACCTTTATTCCAGAATTTTGAGAAATAAATAGCAAATTTGATTTGACACTTTAATAGAATAACTGGTATCACGAAAATGCCAAAAATTGTTGCCTAAATAGGAGATGGGAGAACCTGGGTTTTATTTGGAGTGATTAATTTGTTTCTTCAATTGTTTTTTGTTTTTTGAAAGTACCGGTATAAGGAAATTTCATCGACGTAACTTGTTGTTCTTTGATGGATTTTTTGGCACCATAATTTAAAGGTAAAGACCAGTTATGGTCATGCGATTTCATTGTGTAAGAAACGTTGTGGAATCGATCAGAAAAGGTTGATCATCTAGCATCTAGCATCTGCAAGGTTCTGGAATCATCAAAATGATAAGAAATTTGGCCCATTCTTCGTAAAGTTACAAGCACTATACACAGAAAGATGTTTATGGGACTACCCTATATCTCTCACAGACCATGATAGAAACAAATTTACCAAATATATGAATTAGTAGGCGGTTTCCCGGCAATTTTTTTTTCATCATGTATTAGTCAAAACATATTCTTTCACATGATTGGTAATAAGAGCTTCCATTTCATTTTTTGAAATTGGGGCGTTTCCAATACTGGTCTTTACCTTTAATAAGACCATTCCTACTTATCAGTATATGGGATGGGAAAAGGAAGAATCATGTCTTTATTTGTCTCGAATACCGGATTTATTTTCCATTTTTTCCATTCTATTTTTTAGTGAATATTTAACGAAATTGTATCAGTGCGATCGTTCTTCTTTCTTGGAATTTCTGACACATTATTGGAAGGTTCATTTCAATTGTGGTAAACAAACTTATTGCTTTGTATTCATTTCAGTGTCAGTTTAGTAGATGTATTTATGTTCTTTCCTTAGTTGTTATATAATAATGTTATTTCATCATCGGGCCGAGAAGGCAGGTATTGTATATTCTATTCTATATAATGATTATATTTAGATCTCCAAAATCAACATACACAATCAATAAACAATTATACCGGTGTAATTTGTTTTGGAATGACAGAAAATTTACTGGAAAATAACCGGGGGATAAGAAATGAGATGCCTCAGTCAGTTCAAATGTACAACCACACGCATTGCATAATCCCGTTTTACACATACACATTAGCGACGTACTTCAGCAAACAATACTCAACAAAATACGCAAATTCACACCAAATGCTCGTTAAATATTATATCCAAGAACAAGAAAGTCCACTCTCCGAATCAGCCTATTACTCTCTCCTTACAGTAGGCCATCATCCGTGATCGCAGTTCGCAACGAGTTGGGGTCCTTGATAGCACTGTATTTTAGTTCATCACCTTGTAGAATCAGCCCAAGCGAGGTCAGATAAGGACACCTGATACCCCAGGGAGTCTGAAATTGAGCACCGGTGATTTATCTCTGATAAAGCAAACTATAAGTTATTACCTTGATTAGCACAGCCCAGGGCGAGTGAACGCTATTAAGTGACAGTAAAATGTGTCTTCGCATTCTAGCGATCTATATCCAGATTGTTCTATTAACTTTTGTTTTCTTTACTAAATGGAAAGTCCACTTCGATATTAAGTTGATTTAATAAAATTTGAAATAACATATTTAGTGAAAGGTTGGTGGGAATCCGATAACGGACAAGAAATTTATTTTCAAATTTGAAATCGATCAAACGGAAATTGGCAAATATGTGACGTCACTCGCGAGGAGCTCTCCTGTTTGTTTTGTACTAAACATTACATAAATTACATTTTTCTCAGAAGAAAATATTGAATTAATCCTGTGCCCTAGATGTGCTGTCTTTCCTTTTTCCTCATATATTTTCCTTATTATATTTCTTTGTTCTCCCCTAATTTCACTTTTTGTGTGATCATTAATGGATTTCTTTCTTTTTACTGCCTTCATCTTCTATTTCTTATATATTTGCTTTTCTGTTTCTTTCTGTTCTGATATATTTTCAATGTTTTTCTCTCATTTCTCTATATCTCTCTTTCCATAATTTTATTATTTCTTTGTTTCGTCCGTTCTTTCTCTTTAGGCCTATGTCTTTTCTGATGTATTTCTGAGTTTATCCTTCTTTCATCTACTTTCTTTCCTAATATATTTATTTGTTTCTCCCTTCTTTCTCTTTCCATTTTTTCTGTTTTATTGCCTTGTCATTTGATTCATCTTCTTTTTCTATATTTCCTTATGCATTTATTAAATTTTCTTTTCTTTTGAGCTTCTCGTTTATTATTTCCGGTTTGTAAATAATGAGCATGCGATATACGCTGTTGTTCTGTTCATAAAGTCTTCGATAACACTTATTGTTTTCTCAAAACTTTAATGATCAATTTCCTCATAATGACAATCAAACCACAATAATCTTTACAAACTGTGGTTTATGTTTTTTCAATTTTCTTAAACTTTGGTCAGTGTAACGAAAATACGTTATAAAATTTGAAATGAATGCATTCGTATAATTACTGTAAGGTGGTTGGCTTGTTTTTTTTCTTAACAACGCAAGTGAATGACAATGTTTGGTAAGGTTGGTTGTACTCATTTTCTTTAGGTCATAGTAATCGACGTCTTGACATGAGACTATTTTCCCCATGCAGAAAACTGACTTAACGTTGGTCGATTCCTTTCGTTCGAAGCTTGTTTCAGCTTAAATTTTTCATTTTAATCATATTTCAAGCAAGATTAGCAAAATTCTTTACAAAAGTCATAAAAACAATAATAATTTGGTAATATTTACCTCTCAGCTAGCGCGTGACCTTGTCTGTCCATTAGGCAAAAAAAAAAAAAAAAAATCATTTGGTTGTCCTCGACCGCCCGCTCGTCATTTTCGGGCCGCTCGTATTATTTGCAAGGATCAAAATCCGTCCCGTTGCCAGTTTGATCTTTTCAGTTCGCAATTCTGTATTTATTAAACTTGCCATTTTTATTTTAATACCATGTCAAAATGCCGTTCATTCAAATCGGGTTCTGAGCATTTTTAAACTCATTCTGAAGCCCATCTGTACTAGTTTACAGGAGGAATTAGACCACCCTGCAAGGTCACTGGACAGGTGGTTATCTCATCAAATCAGTTCTCAGTTAACATAAGATAAAGAGGATCATGGGGGACTAATGGTCACCGATTAGGCATTGTTTGCTATATAGAGGGCGCAAGTAGCTATAAGTAGTACAGTGGGATTTAAAAGGTGCTGTATTTCAAAGCCAAAAATACTTTCTGTGTTGGTCTTGACATTCATTGTACATTAAAATAATCTTTACCATTATAAGTGTTTCATTGACTTCGTTTGTTTAAATGCTTGACATCCCAAGGAATTTTTGTTTTTTTTATGGATTTTTTTTTATTTATTTAAACAAAATTTTAAAAAATATGGGAAAAAAAAAAAAATCAAAAAAAGACCCCCCCAAAATGAAATTAAAACAAACAAACAAATCCGCCCGCCCGCCCCTTCTCCAGTAAAGCAATCGAGGACAACCAAATGTTAGGAGGAATTCGCGGTTTCGAGGCATTATACAGTTGTTTGCCCGGACCAAGGAGGATAGCTGGTAATTGCCCAGACCCTTAAAAGAAACATCACATAGATGCATGCACTGCAATATTTATAAACAAATTATGGAAGCAAGCTTAATTAATATCTTTTATTAGTACTTAGTACATTTAATATTGATGATTTCGAGTTTTTGGTTTAACTATTCTTTAGAAAGAGAGAAAGTAAAATCAATAGATAGTGCAACGGTATGAAAACATAATCCAGTCAGTGGTCGGGTCTTCTGACTGCTGCCTTCCACCGAGTCAAAATTAAGATAGTTGTTCGTCGTCTTGCATTGACTTATGATCGTAAAAAAACTGTCAGACTAAAATAAGGCACACGACCGTCGTCATAGGCCCATGTAGTATACGAACAGTCGAACATTAATCTTAAAATTATCTTCAATCTGTAAAATTTGCCATAAGATAAGAATAAGTCAGTTTGTCCGCGACAAAATGTAGACTGTTTCAAGAAAATTTCGCTGGAATTGAAGACCTTGGCAAGATCATGCCGGCCTGTTCATAAGTGTATGTTCTTGACATTCTTTATTCAGCTCATCACATGTTTTTTTTTTTTTTTTTTTTGTTCTCCAGGTTGTAACCTATTCACAAGGAAAATTAGTTAAGATCAACTGTGACATGCACATGTCCCAGTTTAATTCTTCGATGTGAGCATACCTTATTCTTTTTACATCCAAAATTGGAATGTGACCAAACTGTTGTGCACATGACGACTCTGATAAAGGCCAGACCCAGGTTGACCTAGTTATTGTTCAGTACAATATTTTTGCAGGTGGCAGCTGGTACTGAGGTCATAAATGTCTCAGCCCAATGTTTTGACTGGAGTAGCCGAAGGTTGATAATGTTAGGCGTAGCCAATAAGGTAGCCGAATGCAACAGTGAATTTTCAATATTATATTGTAGTATGATCCAAGTGGGTTAGCCACAGCAACAAATTGACAACCAGTGGTGGCCTGATGGTAGTGTCCGTGCCCAATAAGCAGTACATGTAGATTCATATCCTAGCTGGTTAATTTGTTTGTGACTTGTTAAATTTACAGATCGAGTTGTCGAAAGCTCAAAACGAATCTACCTGTTCATGCTGATCGCGGTAAATGTTTATGGCATCGGATACATTTTGGTGGTTCAGGCGTATGTGTTGCCATCGATATCAGTAGCTCTGGAATATTGTAAGCAGTAGGATGGGCCGCCCTTCAACAATCATGCTAATTACAAAGTAGTGTCATCTCAGCTAGTTTCAATGAAGCTTTGATTTTCTTCAAACTCGTGTAACAAAAACTGTGGGTGAAGTTTTAACTGCTGGGAGCCAAACATTTTCCAGAATGTAATGCAAAATTTTCCTTAAATTGTTTAATGATGCGAAAGAGAATGTCTTTCAACACACACACCTGCAATTATTTTAACAACGAATGTGTTTGAAGACGAACATTGATGGCAGAAAACCCACATTTTGTATACGTTTATTGATATTCGTCTTCAGAAACATTTGGTTTTTAAATCATTGCAGAAGCGTGTGTTAAATGACATCCTCTTTCATAACATTAAACATTTTGGTTAATTTTGCCATCAAATTTTGGGGACGCTTTTAAAGGTAGATTGATAACTAACCCTCCACGAAACATAAATATGTTCAATTCAAAGAAAAAAAAAAGATTATTTTCATTCATCATTTGAAAACTACTGGTCCGTTTATTATCATGCCTAAGAGCTCCTACGCATAGAATTTTATCGACATTGGAGAGGGTGCGCAAATTAGGGCTATTATTTTTTAACTCGTGCAAGCACTACCTTGTTTTTCTCGAGAAGGTGAATCACTGATTATTGACTCAGTCCAGTCTCTCCAGCAATCAGAGACGTAAAGGCAAATTAAATTGGCTAGAAACTAGAAACGACATACCGCGGAAAATCAGGCACAGATTTATCGAATTATGGTGTTCAATAAATATTGATGATCATTCGACAAGAGAGGTTGAACTTCAACCACAATAAAATTCATCCTCCCGATTTAACAAAATCATGGAGGCCGACACCACCTCCAGAATTTCCCAAACTATCCAATAACTTTAAAAGTAGTAGCCCTCTCAGACATGTGCATACCCTCTTTTTAATTTAGAGCGCGTGGACCAGTAATTTTGAAATGAGAAGTAAATAGAGTGTACAATGATTGTCGATCCGGATTACTAATCAGACTTTAAGAAAAATAGAATAAATATATTCACTGCTCTTCTCCAAATTAATGATCCGTTGAAAAAGGATATCATGCCGAAGTGCCAGGGTAAAAAATACACGGGAGCGACGAGCGATTCGCTCCTCAACTCGACAGAATTGCTACCGTAAACCAAATAAAGGGAGCGAAAAAAAAGGGAAATATTCAAAAATCGCTCTTGTGGGTTCCTCAATTTTTCCACATATTCGCGCTCAAAGAACAAATTTCATCGATTCCCCAAAACTAATAAACATTTGAAAACATTTACAAACAATCATGACATCAACATATTTGACGACCACTATCTTGATATAATGCTGCGAGGTGGATCATAATTGTAAAATTGCGGCATAAAAATGATGTGCGTCTCGTACCCGAAATCTTCAGCTCGATGGAAACTGCCGCTATTTCGAGTTTGGGGCAGATA